>LBNR01000014.1:958226-1316905 GCA_001262555.1 Fusarium nygamai | reverse complement strand
CGGTGGCGGGAACTGGGTCCTGCCACAGATTACAGATTGCACACAGTGCTGAGCAAAATCCCTCTACAAAGTCGTGCATCGTCTCTCCCTGACATGCAAAACTGATTTCACTAAATGGATTCTTTTGGAGATGAAAACTTTACGTGTAAGAGCACTTGAAAAGGTTGGGGCGCCAGGGAATTAGAGAAGGAAAGAAGGAAAGAAGGAAAGAAGGAAAAGTGGCGCAAGTAACTCCTCTCGTTATGGCCTTGCGTAGGTCCCTAGCGCTTACCATAGCCATCATCTTTCTGTTTTATGTTTCCTGTTACGCACGGATTTAGTCAGGGCGCTTACCAGTAATCGCTAGCCACTACTGGCGTCAATTACTAAGACTGCAAGGGCTTCATGACTGGTAAACCCTTTCATAAAGCAGTTACTGGAAGTCACTTTATACTAACGGGTAAAGAATGAGCAAGTAAATAAATTTTTACCAGTCATTCTGGCAATTCTCCGCTAATGCCTAGAAATTTACTAGTCATTAAACTTTTTATACCAAGGAAGTTTACTGGTCATATAAGCAATCGCGCAGGGCGCTTACGGGGAATATGACAAGGATTGCTAGTTACATCTCAGCAGTAAGAGGCTTAAAAGAAGCTCATAAAGCATAATTAAAGTAATTATAGACCAAATTATCAACCGGGCAGCATAGATAGATAGTTGGTTATCCTTATAAGCTTCCCTCTGCTAGTAGTAGAGTTAGGTTACTGATTATCCTGCCACTTCTTTAGATATATAGATAATAGTTTACTGAAGCTAATATAATGACTGGCTACTAGTAGAGGAAGTGTAATAAAATAATAAGTTTTACCTTATAATATGAAAGGGTTACAGGATTATTTATGTCAGGCGTATATTCGCTACTAGCAGCTCTTAAGTCATATACTAAGGATAACAGCTGACAGAGGTTGCCTTATGCTATACGGTTCTACTACTAGTAGAGAACGTAAAGAGGCTTATATGATTACTTGCCTCTCTATAAGTAAAGAAGCTTATATAGTTACTTCTTGGCCATAAGTAGGCATATATATTAACTAAACTTTTATCTATTTATAGAAGGGCTAGATAGATTATCTCTATAGGCTGTAAGTATTCCTCTACTAGTAGTTAAAAGCCTAGAAATGCTTTATTATCCTTATAAGCTTCCCTCTACTAGTAGCAGAACCAGATTACCTATTACCCTCTAACCCTTTTTAGGAACTAAGATAACAGCTTATAGGGGTCAGCATATCAGCTAGCTACTAGTAGCTAATATATAATATAATAAAGCAGATAGCATTACTATTTAGCTACTAGTAGCAAGGTATAATAAGAGGTAGGTTTACTTCTATCTACTAGTAGAGAAGGTAGATTGATTATCTCTATAAGCGAATCAGCCTAGGCCTACTACTAGTAGAGGGAAGCTTATAGGTGCTGTAAGGGGATAATTAGAATGGATTATAGAGTAAGCAATACAGTAAGCAGCTTTAAGTGCTTCCTTTGTAGCGCGGAAGGCTTATAGTATTAGTAACCCCCTAATCAAAATCATTAAGAACTACCTTATCCTCTTTATTAACTTGGTCTATAGCTAGCAGCTACTTTTAAACCATCTATAATTAGATATATATAATGATGATCGTAATGGATACTATAATAACTTACATAAATGTAAAAGCAGTCCCTTAATCCCCCCCTGCCCCCCTTTAGAGTACTAGGCTGAGCTAAATAGAGGCAATTCTAAGCTAAGTATATAAGACCTTAAATAGCAATTCTATATATATTCGGTCAGTCTACTATCCTAAAATAAAGTATATACCTCTTATCTAAGCTATTCCTTAGAACTTTTAATATAGAAGAGGCATTATAACTTAGCTTGAACCCCTAAGGAAGTTAGATTATGTTTTTTTAAAGGGGAAAGGATAAAATAAGACGCTCTATATACTTGATGTTATAGATATAGCTCTTTTGCGCTAAACCTTCTAGTGTATATAATCTATTGGCTCTTGCTGGGTCTTGGGCACATTCCTTTAGATGGGATATGAACAGAAGCCGCTTATGACGCTGCTCTGCCTTCTCTGCTTTAACCTTGATACAAGGCTGGGACCATTCCTCCATGCCAATCAGACATTTTTCACTATGCTGATAGTCGCATGTATCGTTGAAATCGAGGTACGGACCGGTCGGAAGCCTGGCTATTATCCTTTTACATTCTTCTGAGATATTCTTAAGATCGATTAGGTTTATATAAATAGGGTAATAACTATTTAGCTTAATAAAACCAGTAAATTAAAACTATATTTTTAATATTATTAAATTTTAGCTTTAATATAATATATTAAAGCTTATATTAACCTCTAGCACTTTAGTAATTCTAAAGTAAGGTAATTATCTCTTCTACTAACCTAAATACTAATAATATATATTAATTAATCTCTAATAGGTTTTATTATTAGATTTATAAGTATTATTTTAAGGTATTATTACCTTATATATTAATTTTAGATTACTAGTATAGTCCTAGTCTTTAGTATATCTGATAATGCGGTTAGCCTTTGTTAGTCTTTGGTATAGTATAAGAATAGTGTACTGTCCTTGGTTATGGCTCTTTAAGTATAGGAAAGCGCCTTGCCCCGCACGTTCTTGCAAGACGGGTGGGTTGACCTGGCCTTTAATATCTCATATACAGATCATAGAAGGCATTTTAAATAAGAGTAAAAAGTAGTAAAATACTAGTTTAAAAGATAGTCCCTTTTCTATAGTATTTTAATATAATAGTAAGTATAAGAGGACTCTTATTTATGATTTATAAACTAATGCCTAGGGCAGTATATAAATCTTAGTTATGGCTTAATGTGATTTGATATAGCTTCGCATGGCTGACACGTTGTATTCTGCCAGGTTTTCCTGTATATCCCTCTACTGTTAAGTTTATTGCCTTCTCTGACTGGTTACCTTTATAATCTCGTCGTGCTGGTGCTTATGGCCGCCTTTAACTTGCGTCCCTATCTTTCTGCTTAGCTAGTGCCAGTTCTGGTAGCGAAATTACTAAACCCGGGTTTTATTGATATTTTTATATAAACTTTTTCAATGATATTTCCTTTAGAAGAGTTATATAAAAGTTTAGAATAGACCCTATTAGCAGTTATTTATTAAATAAGATTACTTAAAAGCTAAAAGTAGACCCTATTAGTAATAATTTGCTAGATAGGATTATTTAAAAACCTAAAGTAGACTATATTAGTGAAAATTTACTAGAGATATTTACTTAAAATTTTTAGAAAATCCTAGCTATTAAATCTTCTTATATTAAGATTTATTATTTTTATTAAGTAGACTTTATTAGTAAAGTTTCTAAGATAATAATTATTAAATAACTTTAGCTAGCTACTAATTTAAGTCCTAATTTTACCTTATATAGCCTTAAACTAGGCTTATATAGAGAGCTAAGTTCTAAAGGACTAAAATAGGCCCCCTATAGATAAATTTAGTATATCTTTATAATACTATCTACTAAAATTATACCCCTATATTTAGCGTAATAGTTCTTAAGCTAATCTAGTCCGTTGGCCTATATAGAGATCAGACACTAACCCAGTAAGCCCACTTCTCTGTCCCAGTTTATATACTTTATCTAATATATATACTATCTAAACTTCAGGCGCTTACTTATATAAATAGTGATATAAAGTTCCAATTTATTATACCTAATACAAGACCCTTTAGGCCATAGAATTAACCGTTAAACCCGCTATAACATAATAGGGCTCAGTTTTAGGACCTTATAATATACTAGCCCAGGTTATAAGATAATATATTATATCCTAGGCCAGCTTTTAAGATAGTATATAATATAATAACTTTTTATAATAGCAGAGGTATTATAAAGTAGAATATATATATAAGCTACTAGTAAAGGAGATAGAAAGAAGCCTATAAAGTATTTAATTATCTATATACTACTATGCTACTATTTATATATCCTAATTCCAACCCCTAACAATCTTTTATAATATAGTATTAAAAAGACTACTAATAATCTACCTAAACCTATCCCTAATTGCTATATTTCTTGCCCTAACTAAACCTTAACCTTTTAAGATTATTATCTATTAACTATTATTACTAATACTAATATTCTCTATAGTATATATCTATATAAAGAAGGCCTATTTATTAACTTAATTAAATAAAGTATAGTCTATATACTATATTAAGTTAATTTAAGTAATACTTATAAACTTTAAGTCTTTATTATATAAAGTATTTTATTAAATTAAACTCTATAAGTTAGTTTAAGTTCCTTATATCTATTCTTATAATAAGATAATAGACTCTCTTAGTAATTCTATAGATTTTTTAAGTATTAAAAAAGTAGTATTTTAAAGATAGATAAGCTTTCTTAATGTATCTATTAATAATTTACTAAAATCCTAAAAGTCTACCTATTAACTTTCTACTATTAAGTCTATTATATACTCTACTTATATATACTTACTTATAATTAAGTTTATCTCCTAACTAATATATATCTATATAAATATATAGTAAGCTTCTTAATTTAATAGTAATATTTAGGTTTTTATTAATTATTCTATTTACTATAGGTAATAATAATACCTTTAGTTACTAAGATATAGAGATAGAATAAGCTTTACTAATAAAGTATAAGATACTATATATTTATAGACCTTTAGCTTCTATAATAAGCCCTTAAGTTAAGGCATTATAGATTACTATAATTAGTAATATTAGCACTAGACTTAATTACTTTTTAACTATTCTTTTAACTATATATATATAATAATAGTACTTAGCGCTACCTATTATATAAGAGTATAAAATCTAGAGAGGGAATACTAGTTTTATATTTTTAATTACTTTCTATAATACTAGTTATACTAAACTATAATATTACTATAAAGTAAGACTATAAAGAGGTAAGCTTAATAAAGAACTAGTATTATTTCCTAGCTACTAAAAATCTATAATAATATACTTACTAGCTACTAACTATTTAAGAAAGTATAGTTTAGAACAGAAAACCAGCAGCGCCTTAGTTTAAGGCTATAACCTAAATATATTTAGAATTCATATTAAGTATATTTAAGACTATCCTAAGGTCAACTATATTAACCCTATAGCTAATATTAGCAAACCAAAATATCCTTATAATACTAACTAAAGATAAAATCAAGATCTCTTAGGTTTAATAGCACTGAAATTTATAGAAATACATAGAAACTTATAGATACTTATAACTATCGGAGAATAGTATATATTAACTTAGTTATACTAGTAATAAGATATACTAGGCAATCCTTTATACTAGGGTAACTATAATAGTACTCCCCCTAGTTCTAACCAGTCTAGCCTTATATAGCCCGAGATAGAGCAGTATAAATTTTATACCAGTCACATTAGAATGATCTATTTCTTCAACTAGTCTATAAATCAAGATAAACCAGTATATTCTCTATACCAGGCCTAACTAACTACCTAACTAGTTAACTCATACTATTATACACTTTAACCAGAATGTAAAGGTCCGTGTACCAATTCTATACTACCAGTATATCATCCTAACCGTTCTAAAGGGCTTCGCCTACCGATCCATCCAAACAGGTACATCATTATTACCCATTCCTCTGTTAGCAGAATCGCTCAAACCGGCGCAGGGGATGTATAAGCTGACCATTTTCAGCTTAAGCTCATAATTTCTGGACGAGAAGCCACTCTTGCTTGGTCAGATATCGAGATTTAGGCCTTACTTGTCGGTGTCTGGCACGAAGTGGCGTTTAGTGGGCCTCCCATATCATCATAGGCTTTAAAAATTGCAGCATAGAGGCAGGAATACACTCATCTTCTAATGCACTCGTCTTCCTATCTGCTTCATACTCTCTCCTTCTTCTCTTACTGTGGATCTACTATTGTATTATGCCTTATATTAATTCCTAGAGGTGGTCTATATACCCTCAATTATATAGAAAAGTAGCGCCCCTACTTTCTAAGGATAACTTCTGCTTCCGATTTTATAATATCGATAATAATAGTATATACATTAAATTATATAATATAAATATAATAGGCAGGTTTATTTATAATAACCGTAACTATATAACTAATGGCTAATTAAGTAAGAAGATTACTATTATAATTCGAATATATAATAACAAGCAATATAATACTAGAATCTATAATTAGTATTATAAAGTATATAATAGTACTAGTTAACCCTTCCTAAATAAGAAATCATATATAGATCAGGTAGTATATTATATTAAGAAATAGAGTGGAATAAAGCTAGACCTGCCTTATTATTTAGGAGAGTTTACTAGTAAATATAAGAGGGACCTATATAAGGGATATAAGGCTAGTTATTGCAATTTAGGATAGCTAAGAGTCTGGAATTAATATCTTATAAGCTTTTATAGAGGGATAAGTATATTATAGGAATGTATTTAAGATCTTGAGCTTGTTATTAAGGAACTTTTATAGATATGGCATAATGGTAAGGCTTAGGAGCTTAATTACCTAGAATGTGCGGTAGCTTATTATATTGTAGGTTAGCTTTAAAGATAGCGTTTAATATTATGATAAAGAAGCTAAGATAGTATATTGAATTATATATATAATAGTTACTTATCTAATACTCTTAGTATTATATTATATTTACTATAAAAATATATTTTAGTATATCAGATATGCTTATTTGAAGTCAAGCCTTAAGCCTTCTCTGCTAGACTTGCTTAAAAAGATTATACTTAACTAACAAAATATTCTTATTATTATAGTTCTTTAGCGCTGTTATTCTCTTTATTTTATGCTTACTTCGTTGGGATAAGTTTGAACCGTCTCCTGTCTCTAAGAATGTTCGGCCGGCCTACCGGTATACCACCTCTGCTTTGCTGATCTAGGTTGGCTTGTTCCTGTATAGTGGCGGAAGCTGACTTTTCAGGTGAATATAAGCGTTTTAGGGGACGCTTAAAATCTAATGATAGCTTATCTTTAGACATTTCTAGGTTATATTATAAAGTAAAAGAAATGTTATTTATATTATAGCTTTTAGTATCGGTTATATTACCTTACAGTATCTGCCTTGCTATATTATTTAATATAACTATAACTCTAATATCCGCGACCCTCTTATTAGCCTCTATAATTACCCTATCCTATTATTTCTTTACCTAGTCCCTGCTATTCTAATAAGTAGTAGCTCCCTATTAAAACATTTTAAGGTTATTTATTAGAGACTAGCCTTTAATCTATATTATAGCATAACTAGGAGGCACCTCTAGCATTAATAGTCTAAGTATATAACTAGTATATACTTTTATATAGCCTTTATAGTATACCTATATAAGAGTATAAGCTTTATTATTATAATATAGCTCTTTAGTACTATAAGATAGAAGGCTCTAGAAGCCCTAAATACCTAGAATTATATTATATAGCGCCTAGTAAGTTACTATAAATAACAACCTATTTAGTCCTTTTATTTTAATAAAGTTATTTATAAGGACAGGAAGATTATTTTATATTAAAGGAATAATATAATTATTAAGTGCTTAATACATTTCTTTATATAACTATTTAGGTTAGACTCTATAGTAAAGGTTAGGCTTAATATAAATAAGTAATCTATTTATTAAGTAATTAAAATTAATAAAAGATATATTACTAGTAATATACCTAATATCCCTAGGATCACTATCTATAATAGGTATTATAAATACTATAATATAGCTCTCTTTTATTATATAATTATTAATATACTTAAATCTTTTAAAATTATCTTTTAAAAACTAGCTTAAAGATAGTAATACTTATAATCATTCTAGCGCTTATTAAATTTTATCTATATTATCAGGTTTAAAGGGCTTATAACTATCAGGATACTTATAGCCAGGGGGTAAGATATTATAATTAATTAAGTATTATTAAAAAGCATAATTATATAGCCCTATACTTCTTATTATTATTATATTTATAGTAGTATTACTCTTATCTAGGGAGCGTAAGCCTTATTTATAATAGCCTAGACTTATCTAGCTAGAGCTTATATTATAATTATTTAAAAGACGATACTAATAGAGTTAGTGATTAGAATTAGTATTGATATATTAGGTCCCCTATACCCCTCTTAAATCGTTCAAATTAGGCCCGCTATACCTAGCGAAACGTTTAACATAAGTTTAATCTGCTAGAGATGATTATTAGAGGAACTCTTATATAGAGGGAGTGTAAATCTTTAATTATATAGTAAGAGTATATCTTATATAAGGAAGGGGCTATAAATTACTAGTAGATAAGTATAAAGTAAATATATAAGTAATTTAGTAATTAAGTTCTTATAAAGCGTTTTTAGTTAATATAAGTTAAAAGAGATTATCTTAAAATTATAAAGGAGGAATTATAGGATAGTTAACCTTTACTTACTTTATAAAGAGTTAAGTATTATTACCTAGGTATTTACTTATTTACTTAACCTTAGGCGCTTCTTTTTACTTATATACTTTATTATAGAAAGCTAAGAGTTAGGTAATATAACTATCCTTACTAGCTTAAGACGCTTAATAGGTAGCTATAGAGTATAATTATGTTCAAGGGTTAGAATTACTCTAAAGCTTACCTAATTAGGGATATTAAAAATAAGCAAGGCCTTATTAATAAGCCATAAATGTAGATATACTATAGACTAATCGTTTTATAAGAGGTAGTACAGCTAAAACCACCTATATATATTACTAATTTATCTTATATTAAAGAGTATAAAGCACTATTTATTAAAAGTAAATTAAACTATAGTATAAATATATAATCTTAAATATATATATTAAGAAATAGATTTAGTAAAATAGAGGGAGCCTAAATAACTAAAGTTTACTATTTAGTAGTAGACCTACTCTAGCCTAAAGCCTATTATATTAATATAAGGTCTTTTCTAATAATCTAGTGCCTAGTACCTCTAATATATTAATCTTTATATAGTAGCCTTACTTCTTTATATATTAGCTTTAATTATATATTTTAATCTATATAAGAAAATATAATATAATTCCGTTATATATCTTATAAAGGGAAATAAATAACCCTGCTAAGGGGGATAATATAACTAACTATTAGTTCTTCTTAAAACTAACCAATTCTACAGTATTAGAACTAATAGTTCTTAGTCCTTATATCTAAAATTAGAACCAGCTTCTAGAGTAATTTATATTATTTAAATAAGGTTAGAAAGACTTTTCTACTAAAAATCTTATAACCTTCCAGCAAAAGACATAGCATTATAATAGGGATAATAACACAGCCAGTTAAATAAACCACTAGAGCTTATTAGGATCAGCTAATAGTCAATATAATATTACACCTACAATACGCACTAACTCCTTATCCCTAATACCTATTTCCTTATTAATTCTAACCACAATTAACTCACCCTACCTATTTACCTTATACTACTTCTTTTATTTATCTTCCTTAATCTAGGCATACTTATTCTTTAACCCTCCTTATAAATTATTCTAGTAGTAGACCCTTAAAAGATAATTTATTCTAGCCCCTATTATAAGTTACTAATATATAACTCTTGAATCCTATAATATATATCCTTATAAATATAAAAGAAGTAATACTTATATTATATCTTATTAATAAGGGGATAATATACTACTTTAAAGTACCTTCTTTCTATAAGAGCCAGGTATAACAGTAATATATTTAAGAAGAATTAAAGAGGGAGGTTTATTTCTAGATAGTTATATAATATTAGATATTATAAAGGGGTTATAGTAAAGATATTTCTTAGTTTTATATCTATATTATATAAAGAAATATAAGAATATCTCTAGTACTAGTATAAAGTAAGAAATTTATCTCAATTTATTATTAATATAATATCCTAATAGGTTACTTTATAGTAAATTAAAGAGAGGTAGTTATAAGTAAGAAATCCTAAGGACAGCATAGCAAGTAGTAGAACATAATAGCATAGAAGCTTTCATAACTACTAAGCCTATTAGAGACTAGCTATCTAACATTTAATATAGGATATAGTTTAGTTATAAGTTAAGTAGTAATATAGGGATAGACATAGGAGGAGTAAAGCACTGAGGTAATTAGCTTAATAAACAGGATTGCCGCATATCTTAAGTCTGGCTAATACTTAACTGTAGGCAGCCTTATGCAGATAGATAGCCCCTATAAATATCTTAATCTATTATACTATCTTAATAATAGAGGTTTAATTGTAGGTAAACGATTAGGTAGCCTAAGTCTAGTATATATATTGATTCGGCAGTTACTAATAGTAAGGGAATAGCCTTCTTATAATTAAACTATCTTATACCTAAATCTAGTAGCTATTATAAGATACTTATTAATATAGATAGGATATATAAGTCTTTAATCATTTTAGTTATTTAGTTATTTAGTAGTAATGAAGTAGTATAGTATTTATAGACCTAGGATAGAACGCCTAAAGCTATACCCGTTGGCTCGAGCCGGGGGGGGGCCAACTAAGCAAGCTTAGTTGGGCACAAAACCCTGAGACATGCACAAAAGGTGGGACAGGAAGATAAGAGATAAAAAAGAGAAATATAATTATAAAATAAAGAATAAAATAGTTAAAAATCTATAAAAAATATTTCTATATATTATAAAGTTTATAAAAAAATTAGAATTTTAAGTATTAATTTTATTTTATTATATAAGCTCTTAAATAAAGCTTTTAAAGTAAAAAAAAAAGCTTTTTTAAAAAATCTTTAATAATTAAATAAAATACTTAATAATTAAAAGAGACTTTATATTATATTATTATATTAATAGAAACCTAAAAATAGTAGTAATATATTATATATAAGTTTATTTATATATAAAAGTCTTTTTTTATAAAATAGTTATTTAAAATTATTTATATAACTTTATATAACTTTATATAGCTTTATATATTATCTATAATTTTTTAAAATTTTTTTTGATTATATTAAACTATATATATTAAAATAGAAATACTTAAAATATTTTAAAAAAGCTTATATAAGCCTTATTATTAAACTTTTAAATTCTATAAGATTAAATTTATAATAAATTATAACTTTATATATAAATTAATTAGAATTTTTTTAGCTTTAAATTTACTTTATTTAAACCTTATATATAGTATAAAAAAATCTAGCAAAATTATTATAACTATATATAATACTTAAACGTAAATTTTATTTTTTAATCTATAGTGTAAATTTTAAATTTTTAAAAAAAAGAATTCTTAAGGAAAATATTAAAATTTAAGATATTTAATTCTAAAAAAATACTATAGTAATAAAAAAAGTATCTTTAAATAGGTCTTTTTTTAAGGGATTTTATAAAAATTTATATAGCTTTCTGACTAAGCTAGTTGTATAGTTATTTAAGGATATATCTGTTTTTTCAGCTACACGTGACTTTTACACTCAAATTTAGGTGGGATCAGCTGTCTCATGGTTTTGTGCCTGTCTCACGGTTTTGTGCCCAACTAAGCTTGCTTAGTTGGCCCCCCCCGGCTCGAGCCAACGGGTATCCCATCCATTGTCGAAAGGCTCCCACCAGGTCACTCCAGGGATGTCTGCCCAATTAAAATGCAAGAATTGAGGGTACATTATTCCCTTCCTAAATTAGCCTATGATAGATGTTCCAGCAATATTTTGAGTTACAAATCGCGGCATCACACTGCTCACCCCCAAATTAATTGATGCCTCTTCCTCTTTAATTGAGACCTCTTCTTGTTATTGCTGACCGGCGCCAAAGGCTTCCTTAAGCTTCTTGACCTTGGCTGCCCAACCCGCTGGCCCTGAAAAGCAACGCAATTAGCTTCTTTTTCCCCTTCGGATGAGTATATGCGGTGCCATTAGGCGTAAATTTGTCTCAGGTCTTTAGGTTCTCCTCATGTACCTGTCATGTAGTAGGGGCCATGTGGGGCAAGGTACTTTCGGGAGCCTTTCGACAATTGAGGGGATAGTCAATTGATAGACGTGGCGTTACCAACGGACGATTTTCAGAACCCTGTACGGCAAGAATTATTCCCTGCTCAGCTGGGTAGCAAGAGCTGAAGGCCCTACCGCCCCATGACCTAAATGATATCTTTGAAGTATTCACTGACTTCTAAATGTAACTGCTTGTCTGCGTGGCGAATACTTATGCGTTTTCTCTTGGTAATTGCATTAAAGTGATAAAGGGTTTCGGATCAAGGTTTAGAGTTTTAGCTGTAAAAAGAACAATAAAAAGGCTCGCCGTTAGACCACAAAGCCGGGTTTTGCTGGCACTGACCATATCATGCGTGCTAGTCGTGCGTGGCGTGAAGACTATTGATTTTCACGGGAAATTCCTTACCAATAGACAGACTTTCAATACACTAAAACGCCTGAAGCAGTCTGCAGCTGAAAACAATACGCTGACTTTTCCTTCTTGCCACCAACGAGTGCTTAGTTCAATGATGTCAAGATTGCGAAACCTGGGCTACTGTTTATCTGGACTTCCCCGCGTGTAATGGTTCCAAGAAGAGGGTACTGGATCTAGAACTTGCCTCACCGGAATATGGCTTAATATTGCCCACCATGGAGCGTGTGGTGCCTATTGCAGCATGCGGCTGAAATGGACTGATTTTTTTCTTCGCCTCGCCGCAAGGGACAGGTGCAGCTGTCACGGACGGAGCGCCCAACAGTAGCAAGGCGAGCCCAAACAGTTATTTAAACCCTTTCTTCTCTTCACATCTCATGCTTTCTTCTCCAAGCACTTTTATCAAGCTTCTCATTATCAAATACTTATCATTACATTTTCAAGATACAATTACTTGGTCATCAAGGCTTTGAACAGCCATGAAGTACTCTACAGTCCTCAGCCTGACGGCCATCTTCACTGGCTACGTCCTGGCGGCCGACCCCCCTAGTTGCAGCACTACTGGGGACAATACCCCTATCACTTCTGGTTGCTGCCCTAGAGATCCTGCGAAGCGCCTCAGACGCTCTGCTAGAGAGATCTTTGCCCGCACGGATAGCCCAACTTGTCCAACTCCCAAGTACTACGGAGACTCTTGTTGTACCCATGAATTTGAGAAGCCTACTCTCGTTAAAGACACCTTTAATCTTCAGTGCGGCGCCAATGGAGTGGCAGATATTGTCGACAACGCTGTCAAGGTCGACATCGTCGGCTGCGATACCGCGGATGATCTTACTAAAGATACCTGCTACCTCATGATTTCCTCCACTCCAGCTGGTGCCATCACCGACACCCACTTGGAGATCTCGACTACTGCCTGGACCAGCACCAAATATCCCACCAAAGATCCTGCCTCATGGTCATATACCTCATACTGTGTCAAGACGACCGGTGTGTGTAAAGTGCCGTTCAACAAAATTGGAGACGGTGCTTCGGCGCTTTGCGGCAAGGACTTGTACATTGCCTACCATACCTCTACCAGCGACGGCACCTCGTCCAAAACTTGTACAGGTGATGGAACCCTTATTCCTGGTCAGCCTGGCAATCGCTGGTGGGAGTACCTCACTTTGGCCTTTACTTGTCCCAAAATATGCGACCGCTGGTGTTGCTGCGAGAAGCCAGAAACACCTCCTCCAACTCCCGACTGCAGTGTATCTGGTACCGCATTCGCGAAACCCCCAAGCAACGCAGACCAGCAGACCCTTAAAGGTACCAAGGGCTGCGGACGGTGGGGATGGTGGAATGTATTCTCACCATCTTCTACATACGAGGCTAGGCTCTTGGTTGGCGCTGGCAACAACGTGGGAGGCACTGACGTTGGCAAGGTGGTGGTGTCAAAGTGCGACAGTGATCCCAGCAAGTTAACAGTAACCTATACCCTCGACTCACCGTACAAGCTCACGGAGGTACATGTGGATCTTCGTTGCCAACCCATTACAGAGAAGTCGACCGGGAAAACGGGAACTTCAGGCTACCCTTGCGCGCCCGGCCAGTACAATGTGTTTAAGGCAGGCGGGCAAATGTGTCCAGCAAGCACCGGCAAGTCTAGTTACGCCATCTCTTGTATCGACCCAAACGTCTACGATGACGGCGACAATCTGGGATACACCTGCACCTCTACCACAGACCCCATGTATGCAATCTTCCACGCCAGTGTATACAACGGTGGCGCAGGTTGCCCTCTCGGGTCATGCGACGAGACTGATGCTGGTGAGTGAGTCTTTGGCTTGAAGAAGCAGCAAGTTTGCATTACGATAAACGCCACGCCAATCGTAGGATATGATATTGTTGTAGGAATATGGAAATGTTGAGGCTTTTTGATTTGTTATTGGTTTATTTAAGTTGAACACAATTTCGCTTGCCGAATGACCGAGGGATTGCGCTTTGGAACTTAGCACTATGCCGCAACCTGGGTATTTAATATTTCTGGATTGACAGCGTCTGCATCATTTAATCTGGAGATAATTAACAAGATTGGCTATTTCACGCACGTGCAATGTCTACCATATATGCATTTTGCGCTTTCAGCATTTCTGTTGAATATGGACGCAACCCCCACGAGAGTCTCTTCGTCGGTCGATTCCTACAGCCCCAGATAATCATGCCACCTTTCGATGACTCTTGGGCGGCAGTGCGAGAAACCTGGGAGAACTCAGGCAATGAGAGCAACGAGAAAAATAACGCCGGCAATGTAAACAACCCGTTCATACTTGGTCATCCATACCGACTTACCGATATGGCCGACTACCTTGAGCGTTGCACAGTCCTGCACACACCTCTCTCTACTAGGGGTTGGGTCATGCAAGAACGTCTTCTTGCACGTCACACCCTGCATCTCTTAAAGCACCGAGTTTCCTGGTCTTGTTACAGCCACAATGTAAATGAAGGTGGACCTACGGAGTTGGAAGAACATGAGCATAGGTGATTTAAGCGATTGGAACCTAATGTGATGCAAAAGAACCCAAACTTAGCAGAGTGGGCTGCGTATGAACCCTTGGAATGGTGGCTAAACACGGTAGCAGACTACTCAAAACGACAGCTTTCATTTCCTGATGAGGACAAGCTTGTGGCGATTGCAGGTATCGCGAGATTATGGAATCATGAGCGCCAATTTAACTACCTGGCTGGAATATTTCGACCTCATCTTCTTTGGGCATTACTGTGGCATCGTGAGCCTAATACAAGTGACTCAATCAACGATAAGCAACCAATCAGCTAGGAATCTTTCACCCCATGCCGTGTGCCGACTTGGAGCTGGGCCACGTGCAGATTTCCAGTCAGTTCGTATCCTTACACAGACACGGATTATCTTGTTAATGGGACAGTCCTTGTCGACATCAAATCTGCCGAGGGAGGGTTGGGGGATAAGGAGAATCCATATGGGCAGGTAAAGAGCGGCAAGATCGAACTCGAGGGGTATCTTGGGTGTAAAAAGGACTTCGATAATAACTAGATTTACTGCGTGCACTATGATGGCTGTTTCAAGGAAGATGAGGAAGCGCCCTGGCATCTTCCAGTAACTTGAAATCATCTAGCGAAGCAGCCAAACCTATTTGGATTATTACTTTAAGAAGATGAAGGCTCTGGACTCTTTTATCGGGTGGGATATTTTACAGTTACTATTAGAGTAGTTGCACATGATGTTCTGCAGGGGAGGTTTCTAAGAAGTTCTATTACTTATATCTAGGATTTGATCTAGTTACTGTAAATAGTAAGTACTCTTGATCTATGTGCCCTTGAAGTCATCAGGAGATACCAATAGGCTCTGGTGCCTGTTTCAAAAGGATGAGGAGGCCAGAACATGGCCATTAAGTGGGTAACTGTAGTGAGTAGTCGCTCGCTATCGACATCTGGCTTTACCTCACAACTACACGAGAAGTCTAGGAATTACACTTAACGAAGTTTTAAGAGCGTATATAGGCATGTTGATTCTAGCATTTCTTCAGTACATAACTAGTCGCTATGCTTAGCATTTACATGCCCCCCGAGACCCATGATAAAAGGTCGATTTAAGCTGCTAATGGAAAGCTGGTGATCTTTACGTGAATATTCAGGTTAATTAGGTTAGTAGCGCCCGTTTTATCTGGAGTCCTAAGGCTGCCTCCATACCTCCCTAAAGCCTTTTCCTTGTTATGCATAGAAAGGAGATGTTTACCAGCTGCGCCTCGGCCAACTTCATAGGACAGCAGTGCTTCGCCGAGACCCACACCGGAAGGACCTTCCACATATAGAAATACCTCTACAATTTACACCCTATCAACCTCACTAGCCAACAGCTGAGACACAACATTATGCAGTTGGTTGATAAGTTGCATGGGTCAACCAACAGATGGTCAAAGCGAACAAATAAAAGAGACAACAAAAATGACCAAACCCTGGGAAGATAGGCGAAGACTTCTACAAACGGAATTAGCGCCGAATATTTCGCTGTACGCACGAGGGGTCAAGGCTGATTAGCTGCTCTATATATAGCCGTGTGATTTGTCCCACGTAACTTTTTCCACCGTCGATATTCCCTCATACCAGTATACCCTCTTCGCTTCTACCCCAATATGACTTGGGATCGATATGAACTTGGCCAAAGGAACATTTTCTACGATGAAAAGAAACCCCTGATCCCGGTCAATGTGTTCCCTTCGCACGTAGAGCGCGTACGAAGATTAATTACAGACCTTTCTTGTGTAGTCAACGGAGAAGGCTTGGTCAATAAGAATGGGCTTATATCCGATGATAACTTGAAGCCTTTACTATATGGCCCGGATCCAGATCCTGCCCTAGTTGCGGCGCAGAAGACCTTGAGCAAGGCGCACAGTCTCGTCAATGGTGGCTACAAGGAGGACGAGTGGCAGGCTTTCTACGCAATGCACTTTTTTGAGAGACTAGCCGGTTCTCTTTCATCATCTAAAGATGATACTAGACGGTAAAGTTATTATAAAGTTTATTTGGGCATTAGAGCTGACGGTAAGCTCAAGCGTGTCGTATAATAAATATTATCATGATGCATTTAAGAGGTATGCAGACTTATGTCTCTATTTTATTCACCAGAAAGCTAACTCAGTCCTCAAGAGAGACCAATGGGCTCTGGGGCCTCTTTAAAAAGGATGAGGAGGCCGGAATAGCGCCATTTAAGATCCTCAGTAGCCCCAAACCAGACCAAGCTTTCTTCCTTCCCATTTATCACAACCGTCATCCAGCCGGGATTCCTACTGTGGTAGATCCCAACGCTAGGCAGTGGGATAGGACCCAAGAGACCTCTGCCATGGAACCGTTTACGTGGTCAACACTTAAGAGATTACATGAATTTGGCCTCGAACCAGCACCTTCCCACATTTTTAAAAAACCGCCACTGGAAGCCAATCTCAAATGTTACCCTTGGCTTGTAGTCGAACACAAGAAAGAGAAGCAAGACAACAGGCCCATGAGAGATGTGTGTTGCCAGGCCGCTAATGCTGCGGCATGCGCGATTAGTTTGATCAGGCATACAGCTCAGTATGCTATAAAACTACCCAAACATGCGCACATCCCCCCCGTACCCGTCATCACCACTATCGGACCTAGCGTCAAAGTGTGGATCATGTATTATGCCACAGATTTCGACGCCCCGTGCTGTCACCGAGAGACCACAGAGGAAATAGTGAAGAGACGCAAAGAGGGATATGTAAGTCTATCTATCTGTTTGGATTCTCTGAGCTGACTTTAATGGAGATTATGCGCGTTATTTGGAACGGTGACATGACCAAGCTTGCTGACGTTGTTATGTTCCAAATGGTCCTTGATAACGCGCATACCTGGGCCACACGAGCTTTCAAACCTTTGATAGCTTCGTACATCGAACAGTGGCAGCATGTATTCGATGAATCAATTGTCTGCGAAAATTTAGGTCATAACTCGGCGTTCTTTCTGTCAAAGAAACGTCGCGAAAAGACAGTTGAGCAGCGACGAGCCATTGTCCCGATGGTCCAAGGCCTGCTAGATGACCAAGCCACCATGGAGCTTGATGACATGGCCAATAAGAAGGTGACTCCTTTACTTTTAGGCTTAATGATGCATCAAATCTGCTCCTTAGAGAAGGAGTTGATAGCCAGTGAAGTCGATAGAGTCGTTTCTCAGAAATTAGAGGGGCTGTCCATGAAGGGATTGGCAGCTAGGAACCAGTATAGTTCCCGAGGAGCAGAGAATGCCCGATCTCAAACACACTCTGACTGCTATTCTGACCACCAGGAATCGATTTTCGGGTCGCGACAAACCAGTCAATACTTGCCACTTGATAGCGATGATCCGAACGACTCCGACTACAGGCCGTCGCAAGATTCTTCAGCTTCTGTTCAAACGACATCCTTTCTGGATCTTGCACCTCCTCATTTAACTACTCCAGGTGCCTTACCTTCAGCCTATGAGTTTTCTTTCCATAGTTCGGCTCACGCTATCTCGAAAAGTACGGAAGTCCAGCCGTTACGATCGAACACAGATCGCCTATTCGATATTCCCGACGGAGATGGACGGGAAACTCCATCTACTAGGGGCCAAGCTACTCCAAAGCCGAGTCCCTCAACACTATTCTCCACGCTTTTGTCTACGCTTTCAACTTCGCCAGATGGAGATGTATCACGAGGGATTTCCCAGGGAACAGCACCTTCTGGATTACCAGTCATCACTGGCCCATTGTCACTTGAAAGGCGGGACCGGTCTCCCGGGCGGCAACTTGTCCAGCTGAAGCCTCTACATTCTCATAGTCCCCTGGAAAATTCTAGCGAGAAGAGTCAATTTCAGGACGCAGGTCAGGATGAGAGCGACTATATTGATTTGACAAGAGACAGCCAGGAAGATGCTTCGTAGGGTTTGAGCTTAGCGAGACAGACACCATGTAGTCATACAGGTTCCACAGGTTAGAACATTGTCGGCCAAATGGCATTGTTTCAATATTGATACATATTGGAAAGTCCCGGATCATGGGAAGTAAATATTCATGGAAAATCACATATTCGTTGCTTCCGAGCGTTGCGGGATGTCTCATGCCTTCAGTTGGTAAAACTGCAGGTCTCGATATCTACCTGAATGATATCTTAAGCTAGACTGCCCCGGGGTTCTGGTAGGTATACTCTGGTACTCCACTCCATTGAAGATAGCCATTGCTTCCAAAGAAATGCTTATCATCGCCTAGCCATCCTCGAATAAATGTTCTCTGAAGTCCTCTTGGCTGCTTCTTACCCTGGAATCTGTCGTTGAGCCAAGCCATCCAGAGGCTTCGGACACCTGAGATGATTGGAGTATGACCAAACTTATCGACGTACATGTAACTCAGAGAGCTGTCAGGGTACAAGTTTGTGGTATCCGTGACAGTCTTGTTGGTAGTCGTAGCTGCGATGAAGACATCCTCGGAGCCCTGAATCACCAAAAGAGGACCGGCGAACGGCTTATCTCCGACAGTCCCAAGCTTGTCAAAGGCAGCAGCGTGGTAAGAGGAGTTGTACCAATTCAGCTTCTCAAGCGCGCTCTGCGGCTCAGAGAAGAATAGCTGCTGTCCAGCTGCAACGCTTCCTCCTATCTGCTTTATCAGCTTTTGTCTCGCGACACCCAGTGGGGTCAACCATTGGCTGGGCTTGAAGTCATGAAAGATGCTCGACAGAGCTACGGATGCGCTGTAGCTGGTAAAGAGTCGAGGAGTAGTCAACGGCTTTGTGACGGGTGCTATAGAGATGGTGCCAACGTATCCCTTCATGAGCTCCACGAAAGCCTTTCTTCCACTGGTATCCTTTCCTTTGGCGAGCGCCTCCGCGGCACCCCAGGCAATCCCGCCGCCCTGGCTATGGCCCACAACGGCGAACTTCCCACTAAAGAGGTTATCGAATGCTTCAAGGGCAGCTTCCATTGCAAAGAGAGTGTCTTGTGCACCAGCAGGAGTAGCAAGGTACTGATGCGGAATATCACTACCGTCCCAGGTCTTATCAACACCAAGACCCGCAAAGTCCGGCGCAACAACTGCATAGCCTTCTTGTGCAAGTGACAATGGTACCACGTTCTCGTAGTAGAGACCACGATGAGCCGAGGGTGCAGAGTCAATGAAGTAGCCCGTTGTTCCATGGGCCCAAAGAACCGCGGGAGCTTTACCGTTCGACTTGCTGTTGAATTGACGGGGCAGAAAGGGCCAGAGGATATAAGTACTGGCTGGAATGATAGTTCCATTGAAGTTACGAGTTGTATAGAGAATTCTGCTGAGGGTAGAGCCTGGTGCAATTGAGAACGGCGCTGGGTCTGTTACTTCCTGCACTTTGAGGACCTGACCAGGTCGAAGATTGGTTGGCTTCTCAGGGAGAGTGTAGAAGTCATCTTGTTTTGGACCACCGTTTGCAAGGCTGGATTGATGGAAATTGACGACGGTATTGAAACTGCTGGCTACAGTCTCTGAAAGGTTGGCTTCCTTGATTTGGGCAGCAGACAGAGAAAACGAAGAGTTGAAGCCTGTCGAGAACGGTAAAGCTGGAGGAAGACCTTGAGCTTGAGTGGCTCCTAAAAGTGCAGCTGAAATCTGTAGCGAGAAGAATAAATACTTCATTTTGACTGCTCGTTTTGTCATACCGTTAGCAAATTTAGATCTGGAAGAGGGATGCTTGAACTACTGAGCATAAGCAACGTTTTTATCGTATTGTACCTATTCTGGCATGACAAATCAGCGAACCCAGTAACGTCATATCCTCATCAAAGGATCTATCGAATGTAACGAGAAATTCGTCTCAAAAGATTGTTGCTGACAAACTCCAGTAACATAACCCTTGCATTTGCATAAAGTCCGCACAGAACCTGCTTTAAATCCGCAATCCTCGAAGCCAAGCGTAAGCGTGATCAGCGGCTAACAGTAAGCACATCGCTTACTGTTTAGGACCCAGTCAGCAAGAATGTTACAAGAGTAGGCCATTGTCTTATTTATCTCAGGGTTTTCTTGTCTCATTCTCTCATTCCCTTCTCTGCAAGCTGTTTCGCCAACTTCTCTTCCCCTTCATAAAGACCATCATGTGATCCCTCAGCGACGACAGTAGGATATAGCGCTTCCATAGGGACTTCCCGCACATTGACCGAGTTACTCTCTCTATTCCCGATAAGCATCGTCTCAACAATGTTTCCATCGCCGTACTTCGGTTCAGTGAGGACCTGAAACATGACGTTGGCGCATTGTTCTGCGGTGAGTCCCAGAGTCTCCGGTGGCATTCTGTCACGGCAGTATTCTGGGTGAAAGATGGGTGTCTGTATGGATGATGAGTGAAAGCTTTACAGGGAGGTTTGCTGGTGAGTGTACTTACATGCACGGCGCCTGGACAGACGGCTGCATTTCGAATGCCGAATCGTTTGCGGACCGTTGACAACGACTTGACGAAACTAACGATAGCTGCTTTGCTAGCGAAATAAAGCGGTGTTTGTAAGGAATGCAGGTAGCCTCCACAGCTGGCGACCCAGAGGAGGTTTCCTTGCACCATACGGTTCTGCAGCCAGTAGTCCATAGCAATCTGTGCCAATCTGATAGGACCTAGTGCATTCACAGCAAAGGTCTTGTACACACCCGGATTACCTTCAGCCTTATCCTCAGCTAGAGAAGAGACTCCTGGAGGATTCCAGAAGGTGCTTGATGGGGGCTCGTAAATGCCTGCGCCATTGCAGACGATGTCAATCTGGCCAAGCTTCTCAAGCGCTGCATCCCATAGAGATGAGAGTTGGGCCCAGTCGCTAACATCAGTCTTACAAAAGTGGACGGTGGGCTTGCCCGCTTCAGTGGTCCCCCATTTGTTGATGAGATCCTCTGCTTCGGGGCGGAGTTTGAGATCAGCTATCACGACGGAGCACCCATTTTCAAGGAGCTGCTGGGTGAAGGCAAGGCAGATACCTATTGCTCTGTTAATTGTCCATCTTGCAGGTAGCGAATGAGAAGGCATGTCATACCAGAACCTGCGCCAGTAACAATGGCATTCTTGCCCTTGACGTCGTAGGACATATCGATCAGCTCAATGTCAGGCAAAAACAGGTAACAGGCGAGGGGCAAAAGCAAAGAACGCTCCTTGTTCTCGAGGGACGTGCTTTATTTCTATCCTTGTTAAACCCCTCATTACCCTTGAGTTCAGCTCGTGGACCATTGGACCCTGGCATTTTAAAGCTGCATGTATGGAACACCATCACATTCGGTCTGGCGCTTGCTCGGGATCTCAGCGCGGGCTCCGAGGTTCATCGACATTAATGAACGAATGCCTACATTTCTTGATAACTCAAATTCCCAAGCTAAATGAATATCCCATCGTTCAAGAAGAGCGACTAATTGGCAGTATCTTACCCCTCAGTCAGATCAGATCATCCCTCCACACGCACGCAGTCTCTCATGCACTCCCCTGACGTTCGTATAAATTCCCTGTTACGAAATACTCAATCATTCGTGCACAAACCCGCTCAGATTAGATTAGCCCACTTCGGATACTCCCTCGCGTTGGCTCCGAGAAACAGCTAACCCCGATGCAGGGGCTAAGGATTCGTGGCATGCAAGGGTTCTAGATCTGTTCAGGTTCAGTCTGGAGATGGTAACATTGACTTTGAGCTCGAATGCGCTTTAAGTTAGGATCATTCAGTAGTTTCTCAGAGACTGCATGGTCCTTCAAGACGCGGCAGAGAGGAATTATGGCTAATGACAGATCCGAGTTATGGCTGTCTTGGTGTCTCTTCTCTCATTCCCCTTTTGTTGGTTCTACAAGCTAGTGAACTTTAATTCCTGCCATCGGAAGCTGATGCTGGTCTTCCGGTGCAGACTTGTCAGCATTTTGGCTAAAACTCGACACATCAACAGGGTTAGTGATCCAACCGACCACGGTAATTACTCGCGAACATGAGCCATCTGGCTAAGTACTCTTGTAGCCCAACTTACTCGATATTCAACGACTCTCTTTTTTGGATTGTTTTTCGCGTCATCATACCTGCCTGTTATGGCAGAGGCTTCAGAAGCATGGCATGCAGTCAAGCCCACTGGTCTTGCTGCAGCGCTTCTCGCTATTACCATCATATTCACGCCAATGATTATCGTTGTTGTTGGTTTGAGAATCTGGGTTAGAGTGACGCATCATTGCTTTGGACTTGAGGATTGGCTCATGTGCATTGGCGCAACTCTCAATTTGGTTCACAATGGAGTCGTCATCTGGGGCAGTTTTACCGGCATTGGGACGCGTGACTCTAAGCTCAACGCAGCTATGGTGATGGAGGGTTTCAAGGTACGTCCTCCAGGCATTCCGGTTGTCACTTCTAACCATGCTTTAGGCCGTGACGTTTTGGCAGATCTTCTATATCAGCAACTCTTTATTCATCAAGATATCCATCTGCGCTCAGCTCCTGCGTGTCACGGACAACAAGAGAATTAAAGTGTTTCTCTGGGGCTTGATAGCTTTGACAGTCCTCATTACACTGGTAGCAGGAATTATTGGCCTAGTGAGGTGCAGACCTCTGAGCGCATCATGGGATCCAAGCACAGGAACATGTATGGATCAAGGGATACTCTCAGTACTGACATATGTCGTGTCCGGGATCAACATTGTGGTCGACTGGTCTGTCGCTATACTTCCAGTGATCATTCTGTGGAATGTTCAGATGCACAGGACTTTAAAGATTATGGCAAACGTGGTTATGGGCATTGGCGCATTGTAGGTCTTGGCCCGGTACGTGGAGACTCTCACTAACACATAGCAGGGCATCAGTGGCAACTATTATTCGCCTTCCATACTCTCCTGCATATTCTCAACCTTCGAATCAACTCCGTAAGTTCATCCACATAGGTATTATACTTTTGACTGACCTGTTCAGACGGCATTGGCAACATCATCCTTTGGACAGTCGTGGAGTGCAGTCTTGGCATCATCGCCGGATCAATGCCCATGCTCCGAAAGCTCTTCAAAGCACTGCGAAAAGACGACAGTTCATACGCAAGAGGGACCGACGACATTAATCTCGTCACCATTGGCCAGGTTCGTGGGAAGCATCATCCCATTTATGACGGGAATGTCAGAGCAACTGTTGCTGCGGGCGAAGATCGGGAAAGCGATAGGGATGACGAGAGCACGAGGCAGATAATCAGGGTCACGAAAGAGTTCGAGCAGGTATCAGTTATAGAAAAGCCTCCGTCTCGATATTAGTTGCCGAAATCTCGACAATACAAAAGCATGTAGAATAACATACACTTGCATATAGGTATATCATGGACAGGCTCAACTATTACCCTTCAAGACCCAAGTCATAAGCGTATAGCCGTATCACAATCTCTTTACTTGCTGTTCTTCATCACAGACTTAATTGTCGGCTTAGCCTTTGCTCTCGTTTTACTACCCTTGGTTTTCGCCGTTGTCGCAGGTTTCTTCTGGCCCTGCTTTGCCTTAAGCTGAGCTTGAGATTTTTCCAATGCAACCACTTTCTGCTTCTTGTTCTTCTTTTTCTTCTTCTTTGCCTTCTTTTTTATGCCGCTCTCCGCGTTTTGCTTCTTGCTTATCACCGCTGTTTTGACCAATTGCTGTTTATTGCTAGAAGTGCCAGATTTTAATGATTTCTTAGTAGTCGGGTTCTTCACTTGGTCAACTATCGTACTGGACACTTTCTTCTTCTTGTTTTGCTTTGTCTTCTGTTGTCCAACTTTCGTTGTCTTGCTCTTTGTGTCGGCCACTGACTTGTTGGCGGGGCCTAGAGTTTCTGGTCTTGTTGAAGTCAGTGATAATGTTGACCTGACGGCCTCTCCTGGCTGCTGTTAAATGATCAGTACGACAGTGCTAGAGTGGCGTCTGCCTCGCAGCCCATTAATGTTACCTGTGTACTGGATTTAAGTGTCTTGGTTTGGCGCCATCGGAACTCGATATCCTGAATTCCAAATATCTTTATCCAAAACCACGAGATATCACATGGCCATAGCTGATAGATAAAGTCGCTAGCTATCTCGACGGCCGGGTGTGCCGTGTGAATCCTGTTCACAGGTCTGTTCCCCATCTTACCCTTGATGATAGGCTCTTCGTACAATTGATAAAAGGTTTGCCCAGAAGGGTGAAAGAACAGGGGCGGGGGATGAGATAGTACTGTTACTAGATCACCTTGAGAGACAAACCATGCGAAAATGATAGAAGCGCCGTGTATGAATCTTGGACGGACTTGTGTCTGATGACTCGGATCACCATGATACAACAGTGGACCGAGTGCGGTTGTCAACGTTTGAAGTCCATGCGTATCGGCCCATTGCTGAGCATGTTCACGCAACATGCCGCTCCAAAACAACTGGCGGTTGGGGATACAGGCTTTTTGGAACCTCGACAAGATCTTGTCGGCTTCCTCGTCAGTAAGCCACTGGCGGATGAGCTGTCGGATTGCATCGGGAGGTTGATTTGTGCTGAAACTCACTCCCCGAATTGGCTTGGAGGGTTCCGCATGCGCAATACTCTGAAGAGAGGTCTGAGCAGTGCCCATCTTGTGGAATGCTCTGATGAAGTTGCCTCATCGCACGCAAGGTAGTCTTGACCAAATACTAAGCTGTGAGCGATGTGGTCTTCGTCATAGTGACGCGACCCATTAACACCACCACGATTAGCAATTAGCGGCCACTACAGAGAGAGCTACAATACAGCAATAATAAAAGTATTCTTAATTCTAATATAAAAAGCAACACGCATTACTGAGAGCAGCTGGCAACTAGAATGTGACAGACATAAGAACAATGCAACATAAAGAAGAAAACAAATGCAAGTGGCCTGCATAAAGAGAAATTTGGCTAAAAAAAAAAGGTGTTCCTGCATATCACAGGTGGCGACTCTCCCGCCGGGAATTGAACCCGGGTCTCAAGCGTGACAAGCTTGCATACTGACCACTATACTACGGAAGACGAAACAGGCTTAACCTGCTGTAGTGAGAGGATTCGATGGGAACTCCAATGGAGTTACAATATATACAGGCCACAGAGCTTTATCCTCAGTGCATTCGGTGGTGCAGGGTACCAATCGAGACGCACAGCAACCTCACCATTTCACATCGCTCATCATTGCTTGAGTCAGTAATGCTTGTATTACCCATCCCTAATCTGAAGGTATACGTCCGCATTCATGACGAATTTCCTAAATGAAGGCCCGACAGACCAACATCCCAGATTCCAAATATGCTCCTGCAAACGTCAGCAATCAGCATATTCACTCTAGCCCAGAGGAGGAACATACCTTGGCCAATTCCACAAGATCAACAGTTCCGTTGATAGGATCTGGCTTCAGCGCATCTTCTAGCGCATACGGCCACTCGCACCGGATATACATCGACAAATCTGCCAACCAAGCCATGCGCTCTTGAAGTTGCGGGAACTGCACCACGAGATCGCGAAACGCAGGCCAGATGACGAAGTCGGCCATGCTGATATGAGGCGTGAACAGCTGATTTGTACTGTCACTGTAAGTAAATGTCCTACTCGAAGGGATGGGGGAGTCTCACGTTGGTCTTATCCATTCTGGCATCGCAGCGTACGTCGCTGGCGACGGGTCGATCATCCATCGCATCATGTACCAAAAGACATGCATGGATGCAAAGCAAGTAAAGTCATATCCTAGGCCAATTATCAGTTCTCAGTATAGTTATTTGTAGGGCTTGTTGATTACCCTGACATTTCACGCTGTGCACCATGCGAGCAGCCCACTGCGACAACAAACACGACCTGTCAAACTGATCCCGATCGTACAATGCTGCGATATTTGGATAATCTCCAATCACCTGTTTGATAGGCTCCCCTTCCTTGAGATGGCTCGTGGCCTTTTGGTATATATCGCCGAATGCATTGCTCATGTCCCCCGGATCCAGCTCAGTGTTGAGTGTCGTAGCAGCCCAGCTCGGGACGAAGATGTTTCGTATTTGCGCGTCTTGTATATGCCTTGGATATCCGTTGGCTCTGATACTATTCGAAAGCGCGAGGTTTCCAAAATTATTTTCGTAGTTAGGAAGAATTGTGTGTTCTCTGTCTCGAAGCTCTGCGTCTCCTTCGAGGGCCGGACTATTTACAGTTGTGAAATTGGCGTGTGCGCTCTCTGCATATCCATTGGCAACACTAAAGGTCGCTGAGTCTATATCTTGTGTCTTCTGCGGCATAGGTGTTGTTATCGAGGTTGAAAGGTAATAATCATCATGATTAAAAAGCGGCTGAAAAAATAAACTCGTGGCCTCTGTCTGGTGTGCGATTATTCTTTCGTTATCTTGTTGGTGGACCAGGGAAGGTAACTCGTTAGGCAGAGAATTATTTGTCGAGATTATCGCTGATTGGGAGTATGAGAGCTGTGATGGGTAAAGTGGTATGCCCTTAGCGCTATCTAAAAGCGACTGTGAAAGTTTGTCAGTATCGAACATAGGACGGCCTTAATATCTTGATTCTCACTGGAGTGTTTGGTTGGGTAAAATCGATTAACATTTCGGTAGATGTGTAACTAGGCGTAGAGATTGTGGAGAGGTTTGCTGTGTAAGTATTCCCTGATGCCGACTCTATGGCAATGCACGAGTCACTATCTGGCGAAGACTCTTCTTGCTTCATACCCGAGCTGTCTGCACTGAAGGACTCGAAGCCGTCCACTGGAAAGGAATGCGAAGTGCCATTATCAACCTCGTCTAGTATTGGATCGTTCAATCTGCTAGAAAGGCGACTATCATCCACCTCGTCTGTCCTCAGATTGGTAGTACCGTCGCTTTTCAGCAGCTCGGATATCTCGGATGGTTGTTTCTCTTCCTCCAGCAACTCCGACACGGCACCTCTCAATTGAGCAGAGCCATTGGCCATCTGTCTCATCAAAAGCTTTGCAGCTGCCAGTTGGTCTTGGAGTTTTTGGTTCGCCTGCTGTAGACCCCTGACCCGTAATTCCCTGATGTCGGAGTCGTATACGCATTCTCGGTCGTGTTTCGAACAGCTGACGCAAACTGGTTTTTGTCCATTGCACTGCAGCGGATTAGTCAACTAAATTTCCAACAAGTCCTGAGCAAATCCACCTTTGCCTTTCTTTTTCGGCATTCTAAGCATGCTGACTTGATGATCGCCGAGCGCTTCGACACAGCTCGCTCGGTGAGAGGTCCTAGGGGAGTTGTCCCCTTCTTCACAGGAGCGGCCCTGATAGGCCTGTATGGCAATGCCATGGATGAGTTCGTATCGAGGCGTTACTAAATCGTTCGTCTCTTCTAATTGAGCATGGTGTTGTTCGATTTTGCAGACAGGAAAAACATGGCAAGAGGAGATTGTCAGGGTCCAAACAAATTAGGGGTCCAACGGATGATTTTAACGATTATGATGTCACAAACACCACAGGATAAGGGTACCCGGAATCATTTCCGTAGCTAGTAATTGGGCGAGAAAGTCTCAGCCGCTTCGTCATTCTGACCGAACTACGGAGTTATGACGTGCTAATGTAAAAGCAATGAAGCTAACCAAGAATTATGTATGCAGAAGTGGAACCACGGGAATAGCCGTGCTTGACATACGTAGATCCCTGGTAGAGAACCCTTTCCTTTCATCCTTTGCTCAAGACCGCTTTTTCTTGATTGACTTTCTCTCCATGGCTACGGCACCAAAAATACTGAGAAGCGCTAATGACAGTGGGATATAGAGCGTCTGGATAACCGCGTTCTCGTAGCCAGATAACACGCTCTTCAACCTCTCAGGACCAATTGACTCTCTCAACTTGGACAAACCCGCTTCTTGAATATGTGTAGTGTTTGTGCCCGGCGCAGCGTCTTGGATCTCCTTTGACAAACGGTCTTGGAATAATGTTGCAGAGGCGCAGATCCACAAGGCAGAGCCCATGCCCGCACCGAAAGTGATGACTGCACCTCCAAGAGATACGTCTTCGATAGGGAGAACAGCTTGCAATGCTATTTGTGGACCCTGAAGACCGAGACCTACTGCTAAGCCGAGAAAGGTGAGGAGACCAACGGCTTTGGCGATTTGTCCTTCGAGATCGAGAGTTGTGAGGAGACCGGATGCAATGGGTGTCAGGACGCTTGTGGCCAACATGAATGCTTGGGCTGTCAGTGCTGTCTGAAAGAGCTCGGGGGGGGACTTACGGTAATAGTATCCGATCCATGTAGTTCCAACACCAGAGATGATGAACGCGGTAGCCAGGCCTCCGACCATTGGAAGAGCCAGCAAACCTGCCTTTGTAGGTGAATACCCACGTACGCCTTGGAAGTATATAGACATGTAGTACTCAGTCACTGCCAAGACCCCCTCGCAGCATGCACCGTACCACATTCCTGCAATGATACTCCTCTGCTTCAAGATCCTGGGCGGCAACAGAGCATTATCACCTTGAAGATACTGCAAGTATCCAAACGCCACGAACAGAAGAGCGCAAACAACAAGAGGTACAATAATCTGCCAAGTTCCCCAGCCAAACTTTGTGCCTCCCCATTGCAGTGCCATCAGAAGAAAGGTAATAGCTGGTACAGCCAACAGTGTGCCAAAGAAGTCAACCTTTTTAACCTTCTCCTTCAGAGTAAGAACAGGCGCGTCATGTCGCGGGGGCTGTTCATGAACTCCATAAGCCGTCAAGGCAAGGCACATAAGGCCCAGCGGCAAATTAACGCCAAAACAAGCCCTCCACGAAAACGCATCTATCAACGCACCGCCAATCGTAGGCGCAGTGATGAGCCCAACGCTCTGGATCGATCCAAAGAAACTATTGGTGATAGCTTGTTTGGACAGCGGAAAACATTGACGAAGGAGTTTGAACAAGCCGCCGTTAATGGCGCCGCGGCCTAAACCGCTGACTGCACGGCCGAGGATGAAGATTGCGGAGGATGGTGCGAGGGTGCAGATTAGAGAGCCGATTTCGAATGTGGCGATGCCGATTAGGAAGACGGCTTTGATGGAGAAGAGGGTGTAGATTTGACCGAAGCTGGGGAGGTCAGTGAAATAGTGGTGAGGGATTGGGGGCGTACAAGAAGACGAAGGCGCTGAGGGTCATGCCACTGGAGAATTGTTAGAGCTGAGATATTGGAGAGGGTAGCGTGTAGGGCTTACTATGCAGCTGAGTACCATCCAATATCTGAGATGGTCTGGAATTCGTCTGTAATGCTTGGGACAGCGACGGCGACAATGGTGAGGTCCTGTCAAAGGTGTCAATACGCGGTCGTTTCTACGGGTCTGGGGTAGATTACAAGTCCGCTGAGGAAGCATGCGATTGCCATTGAAGCCATGGTCGACCATAGCTTCGGTCCGGTCGGATAAACTGTGTTGTCCTCATCATCGCGAGGTTCTTCGATCTCTAAGGCGGAGGTCGGCCTGGGTTGAGCAGCAGTACTTCCGTTCCCTTCAGCCGCAGGGCTGGTCAGTGAGCGTTCAGTCAGTACTTCAGAAGCCATGGCCGTACGCTGCAAGTAGATAAAAATTTCAATGATTAGAACCCGCGCGAACAAAAATTCAGGTGAAAGACATAGCGATCGAGGGTTTATATTGCATTGCGAACTGAGGGATCTGCAATGTCGAGATGCACTTATTGCTGACGGCCGCGTTTAAGCTTACACCATCTGCACCGGCTAAATAGCTTCATGACGTGGTTTGGGGGAGACGGAGTGTCTTGATTGATGGAATTGCGAACGGAACTGATCTTGGAACTAACTGTTGACGAACTACTCTAGCTGGGCTGCGAATTGTGCAAAGTGGTGCGTAAGTAGGACGTGTTCGATGAGGCGGCTGTTCATAATCACTTTGAGCTTCGAAGACAGCCAGCGATGTCATCCATCGGTATTGGAGGCGGGCGCTACTATGTGCCCAAGACTGTCCCTCAGCAACCCTTCATGCACAGACGAATAGACGAGCCCTGTAAGTTGAGTGAGACACTGTCGATCCTCAGTGGGGAACACCAACTGGGGCGTTTCACTCAGTGACATGCGATACCCTAGACGATTCCCCGACCTTGACCTGATCAATCCTAGGAAAACATTAAGAAATCAGTGTGATCAGAATAATAATGACGCTGCGATAATAGACTGCTCTTTATCATAAACCGGCTCTTCTTATCTGTGTATCCTCGGCAATCGATGCTCAGACCACCATGCTCAATCAGACCAATAACGGTAATGCCGTGAAGTGGCGGGCGGAATTATGCTGACCCGGGGGGCTGGGTTGCCAGGTCAGATCAACCCAGAAACACAATCTTAACTGGAACATTGACAGCAACTGAGAGCGACACAACGCCGCTGGCGCTTGTATCGTGTCACCAAAATGTCTCTCGATCAGAGAGTCCAGGTCTGGCTCAGCAACATCCAACAATCCACCGACGATCCATCGCCCACTCCCGAACCGTACTCCGATATCCCGCCTAATCCCATGAAACGCCGACGAGTCGATTCACCACCTCGCGAGACCTGGCCAAAGATCAAGCTGCCACCCAACGACCCGCTATACGATATCAAGAAGACACGCCTCCAACAACAGGCTAAAAACGACATGCTCAGGGAAGAATTAGCCAGAATTGAGAATCGACCGCTCAAGAAACGAGCGACCGCCAACAACCAAGTGTCCGCCGAGTTGCAGCAGCAATACTGTAATTTTATCAGCTACAGTACAGGCAAGGTCGAACGGCGGCTCATCAGCAGAATAGTTGAGCCGATTTCGCAATCCGTAACAACACCATCCCGTGTAACCTCTGCGACGGGGTTTGGCTCCTCCAATTCGGCACGTCCACTCCGGTCGGAGGAAGTCAAGGTCGAACCAGACACTGAACCTGTATTCTGGCCACGACAAATCAAAACAGAACCCAAACTCGAACCTATACCTCCTGTGCAATTCCCACGGGGTACAAGAGTCGAGCCCGTCATTGACCCCCCACAGACAACGTTAACGACCCTCCTCAGTCGAATCAACGACATCAACGCCGGTCGCGGTATCCTCCCCGACGAGTTCCAACCCATCCTCGACGTTGGGAGCAAAATGTCTTGTTACAAAGACTGGACTTGGATCCGATGTGATAGCTCCAGTGATATTTTCTCTTTTCAGCGACGTGCTTTTGGTAGGGTGCCTGGTCTTGCGCAGGCCGGCAAGATCATGCACCAGGCAGCTCTATGTGCCCAATTCAACGCACCGCTGTCGGAGTGGAATATGGAGGTTGTTCACAGGGTTCTTGAGGTTTCTTTGAGGGAGGAGAATGGCTTTGGAACTCAGCTCATCGACTTCAGATCCAGGTGAGGAACTCTTTCCAGCTTTGTCAATCGCAAGCCCAATGCTAATATTGTCTTGTCTCCCAGCGCGGGTGGCGAAATCATTCGCCAGTACCATTCAAATCCCGGAACCCCTCAACCTCCCGATTTCTGCGTCTACGTAGAACCAGCCCGTGACAAGGACCCGGCCATCCCCGAGCTCATCAAGCACATCCAGAAGAAACTCCACAGCAAGATATTCAACCACATGGCTGTGGCATCTCTCCAATCCCAGCGACCGATAGCCTTCCACATACACAATCTACCACATAACACAACCCTCGAGCTTCAGCGCGTACGAACCGCCCTCGCCGCACACTGGGCTTTTCTCAAGGACTTGGTGCGATTGAGAGGGATGGCCGAGATCTTTCGCTACGGTTGGCGGGGCGCGGATCCTTCGGTGTATGAGCTTCCTGAGTTCCTCCCGGGCATCATCGTCTACAAGCATAATTGGTTTCTCAGCATCTGGAAACAAGGCGAAAGCGACGCGAGGTTCTATGGGATTGGCGATACGGCGACTTCGATTGGTGTTTTTAAGATCATTTATTCGCTGCAAGTTCTGCAGAATTGGGTTAAGAAGGAGTATTGGCCTTGGATGCAGAGGCTTCTTTTGGGCTGGCCTTTGGACTGGGATGGAAGGCCGATGATGTAGCAATGTTTTTAGCGATACCCCTAGATTGCCATGATACCCATATAGCGTTGATTAATGCACTTTAACATCCTTTTTTGTCCTTGGCCTCAGCGTAAGATCTATTTAGTTGAGTACACAATCTCAGATACTTCGTCTCTCGTCAAGACTTTGCCAAACGAGAACATAACATCCGTCATGGTCTTGTCGATGATTTGCTCAATCTTCTCGTTGCTTGTAACGCCAACCTCCCTCAACGTACTCGGCAGCCCTGTAACCTTAACAAGCCGCGCAACGCAATCCCCCGCCTCAGTCTCCTCCCATCCCAACGTCTCATTAAAGATCTTCACGATCTTGACTTGCGCCTCAGGGTTTCGCGCCTTGGTGTATCGCAACACAGGTGGAAGCATAATACAGCTCGTGATACCATGCATAACCTTTCCAACACTACCTAATTGATGGCCAATTGCATGACTGGCGCCCATGTTCACTCTGTAGATAATAAACCCCATGAGCGCCATGCGACTTCCAGCTTGACACTTGCTCACGCCGTGCACAAGCTCTTCTTCACCTTCTTTTCCTCTCCCCAATCCCTCTTTATACTCAACCAACCCCTTGGCCAAGTCCCGCAGTGCTTTTTCGCACCATTCCTGCGCATCAGGATACTTTTTGCATTCAGGGTTGCATAACGTTTCAATGCAGTGATCAACAGCGCGTATTCCAGAGCTCAACCACAATTTCTCAGGCGACGTTCTCGCAACCCATGGATCCATGAGAATTAAATCCGGCGCGCCACCATCTTGAAGTGAGAAATGCTGCTTTTTCCCAGCGCTGTTGGTGCAACTCGCGGTATGGTTCCATTCTCCCGCTGATAAACTCGTCGGAACGAGAATGAGCTTCACGCCTTCAGCCTTCTTCATTTTATCCTGCGGCGCAACGCCTTTGCCTTGATCTAGCAGATCCTCCATTTCTTTTTCGCCGAAACCAGCGGGTAGAGTCGCGGACATTAGACGCGCGACTTTACAAGCGTCAGAGTAAGAGCCGCTGCCAACGCTGATGACACAGTCTATCTTGTGCTCTGTGATGCGGTGGGCAATGTCGATGACATCTGAGTATGGCGAGTGAGAGCCGACGCCTTCTTTGACCGTGGTGAGGCGGTCCCCAAGAGCTTCTCTAAGATCGGAGATGATAGAGGTATTTTTGGCGAGAGCTTTGCTGTGGACTAGAAGAATACGCTCAGATTTCCATTCTTTGAGTGCGGTAAGGATGTCATCTTTGCTGTGAGAGTTGAAGATGGCATCGGAGCCTGGACGATGCCCGCCCTCGAGTTGAGGGATTCGATATGGCTTGAGTGTATCCGTCATGGTGATTCGCGCAATTGAGAAAGGACTTTGAGAGATTATGAATGATCTATGTTACTAGAAATAAAAGCAGGTGAATTCTGGGTCGTTTGGGCCAAAGTGGATTAGTGACGTCTTGATTATGACGCTTTGCCGAGTTCCGAGCCACTATTCCCGCGTCTTTGCTGACTGTATCTCATGGCCTTGCGCTATAATAAACTTATACCTTTTTTGTGAAAGGCCTTTGAGACTTCTACATCATACAAGTTCACTATTTCGCAAGGCGATCTCTTAGGTTCATTAACCAACGCGAATGCCGTTCGTAGGTTTGCCGAGAGGTGGCCTAATCTCATTGCTAGCATAAGGTTGGAACTGTATGTATAATAAGTAGGAGACAGACTGTGTTGTTGTGGCCAAGGCTTTCAACAAGGCGCTTTTCAGAGCGTTGCACAAAGCTTTGGGACATCACAAGAACGCGCTGCTTATGTGGGCTATAAGAACTCAATCACGGGTAAGACAATTCTAAATGCTTATTTTAGTTGTTGCGTAACAGTCATCCAGAGTCTTGTACATCAATAAGTTGAGGGGTCATGGGACTAACCTAAGATATTCGTAAGTGAAACAGATCAAGGCCATACAGTTTTAAGAATAACGCGCTTTGCCTGTGCAACTAGGCTATGGTACTATTTGTGGCAGACGTTGCGAATCGAAGATGCTGTGAAACCTAACATAGCCAACCGTTCCAGTTTACAGTGCCAGCCAACAGAGAACCCCCAGGAATACCTCAAGAGGCCCAGCGCGATCGTAGCACAAGTCCATCCGTCAGCACGGTGCTCCGTCAAGTCGGGGTGTTGTACAAAGACCCTCAACGCCATGTGATGCAACAAATCTGGACAAGTCTCCAGATTTGTGAAAGGCACAGCCTGGTAGGACATGTTTCAGAAAGAGGAAGAGACAAAGGTTATACAGCTGAATAGCCGCGTCAGATAGGTTACTATTATTGTAATCAAGTCCTGCAAAGTCACACAGATCCTGGCTGTCCGCGATCTCATCGATTCCCTGCGGCTATGCATGCACGCTGTACCTGCGTCCCAGCCAGTACCATCTCCTTTATTAAGAGAGCTATTTGAGCATCTAGAACCACTGCTCTTGGCCCCAATTCCACTAGCATCTTCTTATCCACTCCCAATCATCAATCAGCTTCATGATCTTGTCTCATACCTCAACCATACGCGCTTTCTCTTTCACAAAACATGACTATCGGGGATTTCTTTGACTTCGAGAAGACCGAATATGCACATCGCATATCCTACTACGACATAGACCGTCTCCGTAAGCAGGAGATCGTCAAAACCCGTCAGATCACAGCTGCGTTCTGCAGTGCCCAAATCGGGACCTGGACCGCCGTCGCAACCTCTGGAGGCACCCTCGTGCTCAGTGCGATTGGATTCCGTCGTCTGCACGTAGCAGAGTCGAAGCTGAAGCTCATCCGTGCAGAGCTTAAGAAACGAGATATCTTGATCCCCTTGGGAGCATGCGCTGCGGGAATGGGCGTTGGCCATGTGTTTGATCAGGCTGCTATTCATGTCACCCACACCTGCGCTCCAGGCCTGTTTCCGAGTGACTCTGTCGCGCATGCATTTTCTATGAAGCCTGGTGATTCCATCAGCGGTGCAGCGCATGGGGCTGCGCAACAACTCCATGAGATGGGCCACGCGATAATGAGCCTGGACAATGGGGTTTCAGCAGCTCAGGATCTTGCGAGGATCGCCATATCGGTTCCTCAGACGTCTGTTGAAGAGGCTGTCGGATTTCATGCTGGTCTGGGTGCCATGCAGGCTGCCGAGGAGGGTCTTGCTAGCGTGGCGTCTAGCAGCCTGGCAACGCAGGGCATGAAAGCCATGACTGGAGATGCTGATCAGATGGATGCCTTACACAACTATTGAGCTAGCTGATTTTGAAGCACTCTGGTCCGTCAACGGCGACGGTCGTTCTGGATTAAAAGTAAGGAGGTAGTTGATGAACAGAATAACAAACCAAAGAGGGCTATTTATAGCACTTTGGGGCATGTATCTCAGGCTAAGGATGTTGGCTAAAGAATAAAGTTCCCGTGGCTTTTTATCAACTTGCAGATGTCGTTAATTTATTCCCGTTGCCTGCAACAACTTAGAGAATGTATCTGCGTCAGTGCTTAATACTTCCACTGACAATCTTGTATTACGCATTGGTCTATATCCCTTAATTTCCCAGCCTCATTCTTCCCCAACTCCTTCTATTTTGGTTTAATCCCTAGATCACGGCAAGTATTGCCATCTCACATTTACCACCGCATCATCCAGCAGGCCAAAAGCGTTGAACGCAGCCGTAGAAAAATCCATCGAATTTTCGTTCACACAGGTGAAACAAACATCGACAATAGTGACGTCGATAGTAGTCTCGATGTGTCGACCAGAAGTCGCTGTGACACGAATCTTTTTACCGCACTTGCTCCGATCATACCTTCGGTAATCTAGGGCCACGACGAAATCGGTGTCCTGGCTGACCGATCCACAGTCGCCAATGGTACCGCTTTGGTAAACCCATGTCGCGTATCCGCCTGTGAAGATTTGTGGTTGCTCGTTGGCGGGTGCCGTAGAGGTACTTGGTGTTTCTTCGGTCGTTGTTGGGAGGATAGTGCTGGATTCTGATGTTTCTATTGTTGTGGCGAAACTTGTCGTTGCTTCAGTCGTTGACGAGAAGTCCGTGGTGGATCCTGAAGCTTCTGTTGTAAAGCTCGCTGTTACCTCGATCGCTGATGGGACAGTGGTGCTGGACTCGAAGACTTCTATTATTAGCGAAGAGTCTGTCGTCGAGACACTTTCAGAGTCGGACGTCGTGGTGGAGGTGCCTTCGGCTGAAGAGGAGTCAAGGGAGACCGTTGAAGAAATCTCATTCTTGGGACGCGTCTGCGTAGTGTCGGTTGAGGACAAGATCGAAGTAGCCGTTGAGGCAGCATCAAACACCGAGCTTGTCGCACCCAAAGACCTTTCAGTTAGTGTGTGGCTCGACACGGGCTTGCAAGGACCAGCAGCTACATCTTGGATGCCAATGGCCAAGCCAAGAAGGGCTGCAGATACCTTGGGAAAGTACATGCTGCCCCAAATAATCAGTATGGAGAAGAAAGTTCCCGAGTTCATAAGGCGGATTCTGGAAAGTAGATAACTATAAAAGTAGGGGGTGCCAAGCCTTAGCTTCAGAAGCTACTGTGAACTATCGATTGTAATTTAACACAGGGAACTAAATGTAGACCTTCTATTGGTTGAAGCGGATCTAAATGGATCGCCTCATGCTTATGAAGAGTTTAAATTTAGAACATACCGGTTATATTAGTTATGTCCAACTGCAGAGACTTTGCTAGTTGTGATTATATTCCTTCCAGAAGGAAAAACCGCAGTATAAACGATGCTGGGGGGAGAGGACGGTAGCTCAGAATATGGAAGTTGGGCATAAGAGCGGAATTGGTTACACTACCCATCTGACATATCCTCTCGCAATGAATAGTTGCCGCTAGGCCTTCACTAGTGAAGCACAGCCACTGGTAAGGCTACTCGATGTGAATCAGGCAGCCTTTGCTCATGAGTCACCAAGATTTACTCCCCTCGGATCTGTCAAACATGGACAAAAGATGACTCCAACTTCAAATACAGTCTGTAATATTGTAAGTGCAATGCTAGACCCTCTGGATAATCTCCTCCGCAGCCCCAGAAGTACAGCGTCTATTCATCGCCGTCACAACGCCCCTCAGAATCCTAAAGTTTTCCATACCATCGCATCAGCCGAGCATGCCCTACCGCCTTCAGAAACAAACTGGCAGAGGACCACCAAAAATACAAAAATGCACATTCTACTCGTCCTATCACCCCTGCGACCACTATAAAAACCGGTATTGTACCGGATACCGAACACCAAGGCAGTGCTGCACCTGTGCGGACTCACGGGCACTGCGTCCAGACGGTCGCTACCCACGGTACATTGATGGCACTGGCTGGGACAGCGATGCGCCACGATGGGCAGGGTATTGTGAGGGATGCCAGAAAGCACAGAAAGAGTACGATATACTTCGATCAGCGATTGTGCTTTGTGAACACTGGAGAAGGGGGTCTGGTAGCGGATATGGGGTTTGTTGTATGTGTTCGGATATTCGGCCACAGTCTCATGATGGCCTCTATCCGTTGTATGTTGATGGGCTCGGGTGGGTTTACGGTGCGACGAGGTGGCAGTTTTACTGTCAATTCTGCAAGGGTGTGCATGAGACAGAAGCCGATAGGGGAGACAATACCTAAATTCATAGTTTCTATTGCTATAAAGAGCAGTACTTCCGATAATAGCTCAGGATTGATATAGTCCCTGACGATTATGGAAGAGTCCGGTGGTAGGAGTTCGTTTTTTCATCACTTGATCGCTGCTGGTGCGTCCAAGGATCGGCTAGAGGGTTCATGTAAGCCGACAAGAAAGTTGTTCCAGCAGGCTATCTCTCAGAGCCCAGCTGATGTGCTCGTGGCTACTGATGCCCCAACCGGGTCAATTAAATAACAGGTATGTTACTGCTATTGTATGCAGATGTCGTGTATTGAAATGAAGTGGCGCAATGCAACAGGGCAAATTGTCCAGGCTTATTATAAGGTATCACTAGACTTTACCTCTTATTCAAAGCTCTATTTGAGTCGAGATAATCAGTATCGAGATGAAAATATTAATACACTTTCGTGGCGGATGAGAATACGAGTTTCCTGGATTTTATTTCCCCAGGATCAGTACAGGGTTTGGATACAGGCGAAGATTCGGCTTTAATAAGACCTGATTGGTTCATCATTGAACAACGAAAGCACTACGGTTTTGTCATGGTGAGGCAAAACTCTACCTGTAAAAGCGCGCCAATAGATTGTTATAAACTCAATGGGATGTCAGGGTACAATTATCTAAATGCCTCACTTGAAGCCACCAACAACACACCTCACTAGCCGAACCAATTGATACATAGATGACAATCGGTGGTTAGCTCGACCTAACCTTTTTTAATGTGCTACCCCTGAGATGCGTCTCTTCTACTCTGTACATCGTACAACGGATGGTTAGGCTCTATTCTGATAAGCACTAATGTCATCCTGGCGTCTTTCACTTAGATTGTTTTGGGAACGACTCAGTAATGATCTTCCGGGGGTGTTAGCGCTCAGGCTGAAATCTGGGGTTATGGAGATTGAAAGCTCTTCACTATCGTCATATATAAGTAGACATTTGCCCTCCCTTAACCAGCGTGACTTTACTCCTCTTTTTAGTCAGGTCTGAGATAATGAACCGACTACCATGGCAGTTTACTACGAGAGCAGCTGGTCCATTCTAAGTACCATTGGCTTAGTAAACTTCTTCTTCGCCTGGATTGTGATTGGTATCACTAGGCTCTCATGGCTGTCGGCTATCCCTGCGATTGTGTCTGCGGCCGGTGCAGTCGCGAATGGCCTCTGCTACTACGCATGGTACATGAACTCTGGCAAGCCAAAGACAGCTACTGCCTACGCCGTCGCGGATATCCTGTGGATGGTAAGTTGGCGACTTAGCATCTTCACGCACCAGGTTGAATGATTTGGCTAACTAGTCTAAGATCCAAGAGGCTGGCTTGTCCTTCTATAGCTATATCATACTCAAGCAAGTTCTGCAGAACAAGGTTCGACGTATATTTTTGATCCTCTTCTGGTTCTTCATGCTATGTATCTGCATGGCCAGAATGATGATTCTGATTTATAGAATCAAGTCTATTTTCACGGGTGAGGAAGCATTCACAAGCGTGGTGAACGGAGCACACGTTGGTTACTTCTTCTCTCTAGCTTCTGTCGAGTGCCTCAGCGCCTTCTTCCTGCTACAAGTATTCGTCAAGGCCAAGAAGATGTCCGAGCAGCTTTCGCTTAGGTCAAACTTTTCTAGATATCTTATCCGAAGCACCGAGTTACGACTGGCTTGTCTGGCGTTGATCGGTGTTTCAAGGGCAATTACCTTTCTATTCCACCCTTCAATTAGCGGTGCGACAAGTATCTCGAGTCAGATTGATGTATTTCTATACACACTTGAATGTCTCTTTCCAGTCATTTTATTGTAAGTGCCCACTGATTTCCATGGCAGCTACAGGGTGCTAATTATTTATGGAAACAGTATCGACCTACTGGCCTCGAAGTTGACATTTACACACGGTTCTCAAAACGAGTCATACCGCCTGACGCAAAGAAGGACTGTTGGTAGAGAGCGACTTCCATCAGTCGATGATACGTCCCGTTCACGCGTTGTAGATCTGGAGCATCAGAATAACGCTCAGTCTAAGGAGATTACGCGTTTTACTACCCGGAACTGGATGCCATCATCCTCAACAGAACCGAGACATATAAACACTGACAGCGGCTCAAATACAAGTCAGGTGGGCATTGTCAGGACGATCACCACCACAGTTACAACTAGTGTTTAATGATTGTAGGGTATAGTAGGATAACTCCTAAATCGATACTGAAAAGCTTAGATAATCGAATGTGGCTTATAAGCCTTATTCCTAATAGTAAGAAAGAGAAGGTTGCTCTGAGCAATATGTTATATTACCTAAATATTACCTATGTATCCTGTGTGAGCAACTGAACCCGACCAGTAAAAGTCATCATCGGGTAACGGGATGCTCACACCATACATCTCCTTGACCCTGAAACGCCTGGAAACCGAAAACGGCGCATCATTCCATAACTCGAGGTCATCTTGCTTCCACGGCAAATGAACATCAAACCGCTCCAAGTGTCCCATCACCAACAGCGGTGCAAGCATGTCACTCTCACTCTCCACAAACTGTCCTCTCTCATCACCAGATAGCCAGACCACAATCCGCAGCGCCCGCAGATGCGATAGCTTGACGAGCTCGGCGCAGACATTATTCCATAGCGTTTCAGTCTCGGGCGCCGGGACGTCTAGTGTGATGTCCCAAGCTTGAGGATGGCTGTCGTAGTACTGACTCACACCGGCATAGAGATGCCATCCGACTTCGATGTGCTGCATGGAAGCAATATGCTGCTTTGGAAGCATAGTGTCTAGCGATGTGAGCGCTGACTTTGAGCTGGATTGGCCGAAGCCGAAACAGAAGGTGTTGCCGGAGTAGAGGTATGAGATGGACTCCATATATCTACGGACTTAAGTCAGTATTACTTCATGGCATAACTGGGAGGGTACATACGCTGCGCGACAGACCAGTGCAAATCTCAAGAGTCCTCTCTGCGGCAACCACTGATACCCTTCTGACTCGAACGCAGACTGTTTGAGTCTGCCACGATGCACGGTCAAGTGCACCTTGCAATTCCCTACGACAAAGCGCCAGATCTGTATGCGCACCTCTAGCGGTAACTTGTTAAACAGTAATGATTCCGATTGCACCTCTTGGAGCGAGCCGACAGCAGAGAACTTTTCTTCCAGCGATTGAGTATAGGGCACACTCCAGTCGCGAGGGTCAAAAATGGGCTTTGGTTCCGCTGCGTTGTCTACGTGCGTATCAGGATGCAGCTTTCTGTGCATCTCCTCAATCTCGCGCGGCGTCAACGGCTTCTCCGGAAGTTCGGCGCCACGATACTTGTACTTGGTATCGGCGTTTCTCCCGAGTAGGTGATTCAAAATGTCCATGGTGCCGGTATATATGGTGGTTTTAAGTCTGAATCGGGTGGGGAAGAATTATCGCCTCAGCGGTATACGATTGAGTGATGAGGATAATGGGGTTGTCTCGTTTGTGACGACGTACAGATAATCGAGGAATAAATAAATGATGGCACTGTCGTGATATATGACAGTCTGCCGGAAATCGTAATGGGCGGCCTCGGACTTTGTAAGATGTAATGCCTGACGATGCAGGAGGCAGGAAAAACGCCCAGTTCATTTACATCAGAGTCATGCTTGTAGCTGAAAGCCTTGGGCTGACTGGAGGCCCGCGCTTATCTCGGCTTCGGCAGGCTAGCGTCAGATAATGGTTCCGCGCTTGAGATCCCCATTCCGCCCTCATGCACTCCCAAACAGTCCTTGCCGCGTCGGTTTGCATGTAAGAAGCATGCGTTGCATAGTGCAATTAAAAGAGCTAACTCTAAATAGCCTCGTAGTGCCTGGCCCCAAACCACGTTACCAACTTTTATTAAATGGGCTGAGAATGGTGCTGCTTCTGAGACTCTGAAAGGTACTAATGACATTGATATTATCTGCCGTTGTCCCCTTCGTTCTATCTATTCCGGAAAGAATTCTTCACAGGGGTGCGTATACAATTAGGAGTCACTTGATACCTGGACATATGACTTTAATGCCTACAAGGTTACCTGTACTAGTTAGCTATTCTTCAACATGGAGGTTTCAACTCCAGTTTTGATAAATAGGTAGACAACTCCTTGTATTCTTAACTTCATTATAAAGATCATTAATGTATTATTCCACGTAATAGCCCGCTGTTTAACCCTGCATAACTGCTGTTAATCCGACCTTCCTATTCCTGACTAAGCGGGATCGACACACTTTCACCGCCTTAAGAAAAGCTAAGACCCTGTTGTGATCCTGTCGTACAAAATCACTGGGCCAAATACGTTTAGAAACGTAAAGACCCCTACATTAATTAGGGCCTAAGGCAATAGGGCTTATATACTGTTTCATAGATCGTAACACAACAATGGTTCATTCTTCTTCATCAATCATGATTCCCCACACAGAGCGACAGCCTCCCGCGTCGATCAACACTACACCCCCAGAACTTCTCCATCGTATATTTAATTTTCTGCTCCACGCCAGGGATTCAGATGAACCGGCGGCTGCTCGCATTGATGACATCCGCTCTCTCCGCTTGACATGCCGATGTTTCTGCCAATGGGCCTCACCGCTGCTCATCCCCGAAATAAGTGTCTATATGACCGAGACGTCTCTTGAGCGCTTAAAGAATGTTTCTCATCACCAATTGATCAGATCCGGGGTGCGCAGCGTTCATGTCAAGCTACCATACTATGAACAACGAATGGCGGCCGATCTCACCCACTTTGCCTATTCTCACATCGCAGGTATGAGGAACCATCTTGACCATCTTGAAGATGTAATCTCGGGTGAACCGCTCAAGAGGCTACCCTCCTACGTGCCCGATTGGGTCGATTACGAAGTAGTTGGGTTGGGCAAGGATATGATTTCTGCTTGGAACTCAATTTATACCGCAGATCCAGGAAACCGGCAGCAGGACTCGGACGAACACGCCAAGTATCGAAAAGTCCTAACAGATGCCCATCGTGAGTATCAGCTTTTGTTTGAAGCGCAACAGCAAATGCGAGAGAACGGGGCTTTCCTATCCGCCATTGCATCCGCCATGGCGAAAATGCCTCATACCGATAGGTTAGAAATCACTGATGGCGAAGATGCTGTTTTGAGAGATGCCTACCTCGTCGACCGAGACTACCGCATATCTCTACGAGAAGTCATGTTGAGACCTCATACCTGGTCAGATGCTTCAAATCTCTACCCCGACCCTGATTTCGAACCACCAACCGAGTTCTTACACAGGGTTCCAGCTGCGATACACAGAGCAGGAGTAACCTTGCGAGAGATGAAACTCCAGTGCTCTGCGCCCTGTAGCTACGCCAAGCTCTCAATGTCTCCCTCTGAGCGAGTTTCACTCATTGAATCGCTTCAGAACTTGAAAACGCTCACTCTTGACGCGGTGAAAGGCTCCATGACGGGATGGTTTTTCGACCATCAAGAAGATGCGATGGATTTAGTTTCAGACTTCCTCTCAGCACTCCTCCAGCCTTCTGGTCTTGAGAATCTCAGCGTTTCATTTTTTAACTTGCGCAGTTTAAATGAACTCCTCGCTGGAGCACATAACAAGTCTTTAAAACGGCTACATTTGGTGGGGGCTAGGTTAAGCACTGGCAAACTCGGACAATACCTGGCTCGTGTTCAAGGTCCATGTGATGTTGTCTTGGAACACGTGGAAATTCTTGGAGGGAGATGGGCAGACGAAGCTGATGAACTGCGGGGTCTGTCAAGGGCCTCGACTACAGTTGTTAAGCCCTTTGGCGACGAGTTTCGCCGCGGGCGGTCTACAAACGTGTGCAATGCTGAGGAGGAGAGGATGCTTAACAATTACCTACAGAGAGCAAGTTCTGTCAATCCTCTCAGGAATAGGAATATTTGAAGTTAGCTTTAAAACATCCGGGCCTACACATGGCAAGGAACACGTAATTCAGTTGAAAGTGGATAATCTGGCTTATTACATTCTAAAGATATATCTTCCTACTTCCGGGTCGCTGGAAGCAGGCAGGTCAGGTAATAAAAAACTGAACCCGTTTTATCTCTCATCCCAATTCATGAAACTATCACAAAAATGCAGATTCCAAGAGCTCTTCTGAGATTATCATATTAGCCTCTGCGTTTCCAGTCTCGGTGTCAGTGCACTCACATGAGTGTTTCTTAGCCTATTTTGTTACTTGGGCCTCTGGAAGAATCTTCAATTGCTCTCATCTTGTCGGCCGGTGCGCAAGTTACGAGTGTTGCGAAAGCTCAGATAGGTGATCCAAAGCGCTAGGATAGCTACCAAGAGTGACGGAATGCTGGTCGCCAGAGCAATAACAGCGGCAGGGGGAAGAGAAATCATCTTTGAACGAATGGGGTGATTGACTTCGTCTGGTTGGCCCCGTAATATGGATTGGTCGATGAGCCGGATGTGATGCGTGGGTAATGATAGCAGAGGTTTTGTCGGTGTGATAAATGCAATCAATGCGAATTGACCAAGACAACTAGAGGGCCGATATGTCCTCTTTTAAGCACAACCGTACCCCGTAAGAGATTGAATGCCAACAGGTGCTTTCACCTTTCATGTCGAGGCTCAGTAGCTGTAACCAGGCCCACTGATGGTCATTGCGACAGTTCCGTTATTGGCTGGCCTTCGTTGTACCTTAAAACTTGGCAACAGGTCCGTGATATCCCTGACGTTGAACTGTTGTTGATGGTTTCTAAAGGTCTTGTTGCGCTGTTGCGCCATTGGCTATCTGTGGCTTTCTGTCTTACTCTGACGTCTGGTCCGCATCTTGACCTCTTATCCCCTGCATTGCGACGGTTTCGCTATTGGCTGGACCTTCGTTTGCCTCACAATCCAGCTGGTCTGTGATATCCCTCACTTTGGACTGACATTGGTCGTTTTGTCCGCCACAAAGTGAGACAGTTTTCATTGCGCTGTTTCGCCATTGGTTGCACTTTGTGGCTTTGCATGTCCCCTCCTTGATCCCGGATTCCCTGCATTGCGACAGTTTCGCTATTGGCCAATCTGGGGCCTACCATTGAAGGGCGTTTCGGCCTTAGGCACACCAGCTTTAGGCATAACAAGGCTCTGCTGATTATGACTCTCTCTCCCCTCTGTGAGTTCATTGATGCCATCTAAATCACTAAGTTTTGTCTGCCGGAATAAGCTCTCAGCCATCCTACATCACAACCCAAAAGGTTTACCATGCCAGTCTCCACGCTCAGTTGCCCGCCGTGTCGTAAAGCCAAGAAAAAGGTAGGAGGTTCAACATACTCATCACTACAAGTCCATGCTGACATGTCTCTGGAACAAGTGCAACCTGGGGGATGCTGGTTCACAGGCCCCTTGTCAACGATGCATCGAGAAAGGGTTGCAGAGTGAATGCACAGGACCTGTGCTTACTGAAAGGGCGCAGGCCCGAAAAAGGAAAATTGCAGCAACCGACGTCGATGATGATAAGGCCAGTGAATATTTGTAAGTTCTGGGTTATCTTTGCTTTTATTTAGACTTTAAACTGACATAGAAAGGCCGCTAGAAGTCTTTTGGCTGGAGAGGTTGACGCAATACTCAAAGTCTGCAATCGCCATTCAACGGGAAACATACGATCGACTCAACCTACGTTATTTTAACCCACATGACGTTCGTGAAGTGCTCGAACAAATTAAAGAGAATCGCGCACTAGTTAGAACTAAAATTGAAGCCTGTGAAAGTACTTCATCTTTAGCGGCTTTGCATTACTTTTCATCGAAATCTTCAAGCACTTACTACTCCTGGGACGGAGGATCTGCACCAGGCTATGCGTTTTGGCTTGCCGGCGAGACGGAAACTACATTCTCCAAACCCCAACCTTATCAGCAAACCAGCCTTGCACTTTATGCCCTCAAAGTGCAAGAATCTCGACTCCTCCATGATTGGAGTCTACTGTCGAAAGAGTCTGAGCTGTCATGTTATGCCCAGAAATACAGTGAAGTGATGCAGCACCTGAGGACTATTGAAAATTGCACAGTGCTGCCATTACCTTGGACACACAATCTACTATCACTAATTGAAGTGAGACAAGAAAGGGGGCGACTAATCTCAAATCTCCAAGCCACAGAGGAAAAGGATATGTTTGGTCGATCTCTGCTACACTTGGCGCTTGATCTCGGTGTAGGCGACGACGCTGTACACCTGCTCAGTAGTGCCGCTAATGAGCCCGACACCTGGGGTCGTCTTCCTCTACACATTGCTTCCTTCACTGGCTGTATTGACTTAGCCACACGTTTGATCTACGACCAGGCAGGAATTCAAATGGAGGATATGATGGGTTTGCAACCTCTCCACTATGCTAGTGCTGCTGGGCATTTGGACATTGTGAATCTGTTGATTGATAAAGTTGAAATTGACCCAAAGGACTGGTGTAGCAGGACGCCTCTCATCTATGGTGTCATGAACGGACATGTAGCAACAGCTACTATGCTACTTAAGAATGGGGCTAATATTGAAATGGGTAGTGCGTACAACTGGACACCACTGCTAGAAGCTATCAATGGTGGACGAGTGGGCACTGTTGACTTGCTCCTTCGTAAGGGCGCCCAGGTCAAGCCAATGATGGCAACTAAATTTTTTATGTCACACCCTTTAAGGGAAAGACATCTTGGCGTCATCAAGCTGCTTCTTGAACATGGGGCGGTGGAGGAGATTCGTCGTTTCAGTAACGAAAATCTTCTACTTTGGGCTGCCAAGAAGCAAGATCATCGCCTCGCTCGTCAACTGGTCCTCTACAAAGTCTTTCGAACACCCATCGCTACTAACGGTATCACTGCGCTTTCCTATGCCTCTGAAGAAGGAAATCACGAAATCGTGGTGGAACTACTCGAAAACGGAGTGGACCCTAACGAAAGGTGCAGCGGTCGTGAACTACCGCTGTCATACGCTGTGGCGGGAGGGCATGTAAGTGTCACGAAAGAGATACTCAAACACAACGCGAACCCAAATGCAAAATCCGGTATAGATATGGATGGCCAAACGGTTCTCGCCAAAGCATTTGCGCTACGGAATCTGGATATCATTGAGCATCTTGTTACTTGGGGGGCCGACGTCAGCGCTAACGATTCTCGTGGCTGGACGCCAATCTTCCCGGCTGTTGTCAATGGGTATCTAGGTGCTGCTGAAAGCTCATAATAGGGTGTCAAATCTCAATGTTTGTGATAGTTACAATAAGATGCCGCTTGGGATTGCTCAGGAGAGGTGAAACACAGAGGTCGCAGATCATATGTAAAGTCTCCCTGGTATAGTATGAGTACAGCAGGAGTAGTTGTTAGAACAAATGTCTCTCTCAAAGAAGCGGCCTGAACGGCTGTTGCAGAAAGTGAGGCGGCGATGAATGACTCTATCCCTACAGGCGATATGCACACCTCATTGGCGGAATCCTAACGCTGCAACCACGAGGTTTACCATCATAGATATATTCCTCTCGGGCGATTTCGTTGCCCTCCATGTCTTTTCTGAGAAACTTAACCTGTCTTCTGTAACTGACTGTGCCGTCCTTCTCGGATATCACTTGCAACTCGTGATTTATCGGAATAGCGAAATAGCGTTTCTCCTCCGGCGGTACAGCCGCACTCACCAGTTCAGCGGTATCATCAAGTGATATATCGTGTTCCAGCTCAATAAGACGTCTTCCAACTCTATACAGAGTCCCCACGTCAAACAAGCCTTCTTTGGCCAGTCCAAGCTGCGCCAACCAGGATAATGCGGCATGGCGAATTTTCAGGTCTCGACACTTGAGGACGATGAAGAACAGCATTGGTAACCAACTCATTTCGAAGCTGAAGCTTGATTGTGGTATGCGTTGGTGACCAGGTACTGTTGATAGGAGAAAAGCTTCTTCTGCCAAGTTGACAGCGTCGCGGAAGATATCGAGATGCTGATCCCACCACATTTCTGTATGCGACTTTTGATGCTGGATGTAAATTCTGGCTATGCTGTGCTTGAAGCGCATTCCACATATGGAGTATTTATCCGTTGTTGCAGATGGGGGAAGTGCATGCTCTAGATGATTCATCTTGCAATCCCAGTCATCCAACAACGAAGCCAGGGCAGCCCGATCATCATCGCCATCATACAAACACCCCATAATCCGAATCTTCAGATCATCGATCACTGTCTGCGCTTCCCGGGTATCGCTAAACTCTGAAGGCATTGATGTCTCGAATCCGATAAGCTGCGGTAGACGCGTCGGTGGTTTGGCACCGCCAAAGAAAAACGGCGTTATACTTAGCCGCCGGAAGATGGGAACAAGGTACTGACACATCCATTCCGGCCGCGAAGAGTTGTTCAGTATCATGATGCCATGCCGACAGTGCTGCATAGCGGCGTCAAAGTCTCCCTGTAGATACTCAATGCAAATGAAAAGTACGCAGAGAACCAGTATCATCTGCTCATCACTAGCAGACTTTACATGTTTTATAGCCGCGTTATAGTGATCAACAGCAAAGGTACTACCACAGACCTGTCGAGTGATACGAGAGCCTCTAGCGAATTCTTCATAGAGCGAGCTGATTGACAGAACAGCATGGCGCATGGTAGACTCAAAGTGACTGAACTGCATGACCAGATGCGTCCAAAAGTAAGAGTCAGTAGGACCCGAGAGGACTGGTCCAACCATTTCTGTAAAGAACTGGAACGCTCTGCCTTCTCTCTGATCGCGCGCGGATAGTTGATTTGGGCGGTAGCACGTCAGGCTGGCTGTACCTTGATAGCCGCCACAGACGCGGCGAGACGCTACGCAGCGCTTACATGAGGGCTTGGCTTCGTCACATTTGATCTTCCGGGCTCTATTCGAGTAATTAGTACCAAGGTTGCTCGCGGAGCAATGGTGACGTACTTGCAGGTTCGGCAGCCCGTCTTGACATGGTGGCGAGGGTTTGGTAGAGGCATACGTGGGGCTGTACCGAAGAATTGTACGTGGTATATTGTAAGTATTGAGTCGAGCGTGCAGCTCGTTGGCTTTGAAGAGAAGATAATTTGCCGTGGCAGGATGATAAAAGGACCCCAGTTCGTTTCAGTGGCATAGAACGCGTGGATCGGCATCCTGCAATGACGATCACGTAGTGGGGCTGTTCCGAGCTTTGTGGCCAATAATAGTGTGGACTGTACACATCCGACATGTTGCGGGTTAGTGCGCTGCTGTTGGGACGCATTACAGTAGAGATATAAGCAGTTTAAGTAAGGTGATAATTATTCTATCATAAATAGTAGCTACTATTATGTCTCTACCTTGGAATTCTGCTTCGGCTCTTCCACCTTCTTCCAACCAGACTCAAATCCCTCCCCTCGCACATAAAGTTCCTCCTCATCTACTTCCGCCACGACCATATCACGAAGAATATCCTTTATATCCCGCACACGCTCATCAATACCCCTAAAAACCTTCAAATTCGGCAACTTGTCAGCCCTCTTAGCCAAAAACTCATCAATATGCTCGTCGACGTCCGGATTTTCACCCCGCGTATACCCATACAGGCAGAGATACTCTAGAGATGGCGGTAACATGTCTACCAGTCGGAAAGGTGCAGGTTCCCCAAGTCGGTAGGGCGGTTCCTTGAATCCATACTGATCGAATCCACCGAGGTATTCCCCTAGGAGTGGCATGATGCCGATACTCAGATGAGTGAGGTTAGGAAAGTCGTGTAATGACCCGATAGTCGGTGTGTACTCTTTTCCACTGCCCATCGTGTGCCCAGTACTGATCTTTTTATCCAAGGCCAGCCGATCGCGTCCATACAGATCAAGCTGGTCCTTTATCTCCCAATCCGTCCCGTTATCTTCGTCCTCGTAGTTCCTGTCAACATCCCAGTCCGCCGCATTTACCCCAGCCCCTACATCAACGTCAAGATCCAACACTTTCAACGAGTGTCTATGCGCATAAAGTGCCCTTGCAATGTAAAACGGTTCACTAGAAGTATCTGCACCGTCAATGGTCCATAGGCCACCAATCGACAGCTTAAATTCCTCAAGCGCCTTGGGAATCGAGATCATGACAGTGAGGAAGCTAGGAGAAATATCGCAATGGGTAACTTCCAATCTCTTCATATTTCCTGTCCTCGGAACGAAGAACTGGCGGTCTGCCTGATAATCCGACATCCCATCCAGAGCCACTGACTCAAGAGCTGGGAGGCGATGTATCAACTGGATGAGTCGGAGAATATCGCATGCGGTGTAGAACCTCTCGTCGCTTTGAGCGCCAGCAAAGAAACGGACATTCTTCAGCTTCTGAAGTGGGGGGCTCTTCATCTGTACATAGTTTGCTTTGAGCATGTAGTCCAGAACAGGTTGCTGGAGGTTCTCAGCAATATATAGCGTGGAGATATCCTCGCAGAGTGAAAAGAGAAGGATTATCATGGCAATTGAGAACTCGCTCTCCTTCTGAAGTTTGAACTCATACTCGCGACACTTCCAACTAAGGATCTTATCGACCTGGTCAGTGGTTTCGTCGCTCAGTTCTAGACGACGAGCATATCTTCGTAGTCTTATTTCCGGTGGATCGCCAAGTTCTTCATATCCCATCGAGGTCGGTAATTCATCATACTCCGGTATCTTAGACGTGGAGGCATAGATCCAGGGCGATGCGTCGATGACGACCTCTTTGACGGCTTTTGCGCGTGATGGGTCTTCAATGTAAGATTGGAGAAGGAAGTAGAGACGCTTGGTGTCTTCTTTTGAGCTAATTTGTACTCGTGAGTAGTTGGGAGGAATGTATACAGATCTGTACGCGTATCCACGCGTTGGAATGGCATGATGAGGGAATTTGAGAAGTCGATGACTAAGAAGCGGTTTGCAATTTGACCACCCTAATCGGACATATTTGGGTATACTCTGCATAAGCATATTTGTTTTTGGCGATGAGATCAACTGTCAGTATTTACAGTTAACAGATAGTCTGCGGGAGAAATACGGAGATGGTGTTGTTAGTATCGCTTATCTTGATAAGATAAGAAGGCTAGAACTCCTCGGGGGCAAGACAACATCAGACCTTACTGTAAGGGATTAAATAAACTCAGTACAAGATATCCGAAACTTACATTAAGATAGCTAGGTCTTTTTATTATTTAGGATCGAGTTCCGGGACTTTCTTTACTTCCCTAGCTGCCTACGAGATCAAGGCTGGAGTTGAGATCTATCCGTACATTAATATTACAAGGAGATGTTCTAGACGGATGATCTATCAGTCAACTAAGATGTCCTGCAAGCCCCCCATCATTCCAATGAGCTTCTCCTTAGCCAACTCGTTGTTGACCTTATCAATTCTGCCCTCAATCTCGCTTCGGCTCCTCGATAGCTCCTTTGCAACTTCTTTCCATGACCATCCATCCTTCGAATCAAGTGCCTCGTGCTTGAAATCGAAGCCAGCTTCTCGACCCTCCGCCAAGTGCACGCTCTGCAGGCTTCCATTGTGCTTGCGAACCTTGCCTCCGACTATAACAGTCTCTATCTCTCTGACACCGGCATGGCGAACGATAGCCGTCAATGGGTCATGCTCAGCTGCACAGCTAATAGAAGGAGAAGTCGTATCGAAGATGGCCAAGTCCGCCAACTTGCCCACTGCAATAGATCCAATGTCCTTATCCATGTTGATCGCCCGGGCTGCTTTGATAGTAGCCAGATTGAATGCTTTCTGCACTGTAGCCCGCATCTTCTTGGGATAGTGACCTTCAGCGAAAGTCTTTGAGTTTTGCGATCCTCGATCACTTGCTAGTGCAATTTGCATCTGATGCATCATGCTGACTGGTCCGCATGAGTGGCAATCGGCTCCAAGGCACGTCAATGGGAGGTCTTCCCGAAATGCTACTGGGTCTGCGCCTGATGCCATGAAGATTTCGGCGTCGGGTGTCGAGACGATATAGGTTCCGGCTTCAGTGAGGAGAGACGCTTGTTCTGGTGTTGTTCCGTTGCCGTGTGTAAGGAGGACATCAGGGCCGAGAAGGCCGCAGGCGTGTAATTGCTCTGGTACTCGAGATTGTCCTATGTAACATGTTAGCGTCATATACTCAGGAGAGAGAATGCAGGCGATGTCTACCCTTTGAAACTGGCCAGTGTCTGTAGTGGCTTGTAATGACCTTCACTCCAGCCTCTTTCACATGGCCAAGCGTTTCAGAAATGGCATTCTCTGGCAAGAAGTAACTGTCAAAGAAGAACCCCAACTGCACTCTCTTATCATCTCCAAACGGTGCCTTTGCAGCAAGGGAATCTATCTGAGGCAGCAGCCAATCAGGTTGAGGAGAGCGATCGAGCTCAAATGAAGACTCTGTCCACTCTGCCGCGCGTAGCGGCATGACACCGTGGCAAAAGATGGACCTTATACCAGATGCTAAGGTCGCGCTCAAAGCTGCTGGGCCATGTTCAGGGCTAGACGCGCCGTGTGCATTGTCTACGACGCAGGTCGTTCCGGCGTCAAGTGCTTCAAGACATCCAGCTAGTTGACCCCAGAAGAAATCTTCCGATGTGAAGTTGAAGCTTTGAAGATTGGCTGTTATATCATCAGTGATTTGCCCCATGGTCTGCTTTTTTTTTATTGGAGGTACTGACCTTCAAGCATGTAGTCCAGCATTGTAGAGTCTCCAAGCCTCCCTTTCAATTGGCTCTGCCAAACATGATGATGGGCATTGATGAAACCGGGAGCAATAATTTTGCCATCGCAGTCAATCACCGAGGCATTTTCGGGCTCAATACCTTGCCCGATCTTGACGATGCGATCATCCTCAATCAAGACGTCGATGTTTCTAAGGGCGATGACATTGTCTTGCGCATTATGCTGCAACACGGTGCCATTTTGAAGAAGAAGTCTAGTAGCCATGCTAATAATCATTCATAGATGCCAAGAACAATTACTTATTATTATTAGTGTCGTGCGCGCGGACTATTATACTCGCCATTAAAAGTTCGGTCATCGGTGTATTCAGTGGATATTACTCGGCTCTAAGGTGAAGCTCGGTGAATTCTGCTTATCAGATAAGTGTGGAGTTCGGGGGTATCGGTGGGTGACGTATGTCTTACCCTGCACTAAGAGCAAGAACATAATATCGGAGGCACTTTGCACCGCTTGCAATTGTCAGCTGTACGTAAAAGCCAGAGAAAATGGTTACAGAATGAATTATGTATTTTAGATGACTGAATTTGCCAACAGACGGCTCATTGTGGTGATGCATACGCGGGAAACACCCATTCTGCTTACTCTTTTGCACTCTCGGCCATCAAAAACATCGAGCAACGCTCAGGTGTACCGAGAGAGGCGGATATCGAAAATTGAGCGAATAACTATGGAGCTAGACTTCTCTTCAATGTCAATTACTAAAACACATGATATGTTTCCCAGGTTTAATATTTTATTATTACTGTTCAACTGGGGAGAGCTGTCGAAGCCACATTCTGCGGAAGGATTAAAGATTATCCGTGCGCCACCGAGCAGCATGTGTGGCGGTCATAGCGAATTCGCTTTCATTGGCCCAAGCTCCAATCCCACGACCAAGAAACATGGCACCCAATGAATCACCAGCATTTCAATCGGAGCGACAACAGTATTATGTCCAATCGGACAACGCCGTTTCATGCAGCAGCACGTTTCCAGCTCGATGATCAGTCAGATCTGGATCATGATCTCTCTCGCAAGTGGTGAACTCTCGCCCTCCCCCCACGGATCAAACCGTATCAAGCCATCGTCAAAACGGCATGGCTCAGCATCAATTTCGCAACCCTCACGTGTCGGCCAAGCCCGGCATCAAATCAAACCGGCACTTGATGTCAATCACTAGACAGAAACTGGCTAATCAGCTGAGCTTGACTCAAGACTAGAAGCATTCGAAGCTTTTTCGAAGCTCATCTAAACGAAAAATGGACTAGGTCGTATTTGGCATCGCAGCTCAGCAGAGCAGCAGTCAGCTCCGGAGTCTTTTCTCCAATTCTTCTCGTCAGCGCGCCAAGACCCCATGGGCAGAGAATGCTGAGACATTCAGGGTGAGAGTGGCCCCCTCCCTCAACCCACTACCCCCAGCTTCTCAACTTCCCTTAAGCCGGCATTCCCCAGTCTCCCCCTTCTACCTAATCCAGCTCATGCGGGATATTTCAACCCAACGCGTGCTTTTTCTTCTAATGAAGGCATCATTCAATGACAGCTTGGCGTTTGGGGAGCTTGGACCTTGGGTGAGATCAATGCGCATCGAACGGGCCGGTTACGAAGAGATCTTGTGGCGTGCGAGTCAGTCTAGCTCTTGACAATTTCGTATGATGCTTCGTAGCCGAGAAACCTAAAACCCAGAGATCCAGCGAGATTACCCTGCTTCAGGCATGCACGCACGTCAAAAAACAGCTCAATTGAAAGACCCAACCAGGCCAACAGCCCTCATCAAACCTTACCGTTGCATTGGGAGACGAATCATTCCATCCTGACTTCTCCAACATAAACTTGCTTGACCAATTACACCGTGAACCACGACACACATTTGCAGAAACACCAAGGCCAAAGGAGACAAGCATCATCAGCCTTGTTCCGCTAAATCAGGTTGATAACGCCGATGCCGGTCGATAGCGCGGTCTTGGTACGAAATCAAAGGCCCGAATACCATTAAGCCTCGCTAACCCGAGTGAGCGCATTTGGAGGAGCCTTCCCACGCTACTCTGCACTCTCCTCACGCATCCAGACCTATCATCACAGACCCGGGAGATCGACTTCACTAAGCTTATTCAAGAGACGTCTCACAACGGGCGTATTGTCGGTCCGATCTCCACAACGGCTCCAACGCTCTAAGCCCGTTATCGTTAGGCCCCAGCTCGTTGAAGTTACCCTCTCCCTTGGCGTTGGAGACGATTGATGTGAGTGGTTGAAGGCATGGGTAGCTTGTTTTATGGTTCTTCCCCAGACTGGTCTGGATTCACACCACACGGCTTAGGCGATGCCGCGGGATGAGAATTTTCGCACAATTTGGGGTCATGGAGAAGTGGAGTGTCACCCATTTTCACGCGCGGAGTAGAGTTTCCCACCTCCACATCTCCAAGTTTTCTGTGTCTGGGGGATGGATTGTGTTGGGGAAGTGGGACAGTTGCTTGAGTTTATCGCGCCGACACTGGGGACTCCGCAGGCTAGCTACGAGCGAAAAAAAAGCTACTCTACTGGAGACAGAGCTAAGCTGCTGGTGTGGAGGCGAGAGAGATTTGTATAAAGAAGACCATCAATCACCGCGAATATCTTCATTCTCATCCTCACTCTCATCTTCTCTCATCTGATAGACAAGAACATCTTCCTTCTTCTCTAATCAACACCCATATTCCATCACAATGGCAGGCGGTGCTATTCCCACAGCGGCTCCCCAGCTCGCAGGCGGCTACCTCACCGGTCGCGCCCTCATCTACCCCCTCTCCCTCGTCATCTCCCTCTTCTTCCTCTGGGGTTTCTCCTACGGTCTTCTCGATGTCCTCAACAAGCATTTCCAAACCGTCCTCGGTATCACAAAGCTCGAGTCCACTGGCCTGCAGGTCATGTACTTTGGTGGCGGTTACCTCCTCTTCTCTCCCGTTGCCGCTGAGGTCCTCAAGCGACGCGGTTACAAGCTTACTATCCTGATGGGTCTCACTCTCTACTCTCTCGGTGCTGTTCTGTTCTGGCCTGTTGCCAAGTCTGCTGATAGCAACGCCAACGGTCGCGCTGTCTTTGGTGGTTTCTGCGCTTGCACCCTCGTCATCGCTTGTGGTCTCGCTACTCTTGAAACTGCCGCCAACTCTTACGCTGTCGTCATCGGCGCTCCTGAGTCTGCCTCCGCTCGTCTCCAATTCTGCCAGTCTTGGAACGGTGTCGCTTCCTTCATCGGTCCCCTCATCGCCTCCAAGTTTTTCTTCTCCGGCGAGAACCAGAACAACCTCACCAACGTCCAGTATGTCTACCTCGCTGTCGCCTGTGCTGGCGCCGCCGTCGGTGTCCTCTTCTTCTTCGCCAAGCTTCCCGAGGTCAGCGAGGCTGTTCTTGAGGATGACCAGGCTGGCCACGTCACTCAGGGCTCCATCTGGAAGCAGTGGAACATGTGGTTCGCCTTCGGTGCTCAGTTCTGCTACGTCGGTGCCCAGGTCACCATTGCTACCTTCTTCATCAACTACGCGCACGAGAACGGTGACATCACAACTGCCAAGGGTAGCAACATGCTGAGCTATGCTCTCATCACCTTCACTGTCGGTCGATTCGTCGCTACTGGCCTTGCTGTCATCTTCAGCTCCGAGTTCATCATGGTTGTCTACTCTTGCTGTGCCATCGCTCTTACTGCCTACGTCAGTGCTGCTCCCAGGGGTATTGCCAGTGTCGGTATCCTCATTGCCATCTTCTTCTTCATGGCTCCCATGTACCCCACCATCTTCGCCATGGGTACCCGAAACCTCGGCCACCACACTCGACGTGCTGCTGGTATCCTTGTTATGGGTGTATCAGGCGGAGCGGTCTTCCCACCTGTACAAGGCGCAATCGCTGATGCCAAGGGCACTCGAATCTCCTACATCGTCCCTACTATCGGCTTCGTCTACGTACTCGGCTACGTCGCTGTCAACTGGGTTCGCGGCGGAATTACCTTCCTGGCCCCCAAGGCTGAGGACTCCACTGTCGATGAGATCGCCTACGATAACGAGAAGAATGATGTCATTGTTGAGGAGCGCGAGAAGAAGAACCACGACATGGCTTAATTGGATCAAAATAGATGAATATATAGAAGCGTTCTAGACGGGCGTTCAATGATAGATGCCGGGCGCATAGATACACTACGAGAATCAGAATTTAATGTTTTATGATCAAATACTCAGAGCAATTCATTTCAGCATGACCAATGTGCAATTCGTTCATCGAAATGTCTGCTGGCCTGGTGAAGCTTCGGATGTTCGGACTTGACACTAGTCATGAGCGCGGGTACCAGATCGCGACATGACTCAAACCCCACAGAAGTGGAGAAATGACTCCAGTGCTGCCAATCGCCTCAAACGTAAGGTGATTGGTGAATGTCGAGATGCAACTCCAATACCCAAATGGTTATATGACTTGATGACTTGTTCTACAGGCCCAGTGGCTGTACAAGTTAACTTATCTATGACTAGACCTGGTTGAATCAGCAATGCTTACTGAGGTGAAGTCTACCCAGGACGATAACCGAGCCTCAGCATGAGCAACATGCCGTACAGCCTTGAATAGGTGAGGCATGACAGTCAAGTTTCAGCCGTCTGAAGAACCATGCGCAACCAGGGTGAACTCCTAATTGATGCTTGGTATATGTGGATATCAGAATAACTCGTTCGCAGGACTGCCCCATCACCAGTCTCTGTTGTATGCGTGATCCAACCTGTACCTAGCCCTAAGTGATGAAGAGTTGAGACGATATGAGGATACCATAGGATAGTTCATGATAAGCTTAGTGTAGTCTTTGACCAGTTTATTTTTTCTTCCTTTTCTGGTCTCGTGTTTTGGTTTAGTCCATTGTTCAAGGACTGAGATTTTGTACAAGTTCCTGTACTCAAGCGAACGACAGACGACAAGATCTAACCTGCACCCCCAAAGAAACCTCGACATGCCATTGAGAACACCAGTGGCTCAGATATTTGCTTGCCCCTGATCATCAGCGATGAGGTTCTCGTAACGGATAGTGAGGAGGCCCTTGAGCAACAGGAGAGATTGTACAGTCCATGGGAGGAGATATCGGACTCAAATGAGGAGTCAGAATGAGTATAATCCCTTATCATATAAAAATAGGCTTTATTTTTATTATATATACCTAAAAGTAGTAATTAATATAATAAATAAGTATATAATAAGCCTTTTTTAAAATTTATTATTAAGAGTTTAAAAGTAAAATAGGGCCTATTTTAAGGTAGTATAAACCTTATTAATTTTAATATATATAAGTAACTTAAAACTTAAAATAGGCCCTGTTTCTATTATGTATTCTTAAGTAGTAAGCTAAGTTATAGATAAATGGTTAGTAGCTCCTCTCTGCTCTTGTCCCAGCTTACTGAACTATATACTGCTGTGTTATGTTATACAGCCATGATAAAGTTTCTAAGCCGGATGATGAACTGCATGGGCGTCGTTTCTTAGCCCCCTCCCCCACTGACCATAAACCGCTAAGTCATCTCAGATATCAGCGCAAAATGGCCCAGGCTGTTCTCCTCTGTTTCTTCTTAGCTATAACCCTACTGCACCTTTTGTTTAATAGCTTTAGTTATTGCAAACCGATGTATCCAGCCGAGGTACTTAAACATAGCCAAACCTAGTCTGACGGGTACGGTAGCCAGCGCGCTCTCGTTCGCTTATATAGTTAACCAGGTCATCTTCCTGCTTTATAGTAAGCGACTAATCTTTCTGATATGCTATATAGATATCCTAGCCTCTAACGCATTAATTATATAATATTAAGAGCTTAACTAAGTATTTTACTGCTAAGGGCTATAAACTAATAATTTATATATCCTTAATAGCTAATAATATTCTCTTTTTATAATCTAATAGCTGTAATTATATTACTATTAAAATCTTTTTTAAAAAAAGATTTTATTTAATAATATAGAATAAAATAAAGAATGCTATATTGATAATGCGTTAATGGTGTTAAAGTATGTAGGGATAGGGGTGTAGGGGGCGGCGATGAGTTAGTCTAGTCTGGAAATCTAATAATATCATCTATATCCAATTCTGGCCACTCAGTGATATTGGCACGATCACTTACGGCGGCCACTTGTGTCTCAGTCTGATTCTCAGTAATCTCATCTCTGTCATCTCCATCTTCGCCGGTCTCGGATGCCTTATCCCCCCAATCCCAAAAGGGTACCTTATCCTCCCAATCCCAAAAGGGAACTGGAATCCATTTACCTTTGCCAGCATCAGTGGCCTCAACCCATCTCCAGTCAACGAGCTCCCATCTCGTTTCCCTGTAAACATTGAGTAGCCTTTCGTCCTCTGGGAACCAGTCTCTAACGTCTCGCAATAATCTCTCTGCAGCTTCATGTCCCTCCTCAGCTGCGTATTCTATCGACTTGATATACTGAAGACGTCCGGGTCCTGTCGTCAGAACCCCCTGACAAAGCAAAAACTTGATCATATCAATCCTTCCCATTTCTGCAGCTCCTTCCAATGCCGTCCTGCCACCTTTCAGGGCTGCACCTGGGGCATTAATAAGTGCACCCATCTCAAGCAGGCGTTTCGCTATTCCCAGATGGCCATTGATGGCAGCGAACTGTAGCGCTGTCGCACCATTTTCCAATGCTGGTAGGAGATTTACATCCGCTCCAGCCTTCAGGAGACACTCTATCATTTCCGAGTTGCCCAGCTCGGCAGCCTGCTGAAGAGGAGAGCGACTCGATTTGATGTCCCGGTCGTGCTCGTTGACATCTGCGCCAGCCTCTAAAAGTAGGAGGACGAGCTCCATATTATTGTGCTTTATCACAGGAATTAACGGGGACGGCAGGCATATGTGGGAAGCAATAAGATGGTCTGGGTAGATGGCTTGAACCCGCTGATTGTGATTGAAGAGAACCTGGGCGAATGCGACTCCCTTATTAACAGCCACCATATACCAAGTGAGTCTATCAGGCCGATAGCCCGCTCTCAAAAGTTCGCAGCATGCTCCAGTATTTCCAGCTATGGCAGCTGCAACCAGCGGGCTTCCTCTGACAAGGTCTTTTCTAACGCGAGCCCGCCGGTAAGGAAGGTGGGGGTGGCGCCAGAAAGACTTTTCGTGCGTCTCGTGTCCAGAGATTGCATACACTCCATCGTCACTGCTGGAGCTACAGTTTAGGGGCAAGAGCGCTGTGTTCATGGAAGGTGGATTCTCGAGAAGTTTTCGTAGAATGTTTAGATCTCCTGATTTTCCTGCTAGCGCTATAGCTGTGGTCTCAAGGATATCCAACTCCACCCGCGAGTGGGAAGGACGACTATCCAGAAGCTGCCACGCGCATGAATAGTTTTCGGTCTCGATTGCAGCGCAAAGGGCTCCTGAATCGTAGGCATTTGACCACGGTGGGAGCATGAAGTCAATGCAGGCTTGGTTCTTTGACAGAATGGCTGCTTCGAGGGCTGTGATTCCAGTCTCACCGGTGTCCGCCAAGTTCCCGCCATGGCTTATTATCAAAGCTGTCAGATCCAAGTTTCCGCTCAGGATCGCCAAGGCCACTTCTCCCCCAACCAATATTGCGCCCTGTTTGAAAAACAACTCCACAATGGCCATTACATTCACTTGGTCGTGCAGGGATCCTTTACATGACGAACTCGGTATCCACTGGAGTCCATGGTCGTGCAGGGATCCTGTACATGACGAACTCAGTGTCCACTGGAGCGCAGTAGTTCCATCATCTGACTTCTCATTTGGGTCACCACCAGCCCCCAAAGCGGTTGAGAGCAATCCGTGGTGGCCCTCAGAAGCAGCCAGGACGACTTCACCGCCCTGTAACTGGGCACCCATCTCAATCAGTAGGATACCACAGCCAATATTCCGTACAGCAGTCTCATAATTGTTGGGGCAGTGACCAGATATACCCATTAGGGCTAATTGCAGAGGCGTCAAGACACCAAACTTGAAGGTCTTGTCGTTACCATGGAGGTCATGCCATGCCCATTGAAATACCCCTTGATCATCAACCTCCTTGATATATAAAGCGTCGATGTCAGCACCCTTTTCGATGAAGAACCGTACAACATCCTGGTGCCCGTTGGAACTTGCAAGATGAATAGGGGAAGGCCTCGTCACATCTTCCGGGCAAGGACCCCATAGCTGAAGAAGTAATCGGCAGGTACTCAGGTGGCCATGCTTAGCAGCCGTGTGCAAAGGTGTTAGGCCATATTTATCAAAAGGCAAGTTGGCGGATGAGATTTCGTAGAGAAGGCGGATAACATCATCATTCCCTTTTTCGGCAGCTGATATAAAAACATCAGCTGTAATGATTTTGTTCATTTTCTCAAGCGAATCAAGTTCGAGCCTATTCAGAACAAATTCCGTTGCTTCTTTTCCGACCTTAGCAGCAACACTCATAGCAGTCTCCTCAGATCGGAGATCATAAGCACCCATGTGCGTTTTCTGCCGCGCGATACAAAGATCGGCTCCACGTTGCACAAGTCTGTCGGCAATGTTTAGATGCTGGCGCTGGATTGCAAGATGAAGGGCGTGATCCCAATCCATTGAAGCCCCGTGATCCAGTAAACAATCAGCTATATGCATCGAAAGAGTTTGTTGGCGGAGGTACATCTCATCTAATGAAAGCTCAAGTGGAGAGGGAAGGTTCCTAGAATCCAATATGGAAAGCGATTCAGGATCAGATATGGGACTGGTATCAGCACCTTTCTGCAAAAGGAGTTTTACCAATTCCAGACATCCTGTAATTGTGGCACAATGGAGGGGCGTGACAGCACAACCATGGTCCTTGTACCACATTCTTATATTTGGGTTCTGGCCCATTGACAGAAGCCAGCGAACAGCGGTTAAGGCTTCTGTTACAGTTGGGTCGCCGACAATGGTGCAATCGTCATCGTAGTCGGAATCGTCATCGTAGTCGGAATCGTCATTGTAATCGTTGATGCTGTAGTTGTCTCTTATACGTTGCACAGCTGCACGGAACATATTGGTCATGAATCCTGAGATTGTAATATCTCCTGAGCTTCTCAGATCGATTTTCAGATCCAGTAGATTAGCCCCTCGGAGGATATCCATGCTTACTCTCCACTCCTCATCATCGAAGGAGTCGAGATGATTATTAGACAGTTTGTAGAACAGTATCTTCAAATATTCTTGCAGGCGCTCTTGGTTTGATCCGCGGAGCAGTAGCTGTGCACGCTCTGTATGTTCCCCGGGGTATCCTTCAGGCATGACATTTCGCATGATAACTGCCAACTTGGTGACCTGATGGTGTGTATCGTGGGGTATCATTTGCAATCCTGGGGCGTGAAGGTTGTTGAGGATAGGCCATGAGCACAATCCATGAGGTACTTGGGGCATGAATGCCTGCTCGCGTCGAAGGTTCAGTAACCCTGTTTCGAAAATGATTAGCCATGTAATCACCTTCCGTTACATAAGTGACAAACATTGAGAGAGCTTAGTTTCAAATCTAAACCATGGCAGAGTATCTGGCCAGTTGCATTCTATCTCAAGTGATTGTGGAGTATGGATGGCAAGTTGTAACTCCGTCGCAAGAATCGGCGAGGGGCTTCTCACTGGAGGTAAGCTCATCAGCAAGGAACACAATCGTATCACGACTGTATATTTTACCTACCGGGCACAAACTTGTCGAGAGTTGATTTATAGCAATGTCGCTTCCTCTCTTTCTCGACAGTCTTGGCTTCCAATCGCCTCCCGCGATAGACGACTTGACTATCTTTGCCCTCCCGTTCGCGTTTGGCAATTCTCTGGTCGATGATAGCCCAGGTAGCTCCGCTTATGTTCCTGCGGAATCCCCACAATTTCAGTTTATACTCCAACTGTGCCTTCCTAGAATCGAGTCAGTTTGTGAAAGGGCGTCAAGAATACCATCAATAATATGTTTACGTCACAGCGAGCCCTAGATTTCTCACTTCGCCTACCAGTTCCTTTAGTGGCATCTCCTCCACAAGGTACAGGCGCCCGATAGCAGTTTTGTGACGAAGCCATTCTGCTTCAGTGGGCTGGGGTTGTCGTGTCCCCATTGCGCGGCAGGCTAGAATAGTACGGAACAAAAGAAGATATAAGAGTGAGCTTTTGGCTAAGAAGGTTCGTATGAAATGATAAAGAAAAATCAAGATAAGAACATGGGAGGATGTTAGGTTATGTATTAAAGGTTTTAAGGTAAGGCGTGCAGGCAGCACCAGCACTTATTGGTTACACCGTCAGAATAAGCTGTACATGTGGGGTTGTCCGATTGGATGAATCCTAAATCTGAACAAATGTTACTGGATATTCAGACTTTATTTAATTGGTTGGATCCCAAATCTGAATGCTTTATGTATATCTGTCTTTTGAGGCCCTATTGGTATTTCTAGCCAGCTTGCTGGTACTTATATATATAGAAAAAGTTAAAGTATTAATATACTCTATAAATAAAGTAATTATTTAAGATGCTTAGATTTTATTCTTACTTTAATGCTAAGTGCTTATAATTAAGGTTGAAAATCCTATTTTAAACGCCTGCTTCCCTTAACCTAAAACAGACTAAGCTGTAATCATTGTCCCTTAAGCGAGCATGCTATCCCTTGAGGTCTAAATCTAATAGAAAATATATATAAAATAAAACTAAGCTAATAAAAATAGGGACCTGAATCCATTGCCTTAATATTACTATTAAGATTTCTTCACTAATAATAACTATTTATGGAAATTACTAAGTCAATAGGACTAATCGGGGAGGTCGTCCTAAACTTCATGGCATTAATGAATATTTCCGGCCGGCTTCGGAAGAGGGCTTTACGCTGAATCGTGTAGTCTGCAAGCTCTGCTCAAAGACTATACCCTTCAAGGTCATCTTTTTAAAAACCTGTTACAGGTCGCTTCTGATGGTAAAAAGAAAATTTCTTTAATTACATCAATTTATAGAAGCTTTCGCTATAGTATAGTGTTCTTTTTAACTCGCGCACTGGTACGGTTGGGAGGTGTTGTGTCAAAATTTGTTCTTTTGTTGTTTTCGAACACACAAGTCAACCCTGACCCCTCCGACCATTATAGATCTTGGTAAATTCAATTCTACCCCCGGTCAAAAATCAACTCTACCCCAAGTAATGGTGGAGTGTAGGACTAGGCTTAGTCGACCGTGAATTTAAGCTTACCTGCCGTTTGGGTGTGGACGCTGATTAATCGAACCTCCTCCACTTCCGGGGCTTGATTTCTAAGCCTCAACATCCTCCGAACGACCTCAAATTCATCCGAGCTTAGTCGAAATATTCAACTGATCTATACCTGCTTACTTCGGCGTGACTCACAAATTCTAACAAGTCGGAAGGAGACCTTAAGAAAATGCCACTCGCGGATGAATGACAGTCCGACTCGATGGCTTCAAGCATCATGAACCGCTCGCGAGGCAGCAGATTGCATAGCTCAAACAGGGATGAGGTCGTAATGCGAAGGTAGCTATCGCCTGGACTGTAGTATAAAGAGATGGCAAGGTTCCGTAGCAGCCATGAATCAACAAACATCTAGAATACCAACAAACACACTCAGCACTTATTGCTTATCACACTTGCAACGCTCAAAATGACCACTTCTCAATCTCTCACATTTCTCGGCCTCGGGAACATGGGTTCCGCTCTTGTACAAGCTCTTTTGAAGGCTTCTCACAAAGTGACGATCTGGAACCGCACGACAGCCCGACCTCAGGTCAGAGTCGCCGTTGAGGCGGGAGCTATCCTCGAAGCGGATGTCCAGAATGCTATCTCCAGGAACAATATCATTGCCATCTGTCTCCTCGACTACTCTAGCATCAAAAATGTATTGGCTGACATTCCGACCTCTGCCTTCGAGGGAAAGACAATTATCAACCTGACCAACGGTACCCCGAAACAAGCACGGGAGATGGCAAACTGGGCCGCCTCTCACTCTGCCAAACAATACTTCGACGGAGCGGTTATGGTAACGCCTCAAATGATCGGAGGGCCCCAGTCATTCTTTGTCGTCAGTGGAGAAACCCCCGAAGCATTCAAGCCCATCGCCTCATTCCTTGAACCCCTCGGAAGGCCGGAGTATCTCGGCACAGCCATTGATGCTGCTGCTCGATACGACCTTGCTGCTTTGTCGTCCATGTATGGCATGTTTAGCGGAATGTTCGTCGCTATGGCACTTCTCAAAAAGGGACATGTGATAGTCGACGAGAAGCTTGAACCTGTTGTGTCAGGCAGCCTGAACCCGTTCCTAGGCGCATTGATATCATATAATGGACTTATTGCCCGGTCCTGGGATGACAAGGCGTGGGATGATAACCTGGGGAACCCAATTGGAATGCAAGCACAGGCTTTAAGGAATATTCTGGAAGCTTGTCGTGATGATGGGATGGATGATGGGTTTCTGAAAAACTTGACGACGGCGATGGAGGAAGTCGTGAAGGACAGAGGAGAGAATGGCGGGATTGCCGTAATTGGAGAGTATCTCTTGAACGGACGGTTAACAAAAGAGTAATGGCTGGTTACTGAGAGCATTTCAAACCTAACAATAATTCCACGATAACCTGCGGCAGAGTTCATAGAAAACCCATACAAATAAAATATAGGTCATTACAGGCAGGGGGCAGAGTTTATTAAAACAAGATAGGTCAGAATTCAGAGAGTATTTTAAGCCCAAATCCAGCCAAACTGGGTTCAATCGATAGCTCTAACGAAATTTATAAATAAATTTATAGTAAAGTCTATTTAAAACCGCATAAAAATTAAAAACGCGCTGACATACATCATAAGCCTGGGTCTTATAAAAATATATATTATACTGGAAAATTTATTTAAGCTTACACCGGACTGAAAATAATTTTATAAAAATTTAAACTAAGACTAAAGGAGCTTAAACTTAAAAATTAAGTTAAAGAAAAAGAATTATACATAATACAGTCTTAAATATATATAATAAGCAGGTAGTACGGATAAGCAACTGTTATAAAAATCCTTTATCCTATATCATTATTATCTAATTAGCTAATTCTTAACTACTTAATATGTCACAACCTAATAATAAGGCTAGGATGCCTCTTGCTCCTCAGGAGCTTTAAAACAACCTAAAACTAAGTATCTGATATGCTGTAAAGATGTATTAAGTCTATTACTATACCTTATAACACTCCCGACACAGCACTCAATTACAGCGCGATATTATCCCTAAATCTTAGAAACTCTCTAATCTAGAAAAAGAGATCTTAATTTACTTTATTATTAAGCTAGATTTATAAGGCTTCCTTTATAGTATTCTTTTATTAAAGAAATAGCTAATTGTCTCTTTACTAATTATAGTATATTACTTATTAGCAAGCGCTAGGCTTATAACTTTATATTAAGGAGCGGAATAAAACTAAATCCTATAAGTTATAACTGCTAGAGATCCTATAAAGCCTAAGAGGCTATTAATATTAAATAAGAATATTAGGTTAAGTCTAAGGGAGCTGTTTAATATAGAGACTAGCCTACTTAGGTTTATCCTTAGAGCCTTAGGTTATATAGCTAGTAAATAACACTTACTATTAAACTGGGGTAAGCTTTATTACCTTACTATTAGTTTTAAGGGCAAGAATATATTCTTTATTAACTATATAAGGGACACTATAGGGGACTAATCTATTAATTCTATAATAGCTATTTAGTCCTTTAGCTTTAATATATACTATTAGAGATTCTTAATAGCTTTAAGTGCTATAGCTATATATACTAATAAAGAACTGCTAAATAAACTTCTGTCTAGTATATTCCATATCAGTGTTGGCATTGTCATTAGCCAGATCTGCTGGCTCCTTATAATAGAGATCTGGCTTGATGGTACTGATGCTAGGATTATCAACTTCTTGACCAGAGATAGTAAAGTTGCTACAGGCAAAATTGCCATTTTCTTCAATCTCCTCAGTATCGCGTGATGGATTATTCTTAAGCTCCGATAGCCTATTTCTGCTACTGAACTAACTGCATCTGATAATAGTTCGCCCTGGTATAGGGCTATCCTGTTTTTCTATGCCTATAAATTAAACCTTTATTACTCTTTATAATATAGAACTCCTTTAGAATGGTTCTATAGCGGTTACGATAAGTGAAAGTAAGTGATGTCTAGTGACTAATGTTACTTAGTTACAGAAACTGACCGCTTTGATGATTAAAGTACTTTATTTTGCGAGAGTGCGAGGGGGTCACTTATAAAGACCCCGCACCTGATAAAACATTATTTAAGACAGCTGACCTCTGTAAAGCTGGGAGCATTAGTTATATTAGGAAATATAATACTTAATTAAGAGTTATTCTATTATAATATATTATAATATACTGTAATAGCAATATTAATTTAAATAGAATAAAACTTTATTTTTTATACTCCTTAGACTAGAGAACTATATAATATAACTAAGTTTAGCTAAAAGAATTACTGGCGGCCTTGAAGACTTAAGTCGCATTTGCCTACTGGAGTTAGCACGGGCCTTCGTGGAAGAAACGCAGCGCAAGTCTGGTCTATATTCCTAAGTAGGGATTTTTAATAAATCTTACTAAAGTTCATTGCACCCATTATAGGTAGTAATTAAGGACATCAGGCAATCTCCATGGTTATATACTCAGCGCCTTCAAAGACGTTATCCGTCCCGATCGGCCAATCCTGCGGCCTCCCTTCAATTTCCTGCCCTTCACTCCGTGCTACGTCTACCTGTTCTCCAGAATCACTGACTGATCCCATCAACGAGGAACTTCGTCCACCAGGACTGAATTCCCACATACCCATGCGAGAAAACGTATCACTTTGATGGGCTCGTCTCAGTATCAAGCCATAGCTGAGCATATGTGATGACGCAATCCAGATTAAGAAAATTGCCGCATCGCTACCAGTCTGCCGACTTTGTGCATAAAAGGCTGCATCCTCATCAGTATCTAAGAATATGGTGGCGACTTTCTTGTCTGAGGTGTTCCTCTCTTTGGTGTAGCCGCCGCCTTCATTGTAACCAAGCGACATCATGAGCGGCGATAACGCTTGCTTTGACTCGAAGCCGTGCTGTCCCTGACCTCAATGACCCATACACGGCGTTGTCATTTGCGAGGACACGCTCGTAGCTTAGTAGCTCGCAAGGCAAATTGCCGCGGTGCTCGGGATCTAGACGCTCCACGAACACTCGTGAGTTAATGGAGGTCCAGCTCCAGGAAGGCCCTTGGTACAATAGCGGCCTGGCTCCTTGTTCGCCCTCGACGCACCACAGCAGACAGTATGGAAAGAACTCCATCCAGAGGCCGGCCATGTATGTGCTCTGCATAGCTTTAGCGAATCTCTCGGCAACGCCGGATATGGCGAACACTCTATCCTCGGTCACGGTCAATTTCCGGTTTGTGAAAGATGTAGCGACGCGGTTCCAAGTCTCCATCAGGTACAGTAGGCGGGCGGACCAGCCAGGATCCGACCGTGGTAGCAGGGGCCCTAGCTGCCCCTCAAGGCCTTGATCCATCCAGGCAGCGCCTCCATAACCCCAGCCATCGATATAGGTGTTTTGCCGATCGTTTACCGCTGATGGGCAGATCCAGTCGAGCTGATGGGTTCCAAAGCTGAGCATGCGGCGCGACAGCAACCGCTCCTCAAGTGTCCAGCCTCTCTTGTTTAGGGGTTCTGGACCTCTTTCCCAGTTGTCCGGAATCCTTTTAACTAGAACAACAGAGCTTCTTTCACCACCAGGGCAAACAACAACTATCTCGATTGGTTTGACAGCTTCGGGCGGAAGCTTCCTAGGCCCGAGGAAGCCGTCGACGACAGAGGCCGCTGACGTGGCGGCGATGGTCAGGACAGCGTTGCCATATACTTGAGGCATTTACACCACGAATGTAGCTCTAAATTTATTAAAATTAGTATAGTTTAAAAGCTTACATTTAACCTTATTATTTCATTTATTGGCTGCCCGTAAATCAATCCTGGACGTGGCTTTGAGAGGGCGATACAATTTCCCCTACTGCTTGTGAACCCACCGTTGTCGCGATAACCTCGCGTGTTGAGATTAGTGCCACCACACATTTATGCGATGATGAAATGGGACTGTTAAGAAGCCTGTATTCTATTGCATAGCTTTCCACTTTTTCCGCCCGTAAATTCGACCTAGGTCTGGAGCTGAGATGCGAACCACTTTGCCCTCTTCTTTCTAAAGCCCCATCAATGTTGTGATAGCGTCATTTGCTGGGCTCAATGCCACCAAACTTGTGATAATGATTTGTCTTTCATTTGCATTCCCAAAGACTTAATGACCATGTCAAGAACTTCAGTCAATATTCTCAGCGTAGCTCCAAGCTCAACTCCAGACTTGACCATATCTCAATTACAAACTTATTCTTATCCTAGCTAACATTTACCTGAGCTCTCAGTCTTACATCATCCCAGCTCCCAGTTATACTTTGTCTCTACCCCAAGCTGATCTCAGCCCAACTACATCCCAATTGTCAGCTCAGTTATGTCTCAACTCCCGGTAGCTCAGCTCTTGTCCTGAACCTCAGTATAACTACATCCCAATTACCAGCCCAAGTTTGTGTCAACCAAATATTTCTATCTTCAAGTCTCATCCAATCTTAATCTATTGCACTGCATTAGTTAGACAGGCCTGCTGAGACTTGCACCTTCTTTGCCACATCCTTTGCAACGATATCCTTCAGCCTCAACCGGCACTTTGTCCCGTGGACCAGTGCAGGGGCAATATCCAAATGATGGAGCCTGAACGCAGTAGTGTAAGAGCTCCGTCAAGAAATCGGGACACTCAATGAGTAGCTCGTCAAACGAATCTCTGATATCGGATAGTCCTCCCGCATTGCGTAGCTTGTTCCTTGCGAATTCCAATGCCGAGTCTCGGAGACCTCTTGAATTATCAGGAGTCAAGGTGTACACGAATGGAATTGAATTGAGAAACTCGTCGAGGTCCAGACTTTCGTCCAACGCCCATGAGTATTTTTGAGCAGATAGGTCTCTGAGTCCTTTGATATCGTATTCGTCCCCCAGGGAATACATCATCGCATGAGTCGAGAGAGCCCCGGAGTTTGTTGAAGTGGCGGCGTCGTCGGTCTCGCCCATGTCGATAGAATAGTCGCCCGTATACAGGTAGTCAACCATGAGCTGTATCATATCAGGCTGATGCGATGTTAAATCATATGTACCAGAAAATGCTTCCTGAATTATGTCAGAGCGACTGGCCACAATGATATATGCCCGAGTTCCTTACCTTGAACTGACCAGCGCACGCTGCACGAAAGACTGGAGACTGGCTGCAAATGATGATTTTGTGAACCTCGATATTTCTCCCATTACAAGCGAAGGTGAAGTCGGTAAATTCGCCGGATTCACGGGCTCTATTGATTCAGTCAACCATGATCTCGGATCTAACGACTGGGGTTCCATACTGCACTATACGCGCTCTTGTATCTTCATAATCCATGGCGGCGAAAAATACAATACGAAACGCATCAACAGGCAGCAATGAGAGTCAAAACAAGAAAGAAGAAGGAAATAAGCGACAGCGCGGATTGTGCGTTGATTCCTTTTAAACAATGACGAAGTGTCTGATTCATGCGTGGCCTCATGATCCCGAATTCGTGGTATTCAAGGCTGGATTTGGTTAAGCATCAGATCTAGCGTTACATCATGGCGCCACTGGCAACAAGGTTTGCAACCATGACATCTGTCACAGCCACCAGTCACATCAATGATATTTCTGCTTTTTAAAACGTTGCTTTGAAGTTGAGATAATTGGTAGTTGAGTGGCAAAATTCGACCGGTTCTCTATATAGATAGATATGAGGGCTTATATTCCACGCTTGTGAATGATGTGCATGATGTAAGTGTAGAAGTGGAAGCACTTACTGTAAGTCAAGGCTGTACAACTCTTCCGAGGTTCTCGGATCTTCGAGATTGTCGCTAGGATACTCAAAGATGCTAGAACATGCAGTAACTAGTAAATATAAACCTCTTCCATGTCTTCATCGTCGGTATCCTCGTTCTCCTGTCGTCCCCGCTCTCGAGCCTCCAACTCCTCCAAGATACGGCAGTTATGACACAAATCGATAGACACTTCCTCCACATCAACCTTAACTCCATGGCACGGCTCTTCCGTGTTGTCATCAATCTGGGTCAAAGGGCCGCGTCCACGCCGACCGCATGGCGTGATAGGTCCATAGCTACCAATACTGGTGCTACCGCATTTGTCGCAGACTTCGACAGTGTTGGTCTGGTAGCACATGGTTTGATGCTTTGCTATAGGTTAGCATGTAGGTGCGGGGAGGGAAGAGACATACTCTGGGCCTAGAATGTAATGGTGCATTAAACTTTGCAGAGATTGAACAAAAATCAAGCTTGAGAAGAATCGGGGATAGAAAATAGAATGACCATGCAGTATTGATATACGGCGAGATGCTCAATATAGCATATTTGGAAGGAAAGAGACGAAACGCTCTTCTGAAGAACTACCCAATGCGAAGAAGACACGCATTATTGCTTCAAGCCCTTTGCATAAACGGCTTGGGTGTGACGGTCATTCTAAGCGAAACGGTGCAGCTGCACGAAATATTGAATGTGGCGCTTGCATCCTTCGCCCGGACAGATAGGGGGCCTGATGTGACAATATGACATGCCTCTGAAAGTGTAGGACGCCCACATTATTGCGACCAACCGGATCTTGCTCATGTCACACCAGTGTGCAGCATTAGGTCATATCCTACACTAAAAATAATACTATGAATCACGATTTCTTCATATCTGAAAGGCAACAGAGTTCTCATGTGTACGAATAGGTAGGGCTGCATTGGATGCAGAGCATTGGGGGCCAGTTCACCTTGGTATTTACCATTGTGACGACTGTATCAGAGTGAAGCCTGACCTATCCATATAGAGCTGTTCTGTGATGCGTGACGTTTTCCCAACATGGTGACAAGTTCTCGATTGTCAGAGACAAAAGGACTCAATTTACTATGTTTCGCATAATCTTAGGAGGAATGCCGACAATTTCTCCTTAGCACCCATCCTTTCAGCGCAAGACCCGTTGTCATTCGCTAGCAGCTTCACATTCCGAGAATACGTGCAAAGCAGAGCTTAAGTGTCCTCAGGGGGCAAGAGAACATCAAACCTTGATACAGGGTGTCAAAATAAACTTAGCAAAGGGCACCCTAAGTCTGTACTAAACTTATTCTAAACTTAGCTAAGTTACCTAAACCTTTTTGTCACTTGGGATCAAGATCCTGAATTCTTTTTCCTCTCCTTGAGTGTCAGGCAAAACTGGACACAAGTGTCTTGTTACGACGATCAGCAACATGTGAAATAGAGATAGGGAATAATTATTTGTCCGGTTTGTAATAAGGTTTTGACAACATCAGCTTAAATTACTAATGCCCCGGCGCAGCTTTGACATGTCGGACTGTTCACTAATCAACTAACTACCAATGCGTTCCCCGCCAGAAACCCCGAAATGACCGCATTGTCCGGAGCAATGCCCGCAGACTCCGCATTGCAATTGAGTTTCGGCAAGTCTCCATACGCCCGCAAGCGTCTTGAGAGTCAAGCTACAGTTTGTAATATTACTAAAGCCTCCGAGGAGAGAAGGGAATGGTTATCTATCGCTGAACTGATGACCAACCACCAGATTGCACAGGAGGTTTATAAAGAGACAATGTAATTGAGATTCTAGCCATAGCTCTATAATTACCATTGCAATTAATACTTTCAGCATACTCAATCCACTGAACCACAAACGTTGTTTGCACTGAACCCAAGAACACCACTCTGTGAATACCCCGTAATGTCCAACAAGCCGACAGCTCTAATTACTGGGTACGCTCCACTACGATTGACATTGTATGCAGACTGGGACTGACTGACATGCTTGTAGCTGTTCCGAAGGCGGAGCTGGTCACGCCCTCGCTCTGGAATTCGCAGCCAAAGGCTACCGAGTCTTTGCGACCGCTCGATCCACCAAATCCATTACAGGTCTTCAAGAAAAGGGCATCGAGCTTCTGACGCTTGACGTGACCAAGCCGGAGAATATATCTGCTCTCAAGGATGAGATCATAAAGCGAACGGGAGGAAAACTGGACATTCTGTTCAACAATGCTGGAATGAGTGAGTCCGCTCTGCGAATTGTGAATGAGGACATGTGCTGACTCTTGTAGTGTACGAGGCTCCCGCTATTGAAGCCGACAGGGATCAAGTCCAGAACATGTTCAACACCAATGTCTTTGGCCTCTTCGACATGGTCCAGGCTTTCACTCCACTACTCCTCGCATCAGTCGCCGACTCAAAAACGACACCCACCATCATCAACACAGCGTCAATCGTAGCGCGAGTTCCTTACTATTTCACCGCCCAATACAACGCCACCAAAGCAGCAGTCGCTTCCTACTCCGACACTCTACGTCTTGAACTTGCACCTCTTGGCATCAAGGTCATCACTCTATACATGGGTGTAGTAGCAACACATCTCACATCATCTGACAAGAAGCTTCTTTCTCCCGACAGTATCTTCATCGATGCTGAGGAAGGTCTACGTGAGAGATCGCGACTTCATCTGAAGAATGGTACCAAGCCTGAGGAGTTTGCACGGTTGGTGGTGAAGGATGTTTTGAAGCATAAGACGGCTTTGAGCAGGGGAGAGTATATCTGGCGGGGAGCGAATGCGTATGTAGTTTGGCTTCTTAATGCCATTGGATGGAGAAATATCTTTGATGGGATCTCTGAAGGAGGCGTTGGTCTTACAAAGGATGTGAAGAAGGCCATTTATAAGAAGGGCCAGGACAGTCTGCCAAAGTCTAGTTAGATACAGGTCGTGATTAGAGGTGATATTTTTAATTTGTAATAATAATATTCTACTTACTGTTTCTACTCTGATGAGCAGTTCCGAAGGAGAGCCATACCCGCTAAATATTTAGGTCGACTTTACGTGAACGGGCCATGGCTGAGAGTCCAATACACTCAAGAACAGGACAAAGATGACTTATGAAAAAACAGTGCATCGCTGGAGTCGTCTTGGGGTTTGCAAGTTCATATCTCGTCGGAAAGTTTACAGCAACGGCTAATAATACTCGAGCGCAACAAGATCCTAAGTCGAACAGTAATACCTTCGCAAGTACAATCTAGCAAACTAAACTACACTCTAATACTTCTAAAAATATCCGCAACCTTTCCGAGCAGCTTCCGTAACATAGCAGGCGTCATCATAGCATGATCAGGAATGACGCGACGTCTTTCATCCAACTCGTTCCCAAGAACATCAACTTGCCTGGGCGACAACAAACCGACCTCCTTGCCCTCTGCTCCCCTCCCAACACCCAAGACACGCTCAATATTCTCAATCAGACTGACCGACACCTCGCAGAAGATCATCCCCTGTGTACAAGGTCTCTCAAGAGGTCGGCCGCAGACTATAAGACCCGGGACGGGCTCGATCGGATCGACGGCAATACGCTCAACTCGTGTAGCGATGTTATCGAGGACAAGTTCATAGACGGTGATGAGCTGGATGAAGACACTTGTGATCATCAAGGCGATTGGGGTAGGTAATGGTTCTGAGGTAACGGTAGGTTGGGGAAGGGAGACGTCGAATAGATTCTTCGACTGCTTTCTAAGATCTGACGATAAATTACATGGCCAGATTAACTCCAACGGTTGAGAATCACATAAGAGTTCAGGGCAATGTCGGGTATTGTACAGCTTTGTCAAGATGAACAGGAACTCTTGAGCCACTGTGATGATGTATTCCGCCAAGGTGATGTTGTCGATAAATAACGGGCCGTGATGATAGATCATGAGATCAAAGTTGAGCGACGTCTTGGTCTTCTTCATTGCCTCGAGACGCACGTGAAGACCTAGGTTTATCGTGGATAGGTCGGACATGAACTCTCCAGGGTCTGTCTTTCGCGGGTGATGCGTTGTGAGGCAGTTGGTCAAGGGGAAGAAGGTCTCGTATGTAATGGAGTTCGGAGTTGTGCCGCTTGGGTATATGCTTGTGATGGTGTCGAGATCGGCGTATAACGGAGTATTTGTGTATTCGAGATCACCGCCTGTATTCCAAGACGTGCTTGACTGATCGAAGATGTCTGTGAAACCCATACCCCACGATGCTGCCATTCCATCTTGTATCGCGGTGGCAGACACTTGAGGAGGGGATGGTTTGGGCGATAACATGCCCGTCCAGTCAAACGGACTCCAATCATCCACAAAAGCAGCATTTTGCGACAAAGAATTAGGAGAGACTGGTTTACCGACAGGCAATTGCTGAACAGTCGGCGGTGAACCCTTCCCAGCTTGTTTCCGTCGCGGCCGCCCTGGAACCTTTTGCTGTCCTATCTCGCACTTGACTCCCAGCATCGAACATCGTGCACATTTCTCATCGGTCGGTCGTATCCGCTGACATCGCGATTTGCTCTTCCTGCAGACGTCACACGAAAATCGTCTCTGAGAGGGATGCGGTGCTGCGGCGCCCATTGTCACGGAGCTTTGTCTGCAAACAGTAGTAAAAATTGAATTGAATTGGCTATCGGATCGAAGGACAGAAGCAAAGTCCGTTGCGAGCACCACCTCTATATACAAAACCCTCCGCGGATGGTTTCACACCACAACGCAAGCTAAACCCGTTGGGGGGAATAGGTGATTAGTATACTCTCCGACACGGACAGCGTTTAGTAACTGTCCCGGTTGGGGAGAACTGCCGTGCTCGCATTGGCCTGTCGATCGCTTCGGACTCGCTTGCATGACCGCAAGGGGTTTAGCTCTGGGACATGCCGTGAGGGAGACGGTCGGACTCCTCGCTCCTGATATGAATGGCGTTTCCGCAGGGTTTTTTTTCTTTTGCGATTGCTGAGAAATTCGGTTGGTCTCCATATCTGAGTCCGGAGGGTTTTGGAGGTTTAGTCAGTGAAGTTAATGACGCTTTGATCGTGAAGATTTAGAGTTAGTTGTTGTGCAAATGAAGACGGTTCTGTCGCTGTTATATCACGCTCACTTTCGTTCAATTACGTTCTCTATCACTCAATTAATCTATCGCTCTCTAATTACTACTCTTTCATTTTCCTAATCATAGACCTTCAAAATGAGCATCAGCTCATCCACCACCGAAGATGGCTCCATCACAGCCACTGAACAACCTCCCCCAGGTCTAGTCGACAAACCTCCCCTCGAAAAGACCAACACAGCAACACAATGGCACCTCGCACCCGAACTCCAAGCCATGCGCGACGCCGATGAAGAGATCGGCCAAAAGCCTCGTAAACTCGGCGTCACCTGGCAGAACCTCACTGTCAAAGGCATAGGCAGCGATGCAGCCTTCAACGAAAACGTCCTGTCCCAATTCTACCCTTTTCACCAGAGCGCTAAAGACGCACCTATGAAGACTATCATTGATGGATCGTCCGGGTGTGTCAAGCCTGGTGAGATGTTGCTTGTTCTCGGACGCCCTGGGAGTGGATGTACAACCCTCCTAAGCGTCCTAGCAAACAACCGTCTAGGCTATGAAGAGGTCACTGGCGATGTTCACTACGGCAACATGTCCGCCGACGAAGCAAAAGCCTACCGCGGCCAAATCATAATGAACACCGAAGACGAGATTTTCTTCCCCAGCTTGACGGTCGAAGCAACCGTCGACTTCGCCGCACGCATGAAAGTCCCCTTCCACTTACCCCCCGGCATAAAAACCCGCGAAGAATACGCTCAGTTCTACAAAGACTTCCTCCTCCGCTCCGTCAACATATCTCACACAGCACATACAAAAGTCGGCGACGCTTTCATCCGCGGCGTATCAGGCGGCGAGCGCAAACGCGTGTCTATCGTGGAGTGTCTTACCACGCGGGCTAGTGTGTTCTGCTGGGATAACTCTACGCGCGGTCTTGATGCGAGTACTGCGCTGGAGTGGGTACGTGCTATACGTGCCATGACGGATATTCTTGGTCTGACTACTATTGTCACGCTGTATCAGGCTGGTAATGGGATTTACGAGCATTTTGATAAGGTTCTTGTTCTCGATGAGGGGAAGCAGATCTTTTATGGCCCCCAGAAAGACGCTGTTCCGTTCATGGAAGATCTTGGATTCGTGAGGGATTCCGGATCGAATCGTGGAGACTTCTTGACTGGTGTTACTGTTCCGACCGAGAGGCGTATCGCGGAGGGATATGAACATACCTTCCCTCGTGATGCAGATGGTGTCCGCGCAGCTTACGATAGATCAACCATCAAAGCTCGTATGGTAGAGGAATGTCAAGCCTACCCCATCAGCACCGAAGCAGCAGAGAACACAGCAGTCTTCAAGGAGATGGTCGCCCGCGAGAAGCAACGCTACGTCCCCGCCTCATCCCCCGTCACCACGAACCTCGCCATGCAGATCCAAGCTGCTGTTACTCGGCAGTATCAGATCATGTGGGGTGACAAGTCAACGCTGTTCATGAAGCAGGGCGCGACTCTCATCCAGGCCTTTCTGGGTGGATCGCTGTTTTACAATGCGCCCGATAACTCTGCTGGTCTCTTTCTCAAGGGCGGTGCGTTGTTCTTCTCGATCTTGTATAATTCACTTTTGGCGTTGTCGGAAGTGACGGATTCTTTTACTGGACGACCGATCCTTGCGAAACATCGGTCTTTTGCACTCTATGACCCTGCGGCTGTTTGCATCGCGCAAGTTGTTGCTGATTTGCCCATCTTGGCGTTCCAGGTCACTCAGTTCGGTCTTGTTCTCTACTTCCTCGTTGGTTTAAAGACTACTGCCGGTGCGTTCTTTACGTATCTCGTCACCAACTACGTTACCGCCTTGTCAATGACAGCCTTCTTCCGCTTCATCGGCGCTGCGTTCCCAACTTTCGACGCTGCTACTAAGGTCTCTGGTCTTTCTATCGTTGCGCTGTTTGTCTACATGGGATACATGATCATCAAGCCCGAGATGCATCCCTGGCTATCGTGGATCTTCTGGATCAATCCTATGGCTTACGGCTTCGAGGCTCTTCTCGGGAATGAGTTTCACGACCAAGAGATTCCTTGCGTTGGTCCTTACCTCGTTCCCAACGGCCCTGGATATGTCGGAGGTCCTGGAGGACAGGCGTGTGCTGGTGTTGGTGGCGCTGAACCCGGCGCTGCATTCGTCACAGGCGACGCCTACCTCTCCAACATGTCGTTTAGCCACAACCATATCTGGCGCAACTTTGGTATCAACTGCGCATGGTGGGTCCTTTACGTTGGCCTCACCATCTTCTTCACTTCGCGATGGAAGCAGGTCGGAGAAGGAAGTCGAAGCCTTCTTATTCCTCGGGAACAACAGCAAAAGTCCAAGCATCTTCTCCCCTCCAAGGACAGCGAAACACCTTCCGAAAAGACCCGCGCGGACAATGGAGCTGGAGCTTCTGATGGCGAGGTTGACCCGAACCTCATGCGCAACAAGAGTATCTTTACCTGGAAGAACTTGACATATACCGTCAAAACCTCAGATGGCGACCGTGTACTTCTTGATAACGTCCAGGGTTACGTTAAACCCGGTATGCTCGGTGCATTGATGGGTTCTTCAGGTGCCGGTAAAACAACCCTTCTCGACGTCCTCGCCCAGCGCAAAACCGAAGGATCAATCCATGGATCAGTGCTAGTCGACGGCCGACCTATTCCCGTGTCCTTCCAACGATCAGCCGGCTATGTCGAGCAACTCGATATCCATGAGCCGTTGGCAACTGTCCGCGAAGCCCTCGAATTCTCTGCCCTGTTACGCCAATCTCGCGAAGTACCCACAGAAGAGAAGCTGCGCTACGTCGACACCATTGTTGATCTTCTTGAGCTCAATGACCTCGAACATACACTCGTTGGTCGCCCTGGAAACGGCTTGTCAATTGAACAGCGAAAACGTCTCACCATCGCTGTTGAGCTGGTCGCAAAGCCTAGTATTCTCATCTTCCTTGACGAACCGACATCTGGACTAGATGGGCAGGCTGCTTACAACACGGTGCGCTTCCTCCGAAAGCTCTCGGCGGCGGGACAGGCTATCCTGGTGACGATCCATCAACCATCTGCACAGTTGTTTGCGCAGTTTGACACGCTGTTGCTGCTTACCAAAGGTGGAAAGACTGTGTATTTCGGCGATATCGGTGACAACGCTGCTACTGTCAAGGAGTATTTCGGCCGTCATGGCGCACCTTGTCCACCCGAGGCTAATCCCGCTGAACACATGATCGACGTAGTATCCGGCGAAGATGGCCCATACAAGGACACAGACTGGAACCAGGTTTGGCTGCAGTCGCCGGAACACGACCAACTCAGCAAGGACCTAGACCACATGATCGAAGTAGCAGCATCCCAACCCTCCAGCACCACCGACGACGGCAACGAATTCGCCGCTTCAATGTGGACGCAAGTCAAGCTCGTGACACACCGAATGAACATCTCTCTCTTCCGCAACACAGAATATGTCGATAACAAAATCGCCATGCACATCCTCCTCCCGCTCCTCAACGGGTTTACCTTCTGGCAGATCGGCGATAGCTTGACGGACCTGCAGCAGAACCTATTCACCGTGTTCAACTTTATCTTCATCGCGCCGGGTATCATCGCGCAGCTGCAGCCGCTGTTTATCGACCGGAGGGATATTTATGAGGCGAGGGAGAAGAAGAGCAAGATGTATCACTGGGCGCCGTTCGTCACGGGGTTGATTGTGTCCGAGTTGCCGTATCTGCTGGTTTGTGCCGTGTTGTATTTCGTTTGCTGGTATTTCACTGCTGGGCTTCCGACTGGTGCTGAACATTCCGGTAGTGTCTTCTTTGTTGCGGTAAGTTCTTCTTTGTCTCCTGTGTCTTGAGTACTGAAGCTAACATGTCTACAGCTCATGTACGAAGGCTTGTATACTGGCATCGGTCAGGCTATCGCTGCGTACACTCCCAACGCTGTCTTTGCATCGCTTGTCAATCCTCTGGTCATCACCACTCTCGTATCTTTCTGCGGTGTCATGATTCCTTATAGCCAGATTATAGAATTCTGGCGATACTGGTAAGTGGTAGACCCTCCTGTGGCATTCCAGCATCACCATCTGACTTAAGTTATAGGATGTACTACATTGATCCCTTCAACTACCTCATGAGCTCGCTCCTCGTGTTCACAACATGGGACAAGCCCGTCCACTGCAAACCCCACGAACTCGCCGTCTTCGACCCTCCGTCCAACACCACCTGCGGCGAATACCTCGCCGATTATCAGAGCGGTATGGGCATGGCCACCAATCTCCTCAACCCGGATGCGTTCGCCGATTGTCAAGTCTGTCAATACACCTCGGGCGCGGATTACCTTCGAACATTGAACCTCAAGGAAGAATACTACGGTTGGAGAAACGCTGGTATTGTTGTTGCGTTTGTGATTGGTTTCTATGGGCTTGTGTATGTCATGATGAAGCTCAGGACCAAGGCTACCAAGAAGGCAGAGTCTTAAAACGGATGGATTAGAATGGGATGGAAGGATCATGTTTAGAATGGTTAGAACGGTGTACCCTGTTACTTCTCTTCTTTATCCTTTTGCTTGTTGACCTTTGGTCGCGGTAGTTTTAGTTTTGGATTGGATATTAATTATTTTGGGTCAATCTTACTGGTAGCTCTACGCTGTGAATTTGTTGATCCCGTACTCCGTAGGTCTTCCAGTAACTGAACTGAGGACAGGCTCAACACTTGGGCTACGTCCACTAAAACATCCGCTAACTCAGCTTATCCTCAGAGGCTTAAGAGGGCAAGAAAACACTGAACCTTGATATAGGGTGTTAAAATGAACTTGGTAAAAAGTCTCCTAAGCTTAGGCTAAATTTACCTGAATATTTTCATTACTCAGGGCTAAGGCCCCGAGTTTTCTTTCTTCCCCGAGCTTGACACCATAGAGAGGCCCATTGAACCACGGCGAAATCAAGGTTAGTGCATTCTTGTCATTTTCGGCGTCATTTCGCCAAAAGTCTTGACCTCTCACTCGCCACAGTTGCCATAGGATAGCGTCAAGTTTCCAAAGAATGACCTTCAATTCGCCGAGTCCACAATCATCAATTGAATCGCAGATTATCTATACTGTAATGGAAACATACTATGTAACCATAAAGACCGAGGTCTTTTGCTTAATCCTTACCAACATCCAAGCGCTCAAGTTACCTGTTTTAACTCTACAGTATACCACTGAACAAAGTCTTCTTAGCTATCCTTCACTCGTAGAAACTTGCAAAATGCACTACACGCCCCGTGAGGTATATGGTCAAAGGTGGTACTATTGTGGGTATCGGAAAGGCTGGTAATCTAGCAATGATAGATGTGTTTCCGATGACATGGTGATTGAGTGAAACACCGACATCACTGGCGCTGGCGGCAAGATCGTCACTGTTAGTGGGATCGATACTCACATCCACAATATTTACAGCACGCATTTGAGGCAATGTCGTTCATGACCCTCTTTGGAGGCTGTACTCCCTCGAGGTGAGTAAACGCCCTGGTTTGATACTCCACCTCAGTGTTTCTAACGTCAGTCGTACCTCAAGTCTTGCTGTAAACAGCACTGCAAGCATGAAGTATATATAAGAAATAATGCAGGCATTCAATTAGCTGGCCCTCAAGGGACCTCGCGAGGCGAATCCTCTGCTAACGGCTCTAGATAGACCTTTTCCCCGAGACAGCCAGACAGACTGACTGATTGGTTGACTGGATGGTCTCGGGGGGTAGTTTTAAAAAAACATCATGATCGCTTACACTAAATCCGCCCATCTGCTACCAAACCGATTCCCGTGTTCTATATTACCCCAGGGGTTGGTTTACTGATTGGTTTACTGATCAGTTCGCTGGTTGGTTTAATGACTCGTTTACTGATTGGTTGAACGGTTGGTTGAATGATTGGTTGACTCAGGGGTGTGTCTTTGGTTGCGGTGTTCCGTTAGAGGGGGCTTAATGGTCCGCCATCACCTTCACGTAGTAAGCAAAGAGGCAACGGATCTAAACTCTTCTTATCAAGCCGCACTGTAGAAGAACTGTTGGTACCAGGATAAAAAGATACTTCATTATTGGCCGGTTTGCAGTATCCTTGTCTGTTGCTATTTTGATTTGACTTGGGCGGAATCAGGCTGTCACATCAAAAGAAAAAATAAATAAACCCCTTCTCCCCTTTTTCTTCTTTTCATCTACTGGCGTGTGCTGTGAACAATTGATTCTATTGATAAATGGCCTATTGCCATGTCTCTACCCTTCTGAAGCGCCGTTGACTACCTGCACGCTATTGTCTCGTTGACTGAGACACTAAGCGGCCCCTAGTTACTGGCTAACCCAGCGCTGCATAGCGTGAACTATCCCCAAAACCGCCTGAAATGGAGCACCATCCATTGCAATCCTCAGAGGGAATTGCCGCAATTCAGGAATGCTTGGCACGACGGACAGCCCAAATTCGTCTTCTGAAATCACCAGAGGAAGATTTTCAAGAAAACATCAAGATAGCTCAAGATTCGTTCAACAGCCTGACACACTCGTCACAAAACTCATTCGACAAACTCGATGAGATTCTCGGCTGCGGAGTCCGCATCAAGGAGCTTATGGCGCTACATGAAGATACCAAGGAACAAAAAGAGCAAGAACATCAGAACAAGCTCTATGATAACGAGGTGCCCCTTCTCACTGACCTTCTAGACCTATTTGATCCTGAAGTCGGTAAAAGGTTATGCAAGATTTTGTGCGACCGATTCGGTCACCCTCTTTCAACTACTACTGCTCATTCAGACACTATACCAGGCGCCGTCGATACCCACCAGCCCGGAGACACAGCTGTATCGTGTTCCGCCCCTACACAAGACCCTTTCGCCCAGCCAACAAACACGAACGACTCCGTACCTAGCCCTCCCAACGCCGAAAATGCAGGCGAGCCGACCAGCCGCCCGAACGAACTACACATAATCGAACAGAATACCTCATCAGGTCCCCAAAAGAGACCAGCCGACGCTCAGAGGTCCCCCGAATCCCGTCCGACCCGCCCAACGAAGCGCGTTCGATCGGATATAGCACAAGGGCCTCTTACGGGCGACAGAACCATTGAGTTCGACCAAGTCTACCAAAACGGCCAAGCCGAGCCCAAATATGTCATCGTCAAGCATGAAGAGTTCTGGTATATCCTTGAGTGTAAGCAACATAGACTACACTTCAACAATCATCCGATTCGCGGGGCCCAGAAGCATCTTCGGGGTAAGAAGCACAACCAGACTTCTGTCAATTACGAAGAAGCCATTCGCGCTCTGGGAACTCTCGTTCTTAATTGCACTGAAGAGAAAGTTGCTGAAAATAATGAGGTTGCGCGGAGACCTTCTTACTCTGAGATGGGTCGGCCTGTCAATAGTCTTTCTCCCTCAATTGCTCACAGCCTTCCCACGCGGAGTAACCAGAATCTCACCGAGATTGATCCCAAGCCTGGAGAGGTGTACACAACCTTTTGGAGTGAGACAAAGAAATTCTTTGCCATACTGGTCCTACCTTGGAGTAATGTCGGACATCTTGGTAACGACTTATCGCTCACTGTGAAGGACACTGAGCTCATCAGGAAAGTCCCATCCTGTTATCAATATAACCATGTCGACGAGTCATACGAATGGGCTCCGCCCTACCGCCCTGATGGACAGCACTACCCGAAGAGGAAATATCCCATTATGTATTTTGATGCGCCCGTGTTTCCAGGGCAATGCCACGTTTATTGGGTCGCTGCACGCGAGCTTCATTCATACGATCCCCAGGTTGCTACTATCCCATACAAAGACATCGTGGATGGCTATATTGCATCAAGAAATAACAGTAGTGATCAAGCAGGTAAGTGGCGATCAATGAGCTATCCGTGCCCTACTAACCGTCTCTCTATTCAGTCCCTCATACCGACGCTGGACAAGGAAGGGTTAGCGATGACCCACCGACGGCCGAAATATTCCCCCGCGAAGAACAATTCACAGGCGCCCCTGGTCGAGAGATCATTGTCATTGATGATGAAAGCGATGATGAAACAGGGGGTGGTGAGCCATGGCCTGACACGCCCGCCAGGATCCCCATTCCCAAGACCGAGCCGCAGGAGGAGCCTATGACGGTGGATAATGCCCAGCAAGATCCCAGCCCCAATCACGGCAGTGCGTCTTCACAGCAGCCGTTGAGTTCTGCGGTAGCGAATCGTGGTCAACAACGAACGAATGATGATGTGGATTGTCATCACACCTTGACCGACTCGGCAGAGTACCTTCGGCGTTTAGACAACGCTAGTCAAGCAGACTCTATCCGGTTAAACCCCAATCTTACTCAGCAATATGACGACATGTCTGAGTCTCAGGTACTAACCGGAAGCGCCTCTTCAAACCCTTTGTTTAATATGCAACCCCAGGCGACTGCTGTTGGTGACGTTCCGCTGTCTCAATGGCCTCCGGTGCAAGAGCACGAACCCGGCATCACCAATTTCCATTCTCATCAGCCACCTCTACCAGCGACTACTGGCACCCGCGCCCCTGAAGCAATCATGACCCCGCTGTCTCATAACCACAACCCAACAGACAGCTCCCAGAGCCAGCCTTCCCAAGCAACAGAACTGTACAGTTACTTCAACCAAGCCTGAAGTGCATCATCGCAATGCCGAATTGATAGCAACGGTCGACTTAAATGGCTTGTTCCCAAGCCCGCGGCTGGGATAGCTAGGAAATAGATAGGCATGACTGCTCGTCAACATCCAGAGTTCGAGATACTGATGCAGGGCTTCGCCCCAACCCACGCAGCGGCAGCCTGACGATTGACCTATGCCATTGTACAGGCTATTGTATAAGAGTTGGCAATATAGCTTCAAGAGTATATAATACCAGTAACATGAATTAAGTTATACTACTTAGTCTTTATTAATATATTTCTTTACTGATCTTTTTTATGTTTAAGATATACTATATAAAGAAAGAAAAGAATTCAAGACTTTCTACTCTAGCTTACCCTCCTTCTATCTCCTCCTGCCTAGCGCATGTAAGTACTGAAATGCTTATCCTTCCTCTTCTATACCTTCTCTCAGGATCTTGATCTGCTTTTTTATTTCGACCCAGAGCTCCAGTCTGTCCAGGTCACCTTTATCTGAGGTCAAAGCATCTCCAAAGCCATCGCCGACTAACACCCAAGCCTCTGCAGAGCCTCCAACTGCTGGCTTGGTCTCTGACCGCCGAGCGATGGCTAACAGTGCTGCCACAAACGCCTCCTGGATATAGGCAAAGCTGAACTTGTCCGTGATCTCAGCGATGGCCCTGCACAACTTGTCCGGAAAGTCGATGTCTTTGTTGGATTTAAGCTTCTTCTGCCAAAAATGGCAGTACGCTTCTCGCTGGTCAATGTTTGGGTCGGGAAAGTAATACTTTCGGTCGAATCGAGACGGACGTTTCTAAGTTGTTAGCGGGTAGTTATACTGCCAGGATTAAAACACGTACTGCGATTCCAGGGTCCAGGAGCTCCAAATGGTTAGTGCTGGCGATGATAAATATGCCGTCGTTCTGCTTTAGGCCGTCGACCTCGTTCAAGAAGTAGCTCCTCACGTCGGGTGTAACGAGAGAATCAATATCCTCAAATACTAAGTAGCAGGGCGCAAACTCCCTCGCCTTCTGAAAGATCTCGTAAAGAGAGCCCTGAGGTCCGTTCCAGGACTCTAGGCTACGAACATATACGGTGGGAATGGGAGGGGCTCTATCAGCCAGCATATGCATCGCAGCCTTGATGCTGATAGTCTTTCCGTTCCCAGGGGGGCCGTGGTAGATAATTCCCCGCTTCCATGGCACGTTGAGACGTGCGTATGTCTGCCTCGACTCAAAGAAAGAGATGTGGTCATTTATAAGCGACTTTTTCATATCCTCGTCTAGGATGACTGCGTCCCATGTTGACTTCTGCGCACTCTCCCACAGCTCGCGATCTTTAGTGAAATAGCCCTGATCGAAGACCCAGACCTCGTTATGCAGGTCGCTTGCCCATGATCCGGCGGCGAGAACAAGTTGATCAGCTTTGTAGACATCAGCCGTGAGGATGTAGTAGTTCCTAGTTTCTGGGTAGGCATTCGACCCATCCCGACCATCGGCCAGATAGACGAGAAATTCCTCACCCTCCCATTGGTAGAGGAATTTGCCAAAGATGGGCGCCTCGGCCAAGCGTCCTTTATTGCCATCCATACGGCGGGCGGGAGGCAAGTAAACCGTCCACTCAAGCGACGACGGCAACTCACCCTCGTCTTGGATTGGAGTCACGGTAGCGTAGCCGGCGCTTGCGAAAGCCAGTAAGTCACAAGGGCTTCCAATGTCGCCGTCCTGTGGGATTACAACAAGGTCAAGCTCAGGGTATTGCTTCTTGAGAGCTGCGGTGAAGACAAGATCTGTATTGATCCGCTTGCCAGTCGAGTGCTCAAAGTAGGAACTGGTTGCGCCATCGCCATCTTGGGCGGGTCGCAGCGACCTAAAAGGTGGCGCTTGCGAAGAAGTAGACTTCGAGATGGCCGATTCAGGGTTTCCACGGTAAGGAGAAGCAGGCCCATGTTTGTTGACGTCAGGTATATTGGGAGTTGGGAGCCTCGTAGCCGGGTTCTGCGAAAGACTTTGCTGAATCGGGTAGCCTGGAAGAGTTGAAGTTCGGCGGTTGCTCATCTTGCTGCTTCAAGTTCCAAGTGGGTATGACCAATATTGGTTCTAAAATGATCGCGACTGGTGCTGATGAAGAAGTTGTAATAGACTACAGACGTGGTTGCCTGGAAGAAGAGGGGAAGCTCGAACCATTGTGATGACGCTGCGCCCCAATGCTGACAGGGATTGTAATCCGCAAGGTTGCCTAGGTATATACTGTACCTCTATTAATAGCCTAGGATAGTAAATCAAGCTACTAAGTATTAAGGTAAATAAAGTTAATTATTATAATCTTTAAAATATTAATAAAAAGGAGTAAAAACTAATTATATAAATAATATAATTTTTTAACTTTTTTAAATTATAATATTTCTAGTATTTTTAATTCTCTATCTTTACAGGCTGGAAATTTACTATTATTAGATGCTGTTACTTGAATTATATAGCTGACTGCTATAAATAAAATGAAAGAAAGAAAGAAAGAAAGAAATATAGGCAACTTACCATCAGGCAGTTCCTGGTCCCCTAGTAACGCCTCCTCCTTAGACGCAAGTATTTAACACTGCTTTTAGCCTGCCACAATCGGGAATGCCACTGTCAAATCTCATTCTTATAGTATGTTAGCGTTCGATAAGGACTGAGGATAACTATTAAGCCCCCGAAGGAGTTATTACATACGAACTCAGAGCCCTGAATGGTTTAAGAGTCTTGATAATTTCTCTGGAATGAATCCTGATCTGTTAGGAAGTGTTGCTCCTCGATCGGAGATCATGCGCGTAGATCATTGACCAAAACTTTTGCCATCCTGCGTTCGATGACCTTCAGCTGTCTCGGACCAGTGCGAGTTGATATTTTGTTTCCGAGCCTTGCAGCGGTCATGCTGAAGTAGCTCGGCTTGTATTTGGGGTTCTCTAATAAGTAGGTCGATTACGAAAGAAGACTCCGCAACTGTTATCCGGCAGGCTTTGAACTCTCCCCATTTTACTAGCTTGAGGCTGGGATTGATGGTGGGAGTCTCGTGCCTCTCTTCTCTTTCCTTTCCTCCTTCTTTATCTCTTTTGACCTGATCCTTTTCCTTATACTTCTGGTATTTTCTCCTCTATGTCGTAAGGCGATTGATGTTCCAGTTCAATTTATATTAGAGTCTAGTACGGAAATAACCAAAGTTTCTTGTGCGTGTTGATGCATCAATGCTCCATTCGTTGCTGTCTGAAATATCCCATTCAGTAGGCGGTCCAGGCTTTCGACAGTAATGTTGTCGTAGTGAGGTCAGAAGACGTAAGCCATGATCAGCTCCAGTGGGCTTTCGCACCAAAGATCCGATGCTCGCTTGCCCCGAAAGCTTGTACCTATATCACTATAAGCATAATCTCTAAGTTAGTATATTCTTCCTAGCTGCAAGAGTCCTGGAGGTACCAACATTTTGGAACAAGCTGGAGATAGACAGACAATTGGAGAGCCGTGCGGGCGCGCGACAATTAAGCATAGAAGAATACCTACGGACTCATCTGACAGCGGGACCTTCATCAGGATTTGATTGGCACGCACTGTTCATTGCCCTCGTTCCAGGCTTGGTCCCTTGTCTCGGCGTTGTGATGATGGCTTAAAGCTGAACCCCTTAGTACCGTTAGCGGCTATTGGTGGCGCCAATCGAGCAAGATTAGGGGATGAAATTTGCCATGATCAATCAATAGTGCCTGCAGCTGAATTGAATATGGTGAAAATGGCGGGCCTAGAACTTGACCGAAAACGCCTTGCTGCTGCTACAATGCTACATTAACGGGTTTGCTAAGACGATTGAATAGATGATCTCAGGATAGAAGAGGGGATTGCAATATAAGACATGTTTTCACCCCACCAACTTCTCCATTACGATGCAGGAACCTGTATTCTCTTACCGACCTCAAACTACATTTATTCTTAAGTCGGACTGCAACCTCCCAGTCAAGTTACCTTTCCGAAACAAAGATCAATTAAGCTACAACTTCTCTACTATGCATAACATTTTTAGATCAGGCCATGGTTGCGGTCTAGCCTCACAACTCGGAAAGATGTCGCTAGCTATTCTTGCTTCTTTGTTTGGGGTTTGCCTAGGATGTCTAGCATATCTTGCGTTCTTATGGGGCAGTGACGAAAGCAACGGCGTCTGGAGAAGGATTGTACTTTCGGGGTGGACAGTCCGTTCTATCACCGTTACAGCTCTCGTTCTTCGATCAGCCACAGCCGCCCAAGCAGCAACGTGTACTTCTATGCTTGCAGCAATCTTACTTCAGCGTGGCGCAGTCCCGCTACCCGCAGCAGCAGCAGTGTCAATTATCAGGTTTAGTAAGCCTGGTCCTTGGTCACTGCTGACGACCGTTAATGCACAATGTTGGAGTACATCTATTACTGTCGGCTTACTCACTTTTCTATTGACAGCAACAACACTGGTTTTGCAATTCACATCTACGATCCTGTTGTCGCAAGTCGGTCTGTCACCAATCCCTGCGGGAAATTTTATGTCGGAAACATACTATGGGATTAAATATCATGGGCCTGTATTTGATTTGCTGATATCATCAGATGCAAAATACCACGTTACGACACCTGTGAGATATCCGGCCTTCGCCGAATGGACACCTAACCTGGCGAATAATTTGACAGCGAATCAACATCAGGCATTTCCCCATGTCAATGAGCTGGGTATCAGAGATACAGGGACAGTCATGCGAGCATTTCTTCCAATCAACAATGACGAGAAGCGAAGTCGCGTAACGCAATACCGCGGCTTCGCCAGCGTTGTTGACACTCGAGTTGTTTGCCTACGGCCAAGTCTCTCAAGACTTGTCTTAACTACCGGCGAAGGTATTCGTATAACTGGATGGGCAAACATCGAGAAGAAGCCTGCTGGTCTAATTCAGAAAACAGACACAGATGGGGCAAATGACTTTTCCCTGTTGTTTGATTGTGAGATTTCAGCATCTCGCGGTGGTAATGCCTCAGAACCTAACTGGTCACTTTCTATATGTCATGGCGACAGCCGCGGTTCGGAGCTAGGTGAGAGAAACGCTCAGCCGCCGCTAGTGATAGTAAGTCTTGTGCTGACCACACTATTAGGTATTTACTCTGTCATGATACCAAAGGACAAAAGATACCCGGGAGACTCCTATTTACTGATCAATGCAACCTATCAAGAGAACCTGGGAGACTTTGACAACTCTGACATATGGAGGGGTCTTAGGATAACAGAGGAAGGCGATGTACCTGACACCTTTTATCTGCAATTCGCGTACTGCATGAGTTCTTTCGAAGCGCAACGAATGGACATCGAAGCAACAAGATCTATGTCAATAGCCCCGGAACCTTCATTACATTGGAATACCTCGACAGCTAGATGGAGCACCAAAGATGTTCTACGACAACTTGGCACCGGGACATCAACGACCGACCGTGGCATCTTTGAGCTTGCAAACCATTCATGGGAATGGCCAAAGTACCCCATGAATCCAGTCACTAGTGACGAAGTCGAAACGACAGATGCCCTTGAGTGGTTAGGATGGCATTATGTTCCGGTTTTTGACGGCGCGGTGAACGACGCTCAATACTCAATCCTTACTCAAATGGCAAGCTCTACAAACAACCCAGCACTCGCTCTTCAATCATATATTACAACTCTTTGTTCTGTTTGCTATTATGACCGACTCGCCATGTTTGATGTGGTTGGGCCCTCATTCCAGGTCTCACTGGTGCAAGTCACCCGTCCACTAGGGTGGACTGTGTTCATTATTGTTGCCATCGTGGCTACGTTACACCTTATACTAGTTCTATCAGTGGTCGCAATTTTTGCCCGCGCCGGAAACTTGAGTCATATACAAAATGCCTGGTCTTCTATTTCACAGCTGCTCGGGCCCACTACGGATGATTGGATCAAGGACGCAGATTCAATCGATGACAAGACGGTTCATTCACTGTTGAGGGACCGCGGGATTGGTGATACATTAGTTGGAATCGAGTTTATTGACAATCGGATACACCTAGTCCAGAAAGGAAAGCTGCCATAGTCTCCCCCCGGATTTCAAATCGTCTCTAAGTTCGGTCTGCTGATTTAAGCTCTCGACCACAAGTCCTAACTCCATTGCTTCTGATCTCAGGATACATCACACCGACCATCTAGCCATCGAACATAAGGTACATCAAACTGGGCCTACGGAAAGTACTTCTGTCTTTACCTATTCTTAGATACTGGCTTTGCCAATACCAAACTCAATTCTTTCTCAGTGTCAACAGTACGTAACATAGATCAATATCAGGACATGGTTACCGTCTTGCTTTTTGTCGATGGCCATAGATTCAGCCTTCCCATTTAACAAGCTATTATAGTAATAGAACTGAATTCCTAATGATAACTTATCGAACTGCACCAAAGCCCGAGCTTTTTAACAAGCGTGAGCGCGATCAAGCTTAGCGCGTTCAACCTGAGCCCGAAAGTCCTCAGATTGCCAAATCCTATGCTGTTCATCCCAGTCAGGATCCTTGATGTCACCATCCGGACCACAACGATTGTACTTCACCTCCCTCATATCGGCGACAACCTTCTTTTCATGAAGTATGAAGTATTCTATTGCTATGCTAAGTAGCTATTCTAAGTGCATCTCGCATCACACCATCCTTAACATTCCACAGGCAAGCGTCACCACCTGAGCCGTGGTCATTGAGGGGCTTGTAGCTGTCGACCTTCTTGAGCCGCTCCCTGAGAGAATTCGAGAAGGGCTGCTTTCTTGGAAAGCTTTTAAGATGTCGCTGTCCTTTTTATCGTCGGCGATCTTTACCTGAGCCTTTAAGAGCTCGTCAACGGTGAGCTGGACTTTCTCCAACTGGGAGTTGGTGTCTGATTGGCGGGACAGGAGAATCAAGAGCTTGCTCAAAGACTCTGCCCCAAGAGCCAGGTCGATTGTTTGTTTATGACGCTGCACATCCTGAATGAGTTCCTTGGTCTCATCGGAAGAGAATGGCCACTTGAGGCGGCCATGGAGTCTCTCAAGGCGAGACGCTGAGCCGATCTGCGATGCTTTGTCGAACAGACTCTTCTCAAGTTTCATCAAGAGTTGCTGATAATCGTGCAAAGGATGCGGCCTCAAGTCTGAAATTTGACGTGAGTCAGACCTATCATAAGGCGTTTGGCTCGCTTCAAGGTCGAAAGCAAGTAATGAGAGATTGTGTAGGACAACAGAAAGATGTCGAATTTCACGGAAAGGATTCTGGACCTCTTCGCGAACTCCTTTAAAGCCTTTCACATACTTGGATGAAGCTTGATACACGAGATCAGCTGAGGAAACTAGTCCCAGAATACTCGCCGACATTGATAGCGTATCCATCCCTTCTGAAACTGGACGTCCGTGAAATTGTCGGCTGTGATGGTGGTCACCACTGGGAGTTGAAGGGAGAGGGGGAAGAGAAATGGCATGAGGGCACGCTCACGTAGGCTGTACCCAGTAGCCCCCCAGGCGCCTCAACCAATAGACGCAGGAAAAAGGGCTATCATGGTAGGTACTGAGATAGCCTGATTGTCTACAGTACATCGAGATGTACAAGGTACGTACTGAATGCCACTCTTTGTGTGTTCCGTAACTGACCCTCACAGCCTACCTGAAAGTTGTATAACTACCAACCAAACTATTTATGTATAAGGCGACTGAAGTCTGGAACTATGATCGAGGACTAATATGAAAAAGCATGAAAGGCCTCTTCATCCTCGTTTTGAGACTCGATAGCGTTTCTGGTTCAAATTTAAGATCGTAGGTCAAGGCACCGTCTAATCGCATATCGCAATATATAGCCATGTGATAAACGTGTCATTATAACGTTCAAATTCTTAGTCTGATGAATGTCGTTTTAATCCATGATCGAGCTTAGGCCCCACTCCGACTTATCCTCCCAACCTCATAGCTATGTCAAGCCTCCTTCAGAGTGGCAGTTGAGCCAGCTGTAGCTTTGGTACTCTCCTTCTGAACCTCAGTATAGTTGATACTGAGGGTGATATCGGCGGGCTGAAACCCAGCAATACTTGAGACTGGACTCCAAGGATCAGACTTCCCATTCCCTGTTGCCCACTGAAGCATCTGGTAGCTTGTGATACCGTGCGTTGGTGTTGCTATTTAATATTGTCAGTTGAAGTCTCTTTTGTTGCTTGTCGCCCAGGACTAACCTATCTTGTCCAAGTTCTCCATGATCTTGGCTCCTTTTGTCACAGCAATTGCACGAATATGTTGATACCTCGTTTAATTAATTCTTGTTCTTCAATCTCTCGTTTGGCTTTGCGGGTTATTATGAGCAAAGCTTGAGGTTTGGCGCCTGGGATTTTGGTATAAAAGCAGAAGGCTTCGAGTAGAAAATAGACTTGGATGGTGTTTAGAAAGATCAAGAATTGATAAAGCAGTATCACGCGGCAAGTACCTTTAAATAAGAGGCAATCGACTTGTGAAACCAGAGAACATTGAATATAACTAATGCAGTAATATCATATGGAAATGACAGCCGATGAATGACTTTCTCCTCAGGGCACATTTTCGGATTGGACATTCAGTCACCAAGGCAAATTCATCATACCACTTCATGGGAGACTTCCATGGGCACATTTCCCCATTGGATACCCTAGTTTAGCCTCCGAAAGCTCCAAGGTTGTCTTTGATGATATGCCGGTAATTTTGGCCACTTAAAAAAAGTGCCCATACCAACGCATTGATCTCACCTAAGGATCTCTGCATGGTTTTCAGACTCACAATAGGGGGAAAGGGGGGGGGGTTGACGCATCTCTTTTCTTGATTGGCTGGACCCCTGCCCAGGTCTGCAGACCCTCTTCTGACCGCGCAACTTGTTCGATCTTCTCTTCGAGACGTCATGGTCCAGATAAGCGAGTCGACAGAACCACAGATAAGGCATACTCAATGTATCTTATCATAGCACCGCCAGGTTCGGGGAAACTGTAAGCATCCAAGTTTGTTAGGCCTAGTGTATGGCGTTCTCAAAGGGGAGTGGCGGGGTTAAACCACCATCGAATCAAAAAACGTGCCCACGAAGGACTACCCACAATGGAGGATAGAGACAAGTGACAGCGAATCAGAAAACGTGCCCAGTGTCTCAACATGTCATCAGCCGTAGGGCGCTACGGTCGAGCTGAACAGACCTGGCAGGTTTAAGAGACCACCCACAGCCTCATTCGTTTCCCCCTTCTTTTCCCTCTTTTCTTACCGCCAATTCGCCTCAGTGCGAGCTTCGCGCTTGACTTTCCGTATCCAGCTGTAAACTGGGCTGTGTCTACAACTTCTGGGCTGTTATGAATTGCCGTTTATTATGACTCTCTATTGAAAATATTGTGTTTTGCTTTCCTGACCTTTTTGCGACAGGGAAATCGTTGCCCAATCTTATCAAATCAATGCTCTCGTGAGCTAGCGCAATTTACCTCAACATCTAACGCTTTTGTTAAGGCGCCGGTTGATCCGGCGCACTTAACATACAGAGTAACCACTATGATCATCACCTAGATCACAATGGGCCTGACAACCCCGATCTCGACTGGGAACTCAACATCGTTCCGTCCATAGCAGCCTATCTAGATGAAGAGTTGGAGACCTCCAAACTGCGCGATACTTTGTGCGATGAATCGTCAGGTATTGCCGAATGCGACGTCCCTCTTGGCAATCTAGAAGGCTACGACTCTCCTCAAATGTTGCCAACTTCTCAATCTACTTCTTCTCCTATTCAAGTCACCATTTTCAGTCCCTCTGAGAACGAAACACAATCACCACCATCTTTCTCCCGTAGCCTTTCTGGCACGTCACGATCACCATCGACGCTTGCGAGCGCCAGCAATCCAGCCACTCCGCAACTGTCACTTTCGCGCTACAGTTGCGAGATATGCTCCATAGCCTTCAATCAGCTATCTGCACTAGCCGACCATTATAGAGTTTCGCACTGTCAAAGTATCTCTGGTTCCTCGAAGCCCTATAGCTGCGGAAAGCATAGCTGCCGGTTCAGCCGCCGAGTTGACTTCGAGCGCCACCTGCGGAGCTCGGCGCACTCGCTGGAAAGATACCGATGTCGATGCGGGAAACAGTTTCTTCGACCAGATCGCCTCCGCGCACATGCTCAGTCGCCAAAGTGCCGCGGCCACCTTAGCCTGTACGCGTGCTTATGTGGACATGCTGTCGAGAGCTTCCAGGAGCTATCCAGCCACGTCGGCACATGTGATAAATCGCGCCCCCCTGGTCGACCCAAGAGGAGACATGAATAAAGGAGAGAACATACAACTTTAGTTGAGAAGAAAGCAACTTTTGAGAAGTGATGCTGCACGACTGCCTTTGTGAAGAACATCCCTGGCTGGATGATTCCACACGAAGTCGAGCAAGCATTTGACGAGTCAGTGCCAACTTGTTGCAATCCGAAATACACTAGCAACCTATTATCCCGGATTTCACATCGCAACGCTGCGATTTTTCTTAGATGGAGATACCCTCATGCGCCCTTGTACACTATTCACTTTTACCTCTGCGCACTACGATGGACAATAGGCTGCGGCAACGCACTACGATGGACAATAGGCTGCGGCAACGCACTACGATGGACAACAGGCTGCGGCAACGCACTACGATGGACAACAGGCTGCGGCAACGCACTACGATGGACAATAGGCTGCGGCAACGCACTACGATGGACAATAGGTGGTGGTAGTTTTGCCGCCCTGGCCTGGTGTTTTTGGGAATGCAACAAATGGAAGGAATATGGAAAGTCCTGTCTTGAAACGGAGGATCTAAGCCCAATTGTCACATGATGAATGATCATATCCAGTTAATCTGGTCCTGAGCACTTCGTCCGCTAGAGGTCGTGAAGACCCAGGCAAGTCACTCGCCGATGACTGAACCGACAAATCTTTCAACAACCAGAAAGACCCAAGAAGCAAGACTTCTTAATCTGAGGAATCCCTTGATGGGATAGCTATGGATACCCTCTTCCGATTTGAGATCGGTCGAGGTCTGCTACAATGGAAAAGGAACTGGCCCTTTACGCTTGGATATGCTTTTGATGGACTTGGTACGAAGTTTGCACTGGATGTTAGCGCGGTTATCTTTATGGTTTTTGGGGATCTTGGATTTGCGGGAAAGTATGGGCTGGTTTCGAAGGAAAAGAAGAGTAAGGGAAAAAAGGGACAAGGAAAGGAAATATTTTTTTTAGTCTGGATACTTGGAGGCTTGGAAATTCTTTGTGGTTATTACTTCTTTTTAGTAGGAATTGCTAATATTTAGTAGTTTAACTTTTTAGATATAGCCTTATAGTAGACCTTCTTTACTTTTCTTAAAAGACTCGGGTCTGAAGTTATAAGTTTCTTTTCTAATTTAATTACATTAGTCTATAGTAAACTGAAACCTTTACTATTATGTATATCTTTTATTAGCTCTAAATGTTATTAACTTTGAACTTAATCTATGGGACTTTAACAGAGCTGTTGATGCTCTTATAATATCTAAGTCCTGTTGACTTTTAATACCAATATCATTGTGAGCTTCCGAAGTCATTCTAACTTCCCAAAACACGTTTATTGAGCCTGAAGCATGCCTTGACAAGCCTATATGCCATCCCAATACGGATAATAAATACTAGTTTCTTTACATATCCCATAGCCAAATCTTTATTCTTAAATTCGCGGTGTTGTTCTTTAAGATCCACTTAACTGAGCGCGGACGCGAGTAAAAATGTTGATTTGTCCAGGCCAAACAAGGATGAAATCCAGTGCACCAAGTCCAGAAAGTATAATCATATATCGCTGTAGGAATAAAATCTTCCGAGCCCTTAGCTCCTGAGAGATTGATACGCAAGGCATAAACCCCCGACCGTGGTTTTTCGCGTCCCGATTCTCTGAAATATACTTCGTGCATTTCTCCATGATTGCTGTGAATTTATTCCTCTGTCGATGAAGGTACACCATATCTGACAAACTCTCAACGTCAGACGGTGCGGTCCGTTTGCACCGTGCTTCAAGATATTGTTTGAGATCCCAGGAGCTCCAAGTTGGTCTGAAAGGGGTTATGTGATTGATTCGATGAAGAAAGATAATGTCATCCGGATCGATGTCCACAAGGAGGCTAAGACCAAACCCTTGTTCAGTTTGAATCGATTTGTCCTGAGGCGATATGTTTTGTGTTTGTTTTCTTTGCAGGTTTCTTTTTCGGCGAGATTGCTGCCGAAGTCGTTCCGACTCTTTCCTCGTTGCCGATGTCTTCTTTGTCCTCTTTGGAGATGCCGGCTCAGATGGTGGCGGGCAACTTGGGCCTTCAGACTTTGCTTGGACAGGATTGTTGCTCTCAGATCTGTCCAGGTTTCCTGCCTTGAAGACAACCACCTCAAGCTCACCCCAAGTGGTGCGAAGCACCGTTCTTCGTGACATCCGTCTGATTGTACGACGGATATGTGCTTCAAGTTTTGGTAATAGACCGTGTGTCTGGAACGCTCTCGCTTGGTATCTTGTCTCCATGTCGACTTCGGTCATCGCGACATGGTTCACATCGTAGATATCCCCATGCTTCAAGGATTCCACTTTGCGTCGGATTGAGAAAGTGTCCCCAAGCTGGGTCCCATTGGGTATACTCACATGGGCTTCCTCCTGGTCGATGATGATTTTGCCTTTGCAATCTGAGGCTGAGTCAAGCTCGTCATCAAATGCCACAACTTGGTTCTCCATTTTGGGGTGAATTGTGAGAGGAGCAAGAAAATAAGTGAACTACTGGGAGGATTTACAAGGAGGCCGCCCGTCTCAGGTGCGGCTAATGACCGAGATTGTAATTGGGCGACCAAGCTCGCGGGCACTTTTTCTCATCCAACCATTCCTCTAACCCCGCGTATTTTCAACCCCCTTGCAACGCTGAATTGAAGGCCCGCCCCGCTTAACTAGTGTCTTGCTGATTGGGAATATTAATATTTCGGCTCCTGTTTTGGAGAGAAATTGTCTCGAAGGGGGCTTGGAGAACGGTCTCCGGAGTTGCCATTTTGAAGAAAATCTGAAGTTGAAATGTTGCTGAGGAAAAAAGGGTTATAGCATGACATGGTATTTGGAATCGTGAGGGGGTCAGTCAGGCGCTGCTTGAATTATTCGGTAAATTTTCTCATCCAGTTTCACATAATCAGACAACGTTAAGATCAGTCTCCACTGAACATGTTGTAGATGACGACCTCGCTTTCCCGTCATTGGTGTACCTTCAATCTCGTCCGATAGATTTAAAGTCGGAGAAAGACATAAGAAATCAGATGAGAAACGGAGGGACATTCTTCGCGGTCTATGAGTCAATTTGGAAAGAACCCAGCAGTACCAGTTTCGATTCTTCACATAAGACTGGTTTGCATATCATAGTGGAAGTGAACAGACTTATCGTGGCATGGTAAGAAAATGATTATAACAGCAGTCCTTCTCGATTTACTGAAGCCACAGCATTTTAGTAAATGCGAGGTTGAGCGTGCTGGGCGTAAAAATCCTCAAACTGCCAAATCTTATGCCTAGAATCCCACTCAGCGGACTTGATTTCCTGACCACTCTGATCAAGACGCTGATACGTAACATCTCTCATGTCAGCGACACCCTTTGAATTCCATAAGCATGGTTCGCCTGAACCGTGGTTGTTTAGGGGCCTGTAGCTGTCAACCTTCTCGAGCCGCTCCTTCAGAGAGTTGTGCAGAACGGCTCCTCTAGGAATATCGCGACGACCCCACCAGTTGGGCATACCTCTGTACAACTCCCATCCCTTGTCCTTCTCTTCCTTTGAGTCGTTGAGTTCCCAGCGAGGAATACCCGGCAGTGTTTCTAGCATGGAGTTAGTAATATGGTCTCTTGCGAAGAGAGATGGAAGAAGACATACCAATGAGATTCCATAAAGACCTTGAGAAACGATGAGCTGTAGCCAAATCTGAGGGTGCCATGCATGAATCACTTGATGATCCGATGTTTAAGTTATCTAGAATCCACTAGGTAGCTGTATATCTGTTGCTATATGTTTTCCTTTATGATATGTCTTGTTCTGATCCAGACTCTTATTCTTATCTTGCGCTCTAGAAATAGTTGATAACAAATTTACCCTTGTCTGGAAATCATTTAAGGTCGATGAAAGACCGTCGTTTGGTCCGTGTGACTCATTGTTATATAAGATCGTGACTTGCTCTTGATTATTGTTAGCACTATTCGTACTGAGGAGTACAGCGTTGCGGCTCACCAGATAGAGAGTTCTTAAGCTCTGACAATTCGGTGGCGATCTCATTTGTTGTGGCTGGCTGCGACTTTGCCCATTCTGCAAGTCGTTGTGTTTCTTCCTCAAAAAGCCGGGAAATATGGTCAGTAAGGCTTTTTTCTTTCTTAGGAGTCTCCTCCCTTGCCTTCTGAAGTAAAAGATTAGTAAGGTCTCGGGCTACCTCGACTGTCTCTTCAGCTAGGAGGCGTCTTTGCCTGTCTGATGTGCGAGCCGGTCTTATCCCCTGCGCTCTGGCTGATAAGAATGTCTTCCTCTCGGATCGAATTCCCGGTAGTGGTTCAAAAAGAGTCTCTATCTCGTTCGATATGCTTTTGGTACAGGCAGAGATCCCTTCTGCGATGTCCTTGCCTTCTGCAAGCTTGAGCATGTCATTGATTGCTAGTGTTCCACCAGGATCCTTCGAGGTTACAGAGTTGATAAGTTCCTCTGATGCTTCCAAGAAAGCCAGTAAGTTGCTTTCATTTGGTTCAAGACGAGTGATAATATATTCTAAAAGTAGTTCAGAACATCAGAGTCTCATTTATAAGTAATAATACTTACCGATGTTGGAGAGAATCCTGAGGAACGGAACGCTGAAAACCTTCAGAGCCCTTGAAGAGGAACCCGTGAAGATGCCCAGTTTCCCAATTGCGAGGGGACCATCCACGATGCCAAGACCCCACACCCGGAGTCGATTTGAAAGCTCAAAATAATCTTCACATTCTAAAACATCGGCTAGAATGTCAAGTCCCATAATTGAGAGTGTTGACAGCTTTTGCAATATATTATCTTCGTCAGACTCCTGCCATGGACTATTAGATGTGTTGCTATCGCTCCTGGATACCGTGCTATTCACATATGATCCTTCATCAGAAGCTGGCCTATAAGAGTCCTGATGTAGCGCATCAAGGATTTTGGACTGTTCTTTCTGTTGTTCCATGAGGGTGTCAATCTTTTGTTCCAGATGCTTCAGCGACGCTTCAGAACGTTCGGCTCTCATGGATAATCTGGAAAGCTTGAGGGAGTCCATGACATTATTGACCTGCTGCAAGTCACGCAGCTTCTCCTTGACAGCTCGATCACCTGTTATTGCGCTTTTAATGCTTCGTCCCAAAGCGTTTCGTGGTTGGCTGTCAAATTCGGACTGCAACTCTGCCTTGATGATTTTCAAGGTTTCGAGGCACGTCTGAGTTGCTGTAGTGAGGAAAGGCTGGTCCGCTGTCAGCTCTTCCAGCTCCCTCAGCTCTCTCAGCAAGTTTTCAGCCCTTTCCCACTCAAGCTGGAGGAGGTTTTGGTCCATGGTGTCTTTGCAGGGCGGCTAACTGAAGTATCAAAGAGACAAAACTGTGTACTCGTAGGCTTTATCGTCGGAGTATGAGTCACTTGACAGGGCGGCGAAGAAGTCAATACATAATATGTCGTTATGTTGGCTTATGCGGGGAGAAAGAATTCCGAAGAGTTTGATTCCTTCCCTAATGGCAACAAACAGATCAGCGCCTTAGGCTCCAGTTCCATATTCATGCTTGGCCACTTTTCCAGTGATGTGGCGTGCTTGGCCAAGGTCCTCTGCCAATTGCTATTGGGCCGTGTAGCTAAAATGTCATCGTATTATGGGGTATTTTATGCTACGCCGTTGGGTTGCATTTTAGGCGCTGGCCTGCCGCCATGCCCAACGTGAGGGGTAATTTCTGACTATCAGATCATCCAAGCTCATAACTGCCCAAGACAGATTTCATTAATCAATCATCAAGTACCGGGGCCATATCAAAACCTAAAACTTCCAAGCCCGTTACCTACTGTCCGAACTATCTCCAGTTTGGCGATGGAGGCTATTGGTGTTGTTCTTGGGGCTGTAGCCCTTTTAGACCCTGCATACAAGGGTATTCGAACGCTGCGGAAAGCTTATAAGATAGCTAAAAGCTATGGGGAGGATTTCGAGCTTTCTATGACGGGCCTTCGAGCACAAGAATGGGTAAGCACTTCAATGATATTCCATCATTCTCGGCCTCGTCACATCGGCTGAACTTAATTTAGATAAAGGTATAGTAATAAGCTAATGATGTCATTACTTCTAGAACTTCGTGTTTCATCTCCGGGCCTATGTAGCTCACTATAACCAACACGGACCAGATGCCCTCCACGGTAGTAATCAAAAACGTCTGAAACAAGACATTGCTTCACAAATTGACTCCATCTTACGAGTCTTGGACAAATGCTACGAAGTTGTGGGAAACTTCGATCAAGAAGGCAAGTCACTGAGGTACCACACGTTAGTCATCATAGCTGACGAGTCATTCAGATGGCGAAGGGGAGAGTGCCGCCGCTGTCTCGGCGGAGTCTGTGGTTGTCGCTGGAACACAGCTGGGCGCGCTACAACCAAGACATAGGTTTGTTGAACTTCCTGACCTATTAAAAATTGAGGAAAATGTTAGAAAGTATTGGAACAAGATCAAAAGGTCGGCAACCCCAAATGAAACCGCCAAAGCACAGCCCTCGCATCCGACAGAACCCGTTCTCATCTCGGAACAAGGATTAAACTCTGATCCGAGCTCCTTGAATGATTTAACAAGGCCGCTGGAGAATGACGAATTTGTATATCACAGGCAACGCGTTAACAAAAGGATCGAAGAGGCCCAGAATAAAATTAGTCGGAGTAAGCTTGGTTCCTGGGTTGACCATGGAAAGGAGGAGTTTGAAGGTTTTGTTTCGCAACTTCGACATATGAATCATGACCTCGAAAGAACTTTACCCCTGGCGAGCCAGCTCGAAGATGTTTTTGCAACAATTCGTCCATCGTATAGTCGGCCAGAGCTGTGGGAAGATACCAAGGAAATTCGAAGTGAGCTTGATGGTCTTCATAAGGCCCTTAGCTTTGTCAACTGCACTGTCGCCAAGAATGGACCCCAAGCAATCCCATTTGCAGTTAAAGTCGAGGAAGATTTTGAAGAACTCCGATCCCGAGCAGAAGACAGTGGAATCATCAGCAGTTTGCCATTGACTCGAGAGCCAATGCTGATCTGCTTGATGCCAAGGCAGGATGGCCTTCATACTGAGAATGACTTTATACTTTCGACGCCAGTGACCGTAACAAAAGAGATCATAATCACCAACTTGCCGCAAAGGATCGCAACCCTGAAGGAAAAGAACCAAGATTTCGATGTCATTGGAAATATCGAACACAGCGCTCGTGAAACATGGATCTACCATTTTCAAAGAGTTGAAGACCAGGACTTGATCAGCGGTCACTATGTCTCAGCACTTGTAGAGGATGACCGTCTGAGACAAAAGGAAAGAATATGCTTGGCTGCATGGATTGCACGATCCTATCTTCACTATATGGAGATCAATCCGGGAAAGTGCCACGGGCCGTTGAATAATTATCGGTTATTTGTACAGGAGTCCCCAGCTACTGGAAGTAGGAATTGGGCACTGTCGCCCTCGAGCTCATTATGGGTTGAGTTTGGGTTCGGATCATCGACAGCTTCAAAGACGAATAAGTTTCTATCGAAGGCTCAGTACAAAGAAAAGAAGATCAGTCCTGCAGTGGAGCTTGGCGTCCTACTTTATCAAGTCACCGCGGCTGAGTCATTGACATACCATCCGACTGCAGAAGGTCTCCAGATGGCGCGGCAAACAGCGCAAGATGGGCTATCGAAGGTAGAACAGCTGTGCGGTCTGTTTATGAGGGACGTTGTTGCGGCTTGTCTTATGGATCTTGGGAATCGCTGGGAGGATAGAGATGTTGTGGAGGAAGTAGCATCAGCATTAATTTACCATGCTGCAGGATTGAGAAAGGCAGAATCAAGTTTGTAGTGATGTAATGGAACTAGTGCTAGGACTTGGTTTTGATGTGACCTCGAGGTTCTTATGAAACTCCAACAGCTACGAGATTTCATACAACCCAGTCATTATGCAGGGGTTTGGCTGAATCGAGAACTGCTTTGCATAGAAGCTTTACTCAACGCTTAAGAGTAAGACAATGACTTTCAGCGGTTCTGAAAAAAAAACTCCAAAGCTGACTGAAAACATAATTAGAACGACTGGGCTGTCTGAGCTATGAGGCCTGGTATTGATGTCTAAGTCGTGAGCTAGAAGTGTTATTTGCAGTTGAGACTTGTGGCTAAGAGCTTATTCCGGCAGAGAGAACCTAGAGCTATGAGACCAGTCCCAATCGAGAACCAGAATCCCTTCAGCGATAGACCTGTGTCTCCATGCCACTCAGCTATACCATACAGCATTGGCCGGCCCATTCTCAAGATCCAGGTGAGCAACTGCCGACGCACCCTTGCCCTTGATCCTCCAGACCTCAATAAAGTTCGAACCACTATCAGTGATAGCAAAGAAATCCTCACTGAATGAAGCCGGTGCCACGGCATTCGCAGATCCCCCGCTGTTGGTGGTCTCTTGCAGAAACAACTGTTCTTTAATACCTCCAGTCTTGGCATCCAGACTAAACGCAGAGACATATCCGGGAACTCCAGCCTTGCGAGACCTCGTGGCGGCGAGCAGGTATTTGGGGGAGGATCCTTCGGCGGGTGAAGATAGCAGTACCTCGTCCGCCCAGTAAGAAGAAGAATTAGTGAATCCTAAAGAAATGGTTAGTTCAGCAAGATTGAGGCAAAGTGTCTGAGTCCTACCGGAAGGAAGTAAACTGTACGTCTCGTTGCGGAAGTCCAGTTTTCCAGTCTTTGTGTCCCGCTTGTATGCCGCAATGGAACTCGCCTCCTCATAAACAACATATACCCATTTTCCATCGGGGTGAACAGTCAAATGTCTCGGGTTCGATCCTTCGTCGGCAGCAAGATACTGGACCTCTTCAATCTTGCTAGTCTCGCGATCGTAAGAGTGTACCCAGACTGCATTTCCCATGTCATCAGCAGAGTACAAGAAATCGTTCTTGGGACTCAGTGCGGTTCCGTGAACGCCGCATTTGGTATTGTACGTTGCATTTGCAAAGCTCTTCTGGAGAGTGCCGGTCCTATCCACGGATATGGCGACCGTTGGACAGCCTCCACCATAGGGTGTACCGAATACTGCGAAGGGCGACTTGGACGATGCGGTGACGAAGTTTGCATTGTTGCCTGTATTTTAACTGGTCAGAATAATGGTTCCTGGAAAGTTTATCCGGAGGGGCTGCTTACAATCTGAGGACAAGCTCACATTGCTCTTGTAAGTCAACCCCAAATCCTTGGTGATCTCGTAACTTTGGAAGTAGCCAGTGGTTCCAACGTATAAGTTTTGTTTGCGAGACTAGATATTTGATTAGATATTTTCTTAGTCTAGTGTTTGAGTAGCACCTACGTCGAGGGCTATCCACTTGGAGCCGTCGTCGGATGCCGATGAGATATTCTTCACCAAGCTCAGGGACAAGGCTTCATCATCGAACTCAATGCCGGCAATCGTAGAGCCAGAGAAGAAGCCAGAAAACAGGTAATGGACTTCAGCAACAGCCGAAACGGCGAGGAGAGGAAACAGGGTTCTTGGTAACATTTGTGCTGACTCTGAAGCTGTGAGACATGATGGGCAATGTGTTCGGGATTTCATCGAGTATTTATTGTGCCAAGACAACTGGTTTTCCCGATTCGGTCCACCTCGACTACAACATATTTTGGTCTACGTATTATTGCCGGGACGATCTTCGCGTCTATGTGGCTAATAAGACGCGGCCCAATTGCGCGGCAGCCTAATATAGACGCTCGTGATGTGGGTGAACGCTCGGTACTGTGGGGCCGGTAGTTGAAGGAGCGAAACTAGCAAGGGATTAAACTGGATATGGAGCATTGGTGAGGGTATGGTCTAGGCGGTTTATGATGATTACCGAAAGATGGTATGCATTGTAGAGTGCGATGAGTTGTGCGAGGTTGAACAGCCAAGAAAGGGCTTAGCCCCGCAGGCTTAGAGGTTATTGAAGACCAAACGGGCGCATAAGTAACAGGCATGAGCATTTGTTGACCTTTGACCTACAGAGTTAACCTTTAAACGCTTATCAGTGAAACAAATCGTGAGTTCATGCATAGGCGGTAGGCACAGGATTACCTCGTTGCACAGAGGCAAACCGCAAAAGCGATGACTTTGATATTACCAGATATCACATGTAATCTATGCACTTGATTCATACTGGTAAATTGACCCTATGTTACTGAATGTTTGCCCTGAAGGGCCTGCTGTCTCCATGCCTAATCTCACGCCCCCTGGCAATGCTGCGACCCCCCAGTCTATGCTACCATCTAACCGACACTATGCGTCCTCCCCAGACTTCTTCTCCCGCGTTTCCTGTAGAAGCTTTCACGGTACAGATAGCGCACGCTGGCTCACAGCGGCTCGTTAATCCACTTGCTCTTATACGCCACGCCACTGCGTTTAAAAAGCTGCGCGATAGGGCATCGTCGCTCAACCTCGGCAATAAAATGTTCAAACGCAACATCGTCTGCATTTGTCTGTACAGACACCTCCAAGTCCACGCTCTCCCAATTAGGGTTACCCTGCTCACCGCCAACAAACACCGCAGTGGGGAGTTGGCCCTCGACCAAGACGCGCCATTTGCCCAGCGTGAGGCCGTGATCCTTGGCTACAAGTGCGCCTGTGACCTGGTTGCACGAGCTGAGGCTAGCGAGGGTGTAGGCAATAGGTGAGGGGTGCGATTCCTGGCCGCCAATGACCCTGGGGGCATCGGTTGAGAATCTGTACGGCTTGTCTTTGACGGAGATGGTTTGGATGAGGCCGCTTCCTTGGCCTGAGATCTGAACTGGGAGGCGCCGGGAATGAGATGTAGAAGCACAGAATTGTCGCAGATTGACGTTCAATCTTGAAGAGCGTTGCGAGTTGATGAGAGCTCGCGATGCTGACTTGGGAAGGGCCTGAAACATAGTGAACTGCGAATTGAAGACGAGATTCTGAACTTGGTCAGCTCGCATGGATAATTTGAACCGATACTACAATGTTGATATGGGTTCTTACTTAAATATTTCTCGGTTTGCTACCCTGATGGTTGTCTGGTTAGACCATTTATAACTCATTCAATTAGGCGTTATTCAACTGAAAGCTTAATCCTAATTGCTCCAAAATTCCACTAAATCTTGCCGCCAAACACCACCAGCCTGTCTACTTGGACGGGAGGGCAGCATGCAGGCTCTTTCTATACCGTCATCGGGCTATATAGTTTTTCAGCCAAAAGTTAGGTCCTAGGCACCATTAAGGGCCAAAGGTGTATTTCCTCTATGCGTTCTTTTTTTGTGCGTTGGGGCTAAAGCCTCTTGACCACAAAACCTTGTCACAAGTACCCGGATGGATTGTCATGGAGTTGAGAATCCCGATTACGGAGCTGACTTTCCGAGTGCAGCGCCACATCCCTCCGCCGCGCTCACGCCGTCTACCCCATCACCACAGTGCAAATGGAATACTCGCCATCCTCCCTACAGGTCGAGTCGTCGCAGTTCAGGCTGCTCAGGACGGCGCGTAAGCTGAGCGTCGCTGTTGTCGCATCCTCGCCACTCGGCCGCGGTATCTTTGTCCCCGGGGATTTTTGATCATATCCGCTCAGGTTTAGCGAGGAAAATCTCCCAAGAACTTGGCCCTAGTGGACAAGATTCAAGACATTTCCAATGCTAAGGGAGGTACTGCCTCGCAGCTGACGGTGGCTTGGCTTCTGGCCCAGGACGATGAAATCTTCCTATTCCTAGGACAACAAGACCGGAGCGTTTGGTCGAGAATTTGGCTAGTTGCAAGGTGGAGCTGAGGGACGAGGAGAAGATTGCGGTGAGAAAGGAAGTGGAACATGCTGAGGTTATAGGTAGTTAATATCCTGAACTGAGAGCAGTTTTGTAGTTGCTGATATCCTAGCACTGAACGAGCTATGTTATGTTTTTAAGGGTGAGAATTTTTTTTAACTCTTTTATTAGAAAGCAGTTTAATAATTAAATTGAGGCCGCCAGACTTGAAGATAAAGGCCGACTGGAACTTGTCAGTGCTGTCGTATGCTACTAATGCGCTCACAATATGTAACATAGCAATAGTTCTATTAACAAGCCAACCACGCTTTTCGGTATGGACCTAAAGAAAGGAGCACTCAAGGGAGATCCATTTGAGTCTAGCATAGTTCCAAGAAACACGGAAACCTCATTCCTAATATAAACCTTATAATTTGTTTTCGGGAGAACAGTCCATGTCTTTAGAAGGCAAATCCATTAGGTATCAACATGCAAAGAATACATAAACATAGGATAACGGGCAATATTCGGCGTCTTTAATTAAGGCAAAGAATGTATTATGGTTGATATAAAAGACATTGCGAGGAGGGACCAACCACGAGCAGTCTGTGCCGCTCTGAGTACATCTGTGTCATCCCACTTCTAGTCATTAGTTAGACCGACCCTTGTTACTACTTGGCTTCCAACGCACCAATTCTAAGACATGACGCAACAAAGTCGCCAAAACCCCGGTAGTTCATAATGGGTTTTAAATGATGGTATTTGATCTTCCTTGTTGTTGATCTTCCGACCGAAGAGCATGCTTTCCGGTTTCCACCTTTATCCTTCTCTAACACCAAGTCCACTTATGTATCATTATTACTTTTAGTATGGTGCAATAAGCTCTCAGCCACAAGTCTCAACCCAAAATAACACATCTAGTTGACTACTTGGACATATCTTCTAATATCAAAGGTCAAAGTTTCCACTGTGAAGAGAAGGACCGAAGTACGACATATTCGCCCCGAGCCCTTCATGGATCAACAGCATCCTCAAGAGCAACAACCCAAAGAATGCCTCACAGTACAAGACAAAAGGCGCCTCCGAATGCAATCAATTTCAAAGAACCAACTCAATGCGAAATTTTTGGAGTTCGATAATGAAGTCTTCGAGGAACGCTCTGAAGGCGATATGGCGGCCATTTTTTGCAGCCAAGAAAAACAAATTGAAAGTCTTCAAGAAACCGTCAGCAATCTAATTAGTCAGAATAAACTACTGATTTCTATGTATTACGATAGGATGAACGAATCAGTCTCTCTACGATCAAGCGTCTTAAGTTCAAATCAAGAGTTACAGAACGCTCTTCATGACAAGAAGGCTATGGCGTATGCTATCAATGAGCTTCAAAGTCAGATTTGGCAGCTGAAGCAGCCAAAGATATCAACGACCACGCCCAGATCAATCATAGTCAACAAATTACTGAACCCGCCGCTTTCAGCTGCAAAAGACTCTCATCCTTCCATGCCTATTCCAATTCAAATGGCTAAGGACCTCAAAGGGACCCTCGATAGGGCGATGAGCGCTGATGAAGCTCTCTATATCTACACCAAATTCGAAAACTGGCTTGGTACCGAAGCTCTGCAGTCGGTGATGCTCGTCACCTGCTGTGTGTGCCAAAAAGTCAGGTTCAGGCAAGCTGTTGGCTTCTCTGAGCCTAGGCCTCTGAACGAATTTATCGAGAGGGACCTCAGGTTGGGATGCGACAATCCTATCTGTTCAGCCTGCTTTCTCAAATCAATTTTCTCGTCTTTAGCACGATTAAGAGAAACTTGGTGGAAAGCTCAAGACTTGGAGATATGCTTGCCCTGTCCTTGTGGCTGCTCCCCTGCAGGAGTTCACATCAATGATCGCAGCTCTTTATTACAGGTATTGCAGTACCTAGGGAATGAAAAGGCTGAGTTCTCGGTGATCAGGATGTAAGCTGCAGTCAATAGTCTGGAAACAACAAAACAACTAATCCTTGATAGTTACGACACGATTCTGCAGCTAATGCAAACCCTTTATTTTGTCGAACCCCGACTCACATCAAAAGCCAGAAACGTGGCAGCACGCCTGCATTTCAAGTTAATGAAAAATGGCTTAATGCATTCGCCCTTTGACCAAAGATATAGACGCCCAACTCGAGGCGAAGTTGGATCGCCGTTGAAAGCAGACTTCAGTCATGTTGAACTATATAACATCGACGAAGGTCGGAAAACATTACAGGTCCCTATCTTCACACAATTGCTCCGGACTGAGAAGACTCCCATTGACTGCGTCATCTGTGCTGAATCTATCTATAACGTCTCCTATGATGCTGTGGATGAATGGATAGAAGTCTGTGTTGAATTCGATGGTAATTGGGTATGGAAGATCTCACGATTCCCCAAGATACTGCGTGCAAGGTGCAAACATACAATCGACTTCTGCACGTCTTGCTTACAAAAGCATATTGGATCCCAGGTGGAGCAGCTAGACAAGAGCGCCTGCGACAGCATCAGTTGTCCGTCTCAAAGATGCCAACGGTTGCTTACCTACGAAGAAGTACAACTATATGCACAGAAGGAGACATTTGCCAAGTGAGTTTTCCTCCATATCTATGCAGCGTATTTACTAATATCATGACGATACAATGAATACTTGCAACTCAAGGCGTTGCGCCGCGCTCTATGTTGCCCATAGTGCTTAGCCGAGAACTGGTTTAGTGGTTAAATGCATAAATCGATCGTTGATAGCCATGTTTTGTGCGCCCAATATGGCTTCCAAATGTATTTCACTCATTATCAGCCTTCAGTTTATTAGTTTCAAGTTACATACACATAAGATAGGAGAATCCTGGATGTCTTACACTGGACATATCTATCTGGATGCTCAAGAATTCTGACTCTTTGTCGATGTGCCAAGTCGCTACGATTCCAGAGTCTATATCAATATTACTGTCGTTTTCTACATTCCGCCTCAGCCTGCTGGAACCCCATTGAAGCGAACAGAGATTACTTATGGAAGGAGATCCAGGAGGCCACGCTCGGGATATGAACTCTAGTCGGCGAGTCACAAGCGACACAAGGCTAATGTAGATGGGCACCTTTCGTCCAAATCTGTCCGAGATGGTACTTGCTGGCACTAAGCCGAGAATCTTGCAGACGGGGTATACTGCGTCGATGGCCCCGAGGAGAGGAGGAGGCGGGTTGTTGAAGAAGTTTCGCCACTGCGGGAGTGTCTGGAGACCGTTCATGATAGACCATGAGATGCTGTCAGTGTATGCATGGATGAGTGGCTAAAGAACTTACCGTCGTATCCCACAGTGAAGGAACTGAGCAGGGGGACAAGAAGCATTAGGTCAAGGAGAATGAGATGCTTTGTTTGATACCAGGGAAGAGCTGTCCGGGGAAGAACCTTGAGCCAGTCAGTACTTGTCACGTTTGAGAAACAAGGGATTAGAAACAATGAAAGGGTACCTTTAAGAGCTCAGGCCCGACAGTATTCTCTGCGGTATCTTTGTTTTCCGATTTGTTCCTGAAACAGCCCATGATGAATGAGTATGGCGATACAGTTGAGATAGAGGAGGTAGGGATGATTGTGCTGGCTTATTGTAGTCCTAAGAAAGCGCAAGCCGGCTGGCGCATACTTATAGTCATTCGGACACGAAACGTTGATGTTAGAATAGTCTTGTTGTTGTTGGCATGGACCAGTTGGCAGACGAGATGGATGCTTCGCTACACGGCATAATCAGCTCTGACGCATCGCAATGTGTACGGTTCTGCATCTTGAAACTCGATCAGGTCGCGGGGCATCGGCATCAGGGTACTTGGTACGGTATTCGAGTGGCGACGAGCGCTGCGCCGATCTTGGCAGCTGTTGATAAGGCGTCGCACCTGGCAGAAGAGGATGAAGCTTTTCGTCTTGTGCAGAGTGTGACGCTGCCTGAGACTTGGAGGGGCGCGGTCGCGCGGGTTGCAGCGTCGGTGCAGCAGTATCTTGACGAGCCGAATGGGGGTTGTTCTAACTTGAAACAGTTACAAGAAGGGGTAGTGCGAGGGTCATTTCTCAGCTAATCCTCTTTACCATATGACTCTTGGCTGATCGGGGAGACTCACCGATATTTCCCCACTGACTCGACTCCATCGGGGTCATGCCCGAGGTCTTGCACGCATGACTCCATTAATGTTTATCTTTCACAAGATATATAAGTTGGGTAGTTAACTGCCTTAGCCCGTTTTGGCCATTGGTTATCCTTGAGTTATTCCATCGTCCTAACACGCACATCTTTATACAACCATGGTCTTGAAAGTAACGACCCATTATGAGGGGCCCAACGGTTTCGTTGTTGAACATGTCATCCAAAACGCATCTGTCTCTGACAAAATATCTCTGCTCTCTGGTGCGTCAGAGTCTAACATTCTCTTCCCCGGCCCCAACGACTCGACTTGCTAACTTGTCTCGTATTTTCCTCAGGCCGATCAACGATAGACACTCGAGCGCGAAACGTCCTCGAGTTCGCCCAAAGATGCACAAAGGTTCCTGTTGCGGCAGAAGAAGGCGGACGTGATCTTCCCGAAGACAGACTGCTCAACCGAAAGCTCGCCGGTGACAGCGTTGTCTTACTAAAGAATGAAGGCAGCCAACTTCCCCTCAAACGACCCTTCAAAAGCATTGCTTTGATCGGGCCAAATTTGAAGACCACTTCGTTCTGTGGAGGTGTTCCTGCTTATCTCCAGCCTTATTACACTGTTTCTCCCTATGAGGGGATCGTAGCCCAACTACCGCCTGATGTTGAGGTACGGTACCAGATTGGGGCGTCAGGAAATGGGTGGAATCCTCTCCTACAGGGCGATATGATTACTACGCCGGAGGGATCGCCGGGTATGCGCATGCACTTCTACAGCCAGAGCCCCAGTGTACCAGACCGAGAGGTCTCCGACGAGAGCCATCTGCCCGACTCATCTTGGCAACTCATGGGCTACTCTCATCCGAAACTAGACAAGCTCTTCTACGCAACTGTAGAAGGCGATCTCGTCATTCAAGAATCGGGACCTTTTGAGTTTGGCCTCGCGGTCTATAGCTCTGCGCGACTCTACGTCGATGGTCAGCTCTTGATCGATAATAGTCTGGTCCAAAGGGGCGGAACATTCTTCTTTGGCAAAGGGACCGTTGAGGAAAAGGCTCAGATGCATCTTGTTTCAGGCCGGAAGTACCGCATTACCATCTAGTATGAGAGCGCACCATCTTCCAAGCTCGTCAAACCGGGCGTGGTTAATTTTGGTGGCGGCGCAGGGAGCGTTGGTCTAGCGAGTGCAATTGACCCCGAAATCGGTATCCAGAAAGCCGTCTCAGCAGCGCTAAAGTCAGACGTGACAATCTTATGCGTCGGAATGACGAGGGATCAAGAATCTGAGGGCTTCGATAGGACTCACATGGATCTTCCTGGATCACTTCCTCGTCTTGCATCGGCTGTCTTGGCAGCGGTTCCAGACGCCATCGTCGTGACCCAGAGCGGCACTCCATTCAACATGATCTGGGCTGAACGGGCCAAGACTCATGTCCATGCTTGGCTAGCTGGAAACGAGACTGGAAACGGTATTGCTGATGTACTGTTCGGTGCAACATGTCCGAGCGGAAAACTCCCGCTTTCATTTCCTCACTGCATGCAAGACACGCCCACGTTTCTGAACTTTGGTAGTGAACGGGGACGTGTTATCTATGGTGAAGATATATATGTTGGATATCGGTACTACGAAAAGGTCGAGCGCGACGTGCTTTATCCTTTTGGGTGAGTGAACACGACAAGACTCTGCGCTGGTAGCCAATAACAACAGCATTCATTCGTTCACTCGAAGGATTCAGCAGCTAGGACACGATGGTCAAGGTTGCAATAACACTATCTCTCGATGATGCATAGAGAGATCTTCCCTTGAGCTGACGCCAGCCACGAAGAACAAAACACTTGACAAGAGCTTACATGAGAACTCACAATCCAGTCAACTCGAACCACAACTTGTTGCTGCCTCGACTTTCCTTGGTGACTTTATACATCAGGGATAATGGAAGAATGATTGATGCCGCCATCGTTCATCTCATCACCACCCTCAACACTGGAACGTTAAGTTACTAAGTTCTCTCTACAAATCTAAGGTCTTGGCTATAAACCTGAACTGCAAATAGCATATTTAGCTGATAACTTAGACACCATACCGTAATGAACCAACTTCCAAAACCTGATGTTAATTGGAATTCTTCCAGTGTGTTGGGTGGGTATATCTCGTTGAGTTGTAATAAGTTTTGGCTATCAACCAATTCGTAACCAATGGCTCCAGCATAAAGCAGACCAAAGGGAAACCTAAAGGATGACTCTTTTGCCGGTCTTGGAGGCAAATGAGTCAAATACTTGCGAATCTTGCCAGTGACGCCAGTTCTTCACAGAGATCATATAATTTGGCCGCTTAAGGTTTTCGAGGAAGTTGCACGAGTAGCCTAAAGCTTAACATTATAGGCGGCAGTCAACTACATAGCACGAGTTCGAGAGGCCACGAAATTCACGGTCGCCAATGCCCATTTAGCAGGTCGCCAGTTACCGACACAATATCGTTTTCCCGTCCTTCCGTCGCCCAACAATTTTGCAGGGTGTGCATCAAATCTCCGAATCAAGAAAGCAGCACGATTGCCACCGGCTTGCGTTGTCAAAGGCTGTTCAAAATAGCGTTCAGGAGCGTGCAATATAGATACGATAGTTCTCGCAGAACAGAGCTGTCAAGAAGATCCTGTCCGGAATATACTCTTATAAGGTACGGAGGCGGGGATACCGTGAGGTCTTGACTGTCGTCTGATAGGTTCATGTTGAGCAAAGGCAGCGGGTCAGATACTTCTGGAAGCGCCATCACGGAGGTTGATGATTGTTTGTCTTTTGCTGCATGCAAAAGTGGAGAAACACGAGAATCGCAGGACTTCAGTGGAGGGTGAGGTTTCTGCCTACAGTACTGATGAGTTTGAGTACAGAACTTGCAAACATACGTGCAGTCATTTGAACAAAACGAGAAATTGAGAGCAAGACATCTAATCAATTAAAGGGCGTAACGCATTTGACAAAGTAAACCCATGTCTCTTTGATGCCCTGTCCACAATTTGGGTGAAAGAGGGACCATCTCATTCAGCAGCCGACCGTTAAAACTTACCCAATCCGGCATTGGCGTACGAGGTAACTACAGAGTACAAGAGGCCAGATAAGGAAAAGGCTCAGTGGGATGATGTACCAAGCAAGGACACTTAATTTTCTTCGAGAGAATATATATACATTGATGATGCTACAGACAGATTTAATAACCAATACCACCTGCTTTGTCCAACGTCTCCTTACACATGCGCAGAAATACAGCTCCCAACTCCTTCCGGTGCAGAGGAATGAGACTGAAGAACAAAGACGCTGTGACGCGGAACAATGTCTTGCGATGTAGCCTCACAGAATAGTTATTCTTGAGAAAGTCAAAGAACTGCTCCTGCAGCTCATTCAACAGCTCAGTATCTGCCTCATCCAACAACGGCTTATCATCCTCCAGCGCTCCCGTGAGGTCATAGTTATTAGCGCTCATGAAGAGAATGTAGTCATACCCGCAAAGCGACTGCAACACCTTTCCGAGATCGTAGTTGATATCGCCCTCGGGAGTTAGGTAATTCTCCAATTGGCACCGTACATCAATGAAGCTAACGGTTCTCTCATCGTCTGAAATGATGGCGTTGCTGAATACTGGATCGCCGTGGATGACGTTGGCGTGCACGCCCTTCTCCTCAGCCTCATATGTGTCGAGAAACTCATCCAGGCGCGCAAATAGCGAGGCGGCTAGTGGACCCAGCGCGTCGTAGCGATCACGGTGCTGGAAGTACCTGCTTCGCAGCTTGGTGCCGTAGTTGGCGTAGATGTTGATGGGATGATCACCAGGTCTCTTTGGTGCAAACTTGGCATCTAGTGCTTCGGGGACGTCCATGACGGGTTGTGAGGTGGTGTTTGGTGCAGTGTGAATAGTGTGCAGGGTCTCGAGGAATTTGGTCAGCCGGCCTTTGGTGATGGAGCGACCGACGAGAAGATGGGAAAATGTGCGGCCACGCCGGTTCTCCATGGTGATGCTGTAGGTCGAAGTGGCGGGGATGTAGTCCACGCTATACACAGAGGGGAAGATCCGAGACAGCGTAGGCGGCATATGAGCGTAAAAGTACAGCTCACCGAGAATAGCCTCAGATTTACTCGACTTGATGACCTTGTCCCTGATGATCTGGACAGTGTTGAAATCGCGCGCAGCAATCATGCCAGCCTTCTTGACATCCTCGGCCGAACTCCTACGGACCTGGCCGAGGCGAGGTGTGACTTCAGGCTCGTCGAGAATCCAGCCGAGTTCACGCGCGGTGTCGAGATTGGCGTTGACGGCTAGGTCGTCGACGTACACGTCGGCGTAGGGCTTGCCGAAGTTGATCTCGTGGTAGGGAATCTCGTAGTCTGAGAGTTGTTTGAAGGTGACGAGGCCGACGTCAGCGAGGACTCTGCCGGGGTTGCCGGAGTGAGTCTTCATTCTGCGCGCTGTTTGCTGGGAGGATGTTAGTAACTGACGTTGAGAATATGTCTGTTGTACTTACGATGATGATGTAGTGACCGGCCTTGTACAGTTGCTGCACGAGACGAATATTCTTGGAGATGGGCGGACAGGTGGAGTAGTCACCCGAAACAGCAGGGACTCCGACGAGGGTCATGTCCAAGTCGAAGCAGAACCTGCGCTTCTTCAACGTGGCAGGCATGCTGTGATTATCCTTCTTCAGGGCTGCAAGGAGCTCCTGCAGCTGCTCTGGGGTACCGACGACAGCAAAGTCCTTCTTCTGGAGAGGCAAGCCGATGAAGGGAACACCGCTCTGGACCATCATAGAGATGACCTGTGATGTATAGTACTCGCCGACTTCAGCACCGTCTGGATGTTTGACGTCGAGGTTCTCAGCGGCCCAGGTCTTTAGGTCGGCGGCGGAGGGGAAGACGTAAGCTCCTGTGTTGGCTTTGTTGCTGATGGCCTTCTTCTCTTGGATGTCGACGATTCGTTCCGCGCCGGGTCTGGCCGTAGCAGTCAGCATCGGGAGGTAAGGTGGGGATGAGACTGGCGACTTACGCTTCGTTTTCTGTTTGGATGTAGGAGAAGATAGGCTTGTCGCCTTGGTCGATGAAGTAGAAGCAGCCGCCATGGCCGCTGGGTAGCTTGCGCACAGATGACAAGATGTCGTTCCAATAAATCGTATCGCAATCAAGAGATACTGTTCTGTGTTGCAGATGCTCCTTGGTCATGCTCTGGGTGACCATGTATAACTGGAGCGGGGCAGGAAGTGTTAGACAATGGCCATCTGGTCGGCGGTCATGATTGATGATGTACTTACAGTCTCACTAGCACCCTTCGTTTGATGTCTCAACAAAAGGAGCTTCATGTTAACCTTGGGAAAGTTCTTGCTGACAAGCTGACCGATTCTAAACTCATGATCAATCTGCTCATTGACAGCAATCCATAGAGTGTCTTTGGGGCGAAGGCTGAGGTTGTCGATCAACCATAGGAGCATCGGCTGTCCGACAATGTTGATGAGGGGCTTTGGGAAACGATATCCCTCCTTGGCAAAGCGGGAGCCGATACCGCCAATGGGGATGATGACATTGACAGGCTCATAGTCATCTGTGTGGCCGTTGATGCCATTGGTAACAGCGTTATCATGAATGTGAGGCATGATGAAGGATGTAAAACTATCGCTGAGTTTAACAATGAGGGGACTGATCGAAACGAATCTCGAGGTGATCAATCACTTTAAATCGCCCTTCACTAAGGCTGCTTTTGTGCGGGAGTAGTTAGTCTCCCTCCCTTCATCCATCTAGCCGGAATCTCAATCCCCAAACCGCACTTAGCGATGTTCCAGAGGCACACCACTCACTCGAGACTCCCGCCCAGAACGATTCACAAACCCATGTGGCTATAGCTCTCGACCGAAATCGGGTTCGGCGCGTGCCAGAAAATGTTCTCGACGGGATGCACAAGGTTTGGCCTTAGTTCCATCACAGAAGCGGAAACCCAGCAAAGGAATGTTGAGTTGGTCGTAGGGGTAAAGATGGACGAGTAGCTATCGCGACGGAAGGCGTTCCGGGATCTTCTTTAGCGAATGGAAAGTAAAATTAACGGTCTGGATCTTCGATAGCTACCATGGCAATCACGTATTCGTCGGAAGGGTTGTTGGAGTATTGGACTGGCATGCCTGTCGCCGCATTTAGTCTAGAGCGGGAACTTTTATAGTGTGTGATTGACGCGGCTCCTGTAGAGATCATGAGACAGCCGCGTGGCACCGATTCATATGAAACGCATCACCAAGCAACAATAATGTAATCGTAGAGTGGCTGCAGCTCCCAACAATCGTGATGAGCTCCTTGCTTTGATAATGATTGCGCTGCTGTGGCAATTGCTTTTACTCCAGCGCCCTCTCGCTGGAAGCTTTCCACGATGCCCGTATTGGGCCTGATCACTAAAGCGGCGCGCCACAAAGATACACTAAGGTAACTAACAAAGCTTGCACCAGTCTCGATACATGGGAATGATGGAATGATCCAGACACGACATACCGCAATCTGGATCTGCCCCGAATTATCTGAATGCAGATCCCTCACACAATACCCTTGTTTCTGACACGAATCTCCCTCTAGACCCTTGGCCGCAAACAGGGGAAAACAGAAACAAGCTTTCAGCCCCCGGGTCCCGGCAATGGAAACCCCATTTCTCGGCGACACCTTTCAGCCCTAAACACTTAGACCCTCTAGAATCCCGTTTGGAACGCCCACTACCGAATACAGCATGCCTCAGGGTCCCTGTTCCTGGTTAGTGCTCAACCGCTATTCGCCAAATTGTACGACTGAGGAATGTGGCGTATCGTCAAGGTATGTGAACGGCGGCGAGCTAATATCCGTGGCGTGTGTTCTCGACGCAGGAACATCGTATCTTTACGGTTGCAGAGGCACAAGCTACTTGTTAAAGTGATACTAAACTTCACGGACGTACTTGGTCTTTTTTTCCCCCTCTGTCAATTCTTTCTTCGACGCAGAAACAAATCATGTCTGCAACACGGTTTCTACGCAAGCTATCGCTGCGCAACAGCAGCCCCCAACGAGCAGCGTATATCGCGGCGCTAGGCCTCGTCGGTATCCAAGTCGGCATCGGCGTTATCATGAAGACTGCGCAGAGCGGTGGTTCATATGCCTTTTCACCATCGGGGTCCATCACCATCTCCGAGTTTCTCAAATTGATACTTTCTTCGATATTCTTCTACCGCGAGTGTAAGACTAGAGCGCAGACAGGCGTTGGGCCCTCAACGAGAGGCTCGGATACGGCGTATGCGTCGCTGGTGGATGAGCATCGGGATTTGGAGATTCAGGATAAAGATGGGGCGTCTGCTCTGGACTCGGAGGATGAAGGGTCAAGAGATTCGGGGCATTCTGCGGCCCCGTTGCCTTTTGGGCTGCGGACGTTTTGGGGGTATGTTCGTGGTGAGGTTAGAAATGATGTGCGGTTTGGGTTCTATAACCTCGCGCTCATTTACATTCTTATCAATAATTCGGTAAGTACTTTGTCTCGGTTTCTACCTTGCAGCATAACTAATGATGCTTCATCAGCTCTTCTTGAGTTACAAGATGGCAGACCCAGGCACGATTCAATTGACGAAAAGCGGCGTTACGCTCATCACAGCCTTGGTCATGATTGCGACTCTCAATCAGCAGGTGTCCAAGACACAATGGATGGCAATCGCCATGCAGGTATGCTCAATCTCCAAACGCTCCAAGAGCCATTTACTGACAAATGACCCCTCACAGCTCAGTGGCCTTATCGTCACGCAATACCAGCCCGGCAAGGGCGCCCTCTACCCTCTCGATACATACGCCCTTCTTCTTTTCCAGGTCTTTCTCAGCGCTTCGTCGGGCGTGTACAACCAGGTCCTTCTCAAAGCAGATGATTCCAGCCTGCACGTCAACAATATGATCTTGTACGCCTCTGGCACAATCGTCAACTTCTGTTGTCACATCACCATCAAGTGCGTAAGCTCTAACGAGCCGGGCTTTTTTGAGGGATACGGAAGCATTCATGCCTTCTTGGTCATTATGAGCAATGTCTTCATCGGTCTCGCGATTACTGCCGTGTACAAGTGTAAGTCCACACCTCTCTCTATCTTACAATGGCAAGCTGACCGATTTTCTCCAATTTAGATGCCGACGCCCTTGTCAAGTGTTTCGCGACCGCATTCTCGACCGGAATATTGCTCTACCTAGCACCTCTCATCTCAGATACATCCCTCAGCTTTCTCGTCGTTCCAGGAACATTCATCATCTTTGTCGCTACCTGGCTCTACATGGAGAACCCCGCTCCCAAACCCACCACCACAAAATCCGATTCCGATCCCAAGACAGGCTTCTTCTCCAAACTTGGCGCCATTGTTCAGAACAAGAGGATTTTGTTCATCTTCATCAACACTCTCATCACGGTCATGGCAGTCATGGCTCTGGCGATGTACCAAGTCGCCATGCCCACCAAGTCTATATCCACTACACCAACTGACGCAAGCACGTTGGCGGTGGCAACAACGCAAGAAGCCGACGCTCCAAAGGTCGTCACATCACCTTTTAAAAATACCATGGCCTTCATCAGATGGAACTCTGTTCATCCCGAGCGCATACCAACTTTGATGAAGTACAAGCCCTTCTTCCGCGACATTCACATCTCAATGCCCGATATGATGAAGGCCGAAGGACGCAAGCCAGAGTATCACAACATCACTCATGACCAGAGCACCCTCACCTTTCACATCTACCAGCAGGTTGCCGACACAATGCAGTTGATCCTCGACGAGGAGCCTGAGATTGATGGTCTCTTTTACTATCACTTCGACGCCTGGATCGATCCTCTGGCCTGGGGCGGTATTGATCATAACAAGATCTACTTCCCCATGACATGGCCTGAGATGAAGCCCGTAGGACCCCAGTTCTCTTGCATGAATGACACAAAGGGCTATGACTGGGGTGGATGGGGAGGTCCTCACTACCATCTCAAAGCTCAACTTGCAAGCGCACAGCTGGATCATTTGGATCTAGGCTTCAAAATTGACATCAATGAGTTTTGCGTCGGCTGGAGTGACATCTACTTCATCCCTCGCAAGTTCTTCAAGGACTACATCATCGCAGCACCAATCTTCAAGTCCTTTGACGTCTTCCACGAGGTCGGCATCCCAACAATGCTGCACATTATCGAGCAAAGCCATCGCGAGTCGCCCTACGTGCCCGCAATGGAGTTGTTCTCAGACTGCTGGGGCTACTGCTGCAAGGATAACCCCAGCATCTACGATGTCACAACGTATCGGTGCGGTCATCGTCTTGATTATCGGAATGAACAGGTGACTGGGGCTTTTTACGAGAAGCTCGATGCAGAGGCCAAGTTCTTGGGACAGCCTATGAATGGGTCGCATATGGCGAACCTTACTGAGATGTTCCCGCCAATAAAGGAGGAGGATAAAGCGAAATTGCCAGCGACGAGGAGGAGAAGATAGTGAGCCAATAGATACTCAGATGAGACTGCACTGTTAAAAGCGCGATAGCCAATGGAATTTGTTACTGTAAGATATACCTTGTTTTAAAGCATGTTGAAGTTCTGATGTGGAGGCACAAAGTTGATCTGTTGAAATAGAGTTTAAGTCAAACATATGAGCTACTAATCACGTATTGACAAATCAGTGCTGAGCCTTGAACTGTTAAAATGGATTTCAAGAGGACGTGCGAGGCGCGTGATGTGAGCCATGACTTGTGGTGCCTATCAACTCAAAATAACACTCCTACAAAGTCAGTTCAGGCAATATACCTGCTACCTACACAATTAAACCCTTTCCTGCCGTTGGTCCACTATATTATGCCGTTCAATCCATCTTTCAGCTTTGCCCTTTGTTTCCTTCTGGACGAACATAATTACAAACAATCTGCTAGTGCTCAGCGCCACTGTTCCAGGAGACTTCCTTTAGCATCACAACAATAAAGCACCGCGGTACGTGCCTCTACATATCACACGTTAACCAAAACCAACAAGACTTTACAGAATCACTGAACCCTAAGATGTGCTGCGGTTCCAAACCAAAAGTCTCCGTGGATCCGCCCGCCGGCTGGGGGTACGTCAAGATGTCCAAGAGCGCTCCGGGCATTTCGGGTACTGAGATGAAAGAGTGGAACAAATACATGCATCCCGCAAAGAGGGACAGGCAGTGGGGCTCAGCGTACAAGGCACAAATGAACGAGTACGGCTAGAGGGTTAAGAAAACAGGCAGGAAAAGAGGCTCGTTTGTTCCTAAGAGCAAGACGCACTCCTGGCAAGCATGAGTTCTGTCTACTATGAGCTCACTGGATCTTGACGAGGGAATGGTTTGTGCTGTTTTGTTGAGGGGTTTCATGTTTTTTTAAGTTAATTGAGAGTTTTCAGTGTGTTGGCTTGATATTTCTCGTTGAGATGTCATAAACTTCCAGTATCAATTATGTTTCTTCGAAACTGGGCATGGTAATTTTGAACTTGAGATATTATTCTGTATCACACAAGCCACCTTCTGAGAATCTCCGCCTCATCTATGGAGTCCTTGTGGATGAAACAGTCACCGTATATACGACCTCATTTGATCCACTGCCAATGACTTCGTTGCCATATTGGGGGCGTCTCCGTCCTCACCAGCTATCGTCGCAAAATATTTCCTTTTGATACTATCAATTATTGAGCCTGATTGCGGAATACCAATAAATCCGTTCGTATAGTCTGTGCAAATTAACCCTTCGCTCCTCCTGCATTCAATATAGTCATAATGGCAATGATCTATTTGGGAGCCGAGTTGCTGGTGTCAGGGTAGGATAAGAGATATAAGCTTTGGTGGGAGAGGAAGCCCTCTCTGCTGGACCAATAACATAACGGCACTGCCGAAAACCCTACCCCAGAGCAAACTGTAATCGAGAAAAAAAGCCCAAAGCTCTCAAGCCTGGCATGCTCAATACCTCCCATTATCTTACAGTCTATACCCAAGCCTACCGATCTTCTAACCGACCCACCTCATCAAGACCAATATGGAGACTCCTTGCTCGACGTTGGATGATACTAACGAAAGCCCACAGCATGACATCATTACAATTTCGTACTACGCATATTCTTTATTTACGGAATCTCCGTATCTTGTCATGTCTTCTATGATAGACTCGGACCAATATCGCGAGGAATGTTCTAGCTATGATTCCAGGTATCTCACAACAGCTTCACTCCAATGGATCTCATTATCAGAAAAGATGCAAATTTCGATCGAAAAGGAGCTCCAGTACATGTTCTTCGAGGAAACAGCTTTGTATCTGCGCTCGGCAGATGAATACTCCATTGGATGGTATGCGACTTCGAATCTTCCAGTCGCCAGATATCGTCAACCGGCACAGGTCGATATTGACCGAGATGAAATATTTAAATTTTTGAACAAGGAGATTACGGTCTATATTGACGTGCATACCGTTGGGGACATGGATTTGGGATATATCGGTCGTTACTTATACCGTGCATGGCTGCATTTGCACAAAGGACGTCCGCCATTCCAACGTGGAGGCTTTTTTGCAAAACCGCTTCGAATTTCGAAGCAAAGCACTGAATCTTTAGACGGACTATTATCGTTTCACGCAGATCTGACACGTACTCTATGTGTACATCTTGATGACCTTGTGCATTTCGAACAAGGCAGAGATCACTCGACGATTACTCCACAGCGAGTCGACCCATCAGTTCAGTCTCTCAAGGATCATGGCTATCTAATGCGACCGCTCTTCCGTGCAATTTATATGGTCGTGGACAACCAGAGTCTAGCTGGCTACACCAAGTCCCCTCGAGTTTCAGAACGGGAGAATGGAGATTGGATGGCGCTTCGCAGCCAGTTTCGCGCCAACCAGGTCTCAGGCCATACTGTTCTATTAGTCAGGACGGGGGACGACTCGCACCTCTCTTCTCCAGTTACCTTTTTGCCCCTCTTTGACGCTGGTCTGGCGCTCAACGTCAACCGTGAAGATTACCAGGATGAGGAAGAACCTGAGGTCGTACGGGTCAAGATAGAAGATGCCATTTCGTTTATCTGGGATCTTACTACGAAGGAGATGAATTTCAACAAAGATAATCTTGACTTGGCTGAGAATCTGAGACAGGAACAGGATATGTACTGCCAGGCTTGGGTCAGCAAGGTTATAGAGCATGCCCAAGAAGTCGGTATTGACATCAATGGCTATTCTTGGCAAGCTATTCGGCGTGCTTTAGCAAGGGCTAACAATGAAGCATTTGATGTAGATCAGGTTGATCCATATTGGGAGACGATGATCTGGTGGAAATGTATAGGTTGATGGATGCAATACGCCGACGTATCTTGACAACGAAGAATAAAGATTAGATTAATTGAACCAACTTTAGGATAGTTTAGGTAAGTTTAGTGGATTTTATAACTAGATGTTCATCTCTTAGGGGGTGGCCGGTTGCTGGCTGCGGCGGAATGGCTGTGATATCGCTAAATACAGTCTGAACTCTAATTAATACCACTTCTTATTCATCAAACAGCCGCATGTGATTTGGAACTTCTAACATAGACGCATTACATTCGTACTGACTATCTTACATCCGTGATCCTTAGCTCGGCATCACTACCTTCATCGAGGAACTTCACCTTCCGTCGGCGCATTAACAGAGTGAGCATCCGCCGAATGAGCATCCGTTGCCTTTGTACCATCGTGCCGCAGTATGCTTTCCTGCGAGTCAAGCTCCGCGGCCCCAGACCCGAGATACTTCACGTTCGTCATGTTCCCCCGGTCATCGCTTCGCAGTTTCCTACTGTCGCTGAGCTCGATGTTTGGGCCGGTTCGGGAGTTGCCGTAGTTCTGGTATCCGGAGGAGTTGTAGTTTTTGTATCCTGGGGAGGATCCGAAGGCTCGGCGACCTAGGAGGGCGTCTACGAGGGGCTGGAGGACTGGGATGCAGCAGGCGATGATGATGGTGCTCGCTTCGATGCTGGGAGGTGTGAGGTTAGTGGTCGTTCGTATGCCAGCACATGTTACGTTACTTACACAGTCCAGATCACAAGGTCTGAGGTCTCGTCTACCAATTGTTAGTACAAGGACGCGACAGAGGATAGAAGTCACCTACAAGAGAAGTCTTTGCTTGCAAGCGATGGCAGACGGGTACATTTGTAGATGGCTACAATGGCAGCGCTAGAGATGGAGGTCAGCATATTCCCCTGATCAATGAGACAGCGCAACACCCACATTGAACCGATACCCAAAGCAAATGACAACGCGATCTTCTTCCGTTTGTTCATTTGGAGATGGAATAACACCACAGCGGGATACACCGCAAGATACAAGTCCGTAAATGCAGACAAGGCTGGTCAAACGTCAGCAAGGCATTCTTGGCATCAGCATGTTTACCTACCGCCCGCAAAAATGGCAAAGTTGACAAGAACGTAAGGACTCCAACACTTCTTATCGGTAATAGAGAACGTCCACTGCGACTCGACAGGCGAGCACTGAGCAAAGAGAATGATGATACACCCTATCAAACCCATCATGCAACATCCAGCCAGCACCCAAAGAAATATCTTGTGTAATCGTCCGGGATTCATAAGTCGTGTGATGAGCGCGACGACAGCGAGCTTCGGAAACCCAAAGGCCATGACGCCAAATGGGAACCCCAAGATAGTGTATAGAATGACATTCTGCTGCTGCGTCACGTTTAGAAGATCGAAGTGTCTGCCATTACCGTTCTTGACAGCCACAACTGTAACACCGACTTGGCACCACTCGAAGATCTGAAGCTAATTAGCGACACACAGACAAAGACCGCGGGGGAACAAACCACTGCAACGATTGTGAACCAGTCATCAAGGTGCAATGCGCCTATGATCCTCTTTCGCGTATACACACGACCAGCCACAAAGATCGTACTCAGGATAGAGACGGTGATGACTAGCCCAAGAATAGTCGGGCCCTTATCAGCGTCGAGATACGCCTGCGTGTGATGGGGAGACGACATTGTCTGCCAAGCGCACAAGTATACGAAAAATAACTCAAGAAAGAAAAAGGTCTCATTCACTCATGTTGGTTGGGTCAAATCCAGAGGATTGGGTCTTATGTCCTGCAGGAACGAGAGACATGTTTGGCGAAAGGGGGGGCCATGGCTGTTTGATGCGAGGCACAGGAGCCCAACCATGCTATAGGTACTTATTGGGACCATGATCATCGAACATTTTGCCACAAGAAGCCAGGATTAAGTTTTGTGAAGGCGAAAGGGATTTTTGTTAATACGACGCTGCTGAAGGATGAGCAACCATGATGCCGCATTCCCCGAAACAGTGCTTTTTATTCCCAAATATGTCGACTCATACTTAACTTGGCCGACGTGAACCGTTGGAGTGGTTAAGTCTCGCAAGGTGGGCAGACTTAGAGTAAAAGGACAAGGTTGTCGGTGGAGTGATGTTGCAGATGTCGACGCGTACCAACAACCAACAACCGTTACTGATACGGATATCCGAGTGGGGGCCATTTCCGCTTCCCCGAATCCGAACTGAGACTCAGGGGTCGAAGTGTCGATCCAAACCTTCCGAAGGATGTGTCGCCAAGGATTGTTGTAACCCTTGCTTGGCATCAGAACCAACTGATATGATGATTGTGATGCTTCAATCCCTACCCCAATAGACAATTTCGGGCATGTTCTTCTCACGCCACTGTCGTCGTCAAGAGAGCGAGGATGTTGACTATTAGGATAGTTAGATATAATATTAATGAATGTCTATGATTTACCGCGTACTTATACCGCGTTCCTCGTATATTCGGCTACTCCCAGTCGTCATTTTGCTTGGCACACTGCGACCCAAAAGCGGCTCAATTGGCGAAGCGGGCCAATTTCCCGGTGCCAGTTACGGACTGTTAGCTCCGCTCTTGGCGACCACATTTCTCCATAACATATTTTGTGATATTTGAGTTTCTTCTGTATCACATGTAAATGGGTAATAAAGATGTCCGTTCTTCTGTCATGCTTCAATATAATATTTGTTCAATTCCAAGAAGTTATTGCCTTCAGATGAACCTCGTTTCTCTTCAAGGATCTGTTCCAAGTTCTCTCTCTCTCTCTTCGCTTGTGTTGGACCTGGTGTCATGTTGTCCTCTCTTTCCCCTCTAACAAGGGTTTGAGCTGTGTTGGTTCGACGTAGCACTCGGCGAAGCCCCTGATCAGGATCAAAACCATGCTGTTGGTTCAACGTTACAATTCCCAGGTTCGCAACGGAGCTTTGTCCCAGATACCCGTCAACTTTCCGCAGATCGCTTCAATGTCGTCGTATGATCCAGTGATCAGCACTCGCAGACGAATCAGTGCATCTTGTCATATCCTTGGTATGCAAAAGATTTACCAGGAAGGTGGTGTCAGGCCGTTTCGAAGATCCTCTGAATGCAACCCGAACGACTGGTCCTCTGCCAAGATTCCCCAATTGGTCGGTTTTCACAACCGCATGCATGAGAATGGACCTGTAACGGTTGGAGGATCGGAGGTTCGACCAACAGCCAAGCTATCATGCTATGCATTGAAGAGCTCTGGGCACTTCTGCTGCTTTCTTTTCTTTTTTATTGCTGTTGATCCCTCCTGAATCACTCAGTCACTGACATTACCTTGCTTCCATTTTCTCAAGTGGATCATAAGTTTTATACCCAAGGCATTTCTTTTCACAAGGTTCTTCATTATGGCTGACACAACTATTTCTCACACAAACGGACATACCGTCCCCGAAACGGAATACCGCGGAACCGAGAAGAAGCTCGAGAGTTCAGTCTCAGCTTTGAGCTCCTCTGGATCTTCGGATGGCATCCCAGAGGCCAACGGTACCAAGTCGGAAGAGCCCGATGTATCCATTGCTCTGAACGCCGCCAACATCGAAGCTGTTCCTTCCTTGATCAAAGAGATCAATGCCCTTAGTGGCGATCTAGATAGTGATGACCCGACAGCGCGGCTCAAGCTCATGGCCAAGGCTAAGAGCCTGTGGCAGTCACTTGAGACTCCCAGAGAGACAATGCTTCGCCATGTTTGGGCTGAGCCATCGCTTCACTGCGCTTTGACGGCTGGTACCGTTAAGGAAGTCTGGACTCATGTCGCCAAGATCGATGGGCCTTTCAAGATTGCGGATGTCGCGAAGGAGAAGAACATTGAGCCTGCTCTTCTTGGTGAGTGCATCACTATCTCAGCTCCTGTACTAGGTCACTAATAATGTGAAGCCCGTCTTGTGAGACATGTCTCGTCGATGGGATACATCACCGAGATTGATCAGGACACATACCAAGCCACAAACTTCATCAAGTCGATGGCTTTCCCATTCATCAACGCTGGCTACCCCTGCATGTAAGAACACCCCAGACTCTAGCATATACCCATCCTAACACGGTCCTTAGTTCTGGAGCTTGCCTCAACGCTCTCGGTCAATTCCACGAATGGGCCGACATCAACTCATGGAAGGATGCCACTGACATAAGCAACTCTCCCCTGCAGCTTGGCTACAAGACAGAAAAGACTTTCTTCGAGCATCTTCACACCAACCCACCATATGGCCAGCTATTCCATCTTCACATGGGCGGCTACCGTCAAGGTCGACCATCTTGGATGGATGCAGGTTTCTTCCCAGTTCAAGAGAAGCTTATCGATGGTTTCGAGAAGTCGGATGGCTCTGCTCTGCTGGTCGATATTGGTGGCTCTTTTGGTCATGATATTGGAGAGTTCTGCCGCAAGTTTCCCGACGCACCTGGCCGTCTCATCCTCCAGGATCTTCCTGTCGTTATTGATCAGATTACTTCACTCGACAGCAAGATTGAACGAATGAAGTATGACTTCTATACCGAGCAGCCCATCAAAGGTACTTAGCCCTGCATCCCTTGTCTTGACGCTCTCTAACCGGAATCCAGGCGCCCGCGCATACTACATGCACTCCGTCCTCCACGATTGGTCAGACGAGACTTGTCTCAAGATTCTGAGCCAAGTCAAGGCTGCCATGAAGCCCGGTTATAGCAAGCTTCTTATCAACGAGAACGTGATCCCTAATACTGGCGCTCAGTGGGAGGCTACAGCATTGGATATTATGATGCTTACTCTGCTTGCCTCGCGAGAACGTACGCAACAGAACTGGGAGAAGCTACTTGGAGAGGCTGGACTGAAGATTTGCAACATTTGGACTGTCGCGAATGGGGTTGAGAGTCTGATTGAATGCGAACTGGTTTAAACAGATAGGATTTACAGAGCCACGTAGAACACGATAGATCATACATGCACGGCATGGCAAATAAAAAAAGACCATTAGTATCTCAAAGGACTCGAGCACTATCAAGTTTGTTAAATCGTCTATCATTACAAGTGTGTATGTCCCCAATAGAAGTAATTAGTTTCCTCCTCATCCGTTACTCCTCCCAGGAACATCATTCTTAAAGTGCGTCATCATAGTCCTGTTACTCAACCTCTCCGTCTTCAATCTCATCTTCCTTTCCGACCGACGAACTGCATCCAATTCCTTCTTTCTCTGCAGCAGAAAACTCCTCTGTTCCGACGATGTTAGATGGATCAGACTCTGTTGATCTTTGACACTGAGTCGTGCCAATTGAGACGCAAGTGCAGCGTCTTTCTTATCCCTGGCTGTAAGTGCATCGGAAGCTGCATGGCTCGGAAGAGGCGCCCCCTTCTCCTCATTGTCTTCTTGGGGTGATGTTCGGCGTGGTTTTGTAACAGGAGCATCACGATGTGAAAGGATCTTGCCAGATGATAACCGAAGACTCTCGTTGTCAACTGAAACCGCGTTTTCTCGACCATGAGCCTTTAGACCCTCGAGATCGTAGAACTCCTGCATCTCGTCTGTCAACTCAACCCTGCAGTGGCCTTTGTCTCTCATGTGCTGCTGTATCCCCTCAACCGTCCGTCTCCGTGTTCCGCAGTAGATGCACTCGCGGTATGTAGCCACCAGGAAGTAGAGATACCATATCACTGTCTCCAAGTCCACGATTAAATGGTCTCGGAACGGTATCCGTAGACCGTGAGCTGTTTCCATGTGAAGAAGCGTCTGATCAAAGGTTTCGTCGCTGTGCGTGCAGATGATGCATTTTGTGGGGTCAAATTCAGGGATCGCACTGCTCGAAGTCTCGTCTCCGGTTTCATCGTCGCTAGTTGAGAGCTCATCTTCTGGGTCGTTGCTTGTATGCGAAAATGCGTCGCTGTCTTCGGTTGATTGCTCGATTAGACCTGAAGCAGCCGCACGATTCCTCAAAGCTTGGACACTGAGAATATGTCAGTATTCACGTGTTTGGCATTATATGCATGTGCTGAAACTTACTGAGCCTCACTCTTGGCATGCACTCGATGCTCCCGACTGTTGTCAAAGGAGACATCGCATAGTGAACAAGATGGTTTCGTTGATGTCATGATTGCAAGTGAATGTAGTGTTAGATTTGCAGCAGGTATTCAACGAATATGTGTAAATGATTCAGAGCGAGTCCTGTATTTAAATAAATCTCGACTTATGCTTCAGATGCGATAAGATGCTGATGATCGCGTGACTCACTGCCGGGTGGGGCTGTCTCGATCAGGAAGCTGTTTCAAGATTTGCTGACGCTGGATAAATTGAACCTTGTCAGTCATTATGATTCATCCATCATCAGCCAAATCCAGATAGTCAGGTATTTCACGAGACAAACTCACTGACTGTCAGAAATTATTATCTGACACACTCGCTCACCGCGACATGACACTATGAGAGAAGAGCATAGCCTCATCATGCAACCAGACAAATGGCCTTGATTGAGATTTGAGTTTTCAAGCAAAAGTCAGAAGCTTAGCATAGTGAGGCACCAAACAGAGATTGAAGTTATTGGAGCGACGGAACTTTAAAATAGAAGGTAAAATTATTAAATACTTTTAAATGCTATTACAAGACTAATATTTGCCACTATGGGACCAATCTGAGATGCGAAACCGACTCCAGTTAAGAAAACAAGTACGAGACAACTATCATCTCATTCCAACCTTAGGCCTTCTTCTTCTTTCCAAGGTTCCACTTCTTAACTCGGAAGATGTAGTAAGATGCGACAGCAACGAAGATGTTGAAGCCAATGTAAGCCCAAACAATGCCAAAGTTGCGCCATCTCTCGGTGTAGTAGATCCTGTTTCCAGCCATAAACTGGTCGGCGTTTGACAAAGAACAGTACTGACACTGAGAGGTGGCATCAGGGTTTTGTAGCTGACCAGGAGCCTGCGTGAGATAAGCCTTCATGTACTCGCCGCAGGTCTGACCCGATGGAGGATTGAAGACAGACACCTCGGATCGTGAACACTCGACAGGACGTCCACCAAGCTCGGTAGATACAACACCGGCAACCCAGTAGGTAAAAGGACTGACGCGATACATGAAGATCCAGAAACCTGGAAGAGCATCAGGAGCCTGCAAAACACCATTGAAGGTCAAGCTCATGAGCACCAAAAGAGTGACAATAGACGAGGCAGTGAGAGCATCAGGAAGTGCAGCGATGGTCATCTGAGCAAACGAGCTGGCGTACAGCATGAGCTGGACCATGAAGAGAAGGATGAGGCCTTGGCGGGCTGAGCTCTGCACGCCCATGACAGGGTAGTAGAAGCAGGCATACATGAGAATGCCAGTGAGTGCCTGCCAGGGGATCTCTACAATGACGTTGGCAATGATGAAAGCCTTCCAAGAGTAGGCCTTGCTGGGTCGTTCTCGGACTTCGTACAGGTCACGCTGGGTGATGAAGTGAGGTTGGATCTAAAGAGTTAGCATACCGTAAGGCTGACAGCGATAGGGGGGACTTACCTGTTGAACAATGGTAGAGAAGACTGTGATGATCATGAAGACGGAGAAGATGACGTTCTGCATGCCAGCAAACGTGTTGTCAGGCTTGTAGAAAGAGAAGCCAACGAAAAGACCAGCGATCGTGCCAAGAACGAGCTTCGACATGATGTACGTGGGCATTCTCCAGTACTGCTGGAAGACTCGCGTGGTGACCTCTCGAAGCTGTGCGCGGAAAGGCATGGCGAATTCAGACTGGCTGGCAGAATCGTCTTGGGGGTTCTTTGATGACATCTCAGATGCAATCCTCGCGACTTCAGCTTCGACAGCGATACGCTCTTGGCTGCGCTGCCAAACAGTGTGCCAGTCTTCACCTTGGGAGCTAGTAGCGTTGTTGACGATCTCGAGCATCCATTCAGCTGGGTTCTCATCATCACCACAAGCCCGAGCACCCTCTTTCTCAAAGTAGTCCAGAAGCGTGCGCGAGTTCTGACCGATATCACCAAAGTACACGGTCTTACCACCACGAGCAAGGAACAAAAGACGATCGAACTCCTGGAACAGAATGGCACTGGGCTGATGGACTGTGCAGAGGATAGCTTGTCCTGCATCGGCAAGCTTGCGAAGGAAGGCGACGATGGCCCAAGAGCTCTGGGAGTCAAGACCACTGGTAGGTTCATCAAGGAAGAGGAGGAGCTTGGGCTTAGCGGCGAGTTCGACACCGATGGTGAGAAGCTTGCGTTGCTCGACGTTGAGACCTTCTCCGGGGACACCGACGACAGCACTGGCGAAGTCGCGCATGTTGAGCATGTCGATGACCTTCTCGACCCATTCGTGCTTCTCCTCGGTACTCACGGTTGAGGGTTGACGAAGCATGGCGCTGAAGCGGAGACTCTCGCGGACGGTGGAGGTTTCGAGGTGAAGATCTGAGACGTGTTAGTACTGGCAAGTCACTGAATGCGGGTATGTCACTAACCTTGCTGCTGGACGTATCCTGTCTTTCGCTGGAAACTGGCATCGAGAGCTCTTCCGTTGACAAGCATGTCTCCAGTGATGACACCCATGGTAGTTCGCTGAGCCAAAACATCAAGAAGAGTAGTCTTACCGGCACCACTAACACCCATCAGAGCGGTGAGAGTACCAGGCTTGACCCAACCAGTGACGTGATCCAGAAGACGTCTCGGCTCACCCTTGATCTCAATGTCATAAACAACATCCTTCCAAGTGAAGATATCAGTCTGTGGTTCAAGTCCAGCAGTAGAGTCCTGACCCTCATTCGTCTTCTCAGGCACAGCGAGCTGCTCATTCGTAGCGCTCCTGTCAACACCGTCCTGAAGATGAGCGGGGACCTGACCACGCTGGAAGACTAGGACCTCAGCCTTGCTAGCAGTCTTGGAGTTGAGCTCAGTTGCGATGAAGTAGATGAGCATGAAGCCGAAGAGGAAGGCAAGGAGGATACCAAAGTTGCGCCAGACGTGGGAGTAGGAGTAGCGGTAGTTGGTCTCGATGAAGGCATCACCACTGACTGTTCGCTGTCCTGCTACGGATCCGACGACTGAGCAGATGAATGAATCGCCGGTCATTCCGGAGTAGGAAGGGATGAACTGGGAGCAGTCAAACTCGCGACCGTGGAATTCGTTGGCGACCAGGATCTCAAAGGCGTAGAAAATGGGGTTAATCCATCTGTAACCGTTAGCAGATACTCGGTAGCGAGTAAGAAGTCACTCACCTGATCCAACCAAACCAATCAACCATCTGCGGAACACGAATCATGAAACCAGTGTAGATAACAAGCGCCAAGACCATAATACCAGCCAACATCATGGCCTGAGAAACCGTCTTCGTAACTGCAGCCATCGTCCTAAAGATCGCAGACATGACAAACGTCGAAATATATGTGATGAGGAAGAACAGGAAGAAGTTACCAGGCTCGCGACGAAGACCAGCCAAGAAGTACAGAATGATATTGAACACAGTCGCCGAGATGAACTTGATGGGTATGTCCGCCACGATACCAGAGATGGCTTCAGCAGCGGGGTGGTAGAAGGCGTAGGAGGCGTGCTTCTCGACGATGGGGCGCTGGTCGTACAGGTTGTTGATCTCGGAGATGGCGGCGAGTGCGTTCATGAGAATACCCATGAAGAGAACTGCGCCTTTGGAGTAGAAACTTGCGGATCCGTTGCCAGTGCCGTAGTAGACTGAACCGATGATTAGAGACATGATTACATCGATGGCGACGTGTGTTGCTGTTGCGGAGAGATCGTTCCAGATTCGTTGGTAGGCGCGCTTGGTGGTCAGACGGATCTGAGTTGCGATGCTAATGATGTATGGAGACTTGTTTCGAGCACGCTTATCTTGACTGTGCACATTATCAGCAGACCATTGATTCTTTGAAAGGGGGGAAACTTACACAAGAGCCTTGCGCTCTCTCAAAGGCGCAATAGCCTCAGAGCGGTTATCAGAAGGATAATCCTGCTGATACACCTCAATCTCCTCCCTCAGCCTCTTATACTCCGGCGAGTTATGCCAGTAGAGCTCAAACTCCTCCGCCGTACGAGGAACCTTGTTCTCCATACCCGGTCGAGCCTTCCGCTCCTGCGGGTTCGTCACGGAGGTGAGGAAATCACCTGCTGTCTGACGAGCAGGGCACTCCCAGCCCATTTTCTCAAAGTAGGCTTTGGCGTTGCCGGCGGGGCCGAAGTAGATCTGGCGTCCTTCGTAGAGAACTACTGCTTTGTCGAAGAGGTCGTAGATGGCTTGGCTGGCTTGATAGATTGCTAGAGCGTTGGCGGAACCGGTGTAGTCGGAGGCTAGACGGATGGCTTGGGCAAATTTGAGGGCTGTCGCTGAGTCGAGACCTCGTGTACTGTACATGTTAGTTTTGTAACTCATCACGGCTCACTTGTACTAACCTGTTGTCCCACGCAGCCATGGGCGACTGAGCAAGCATCATCTCAGCAATACTAACACGTTTTCGCTCACCACCCGAGACACCACGAATAAAGTCATTGCCGACCTTTGTGTTGTAAGTATGGCTCAAGCCACAGACTGCCATGACGATCTGGGTGGCATCCTTGACTACTTCTTCACGTGTTTCAGCAAGGCCGAGCTTTTTGGGGTCGGTGGGGAGACGGCATGCAGCAGCGAACTCAAGCGTTTGGCCGACGGTGAGATGAGGGAAGTGCTTATCAACCTGTTCACGAAAATGTTAGTAAACGTCAGAGTGAATTGATGAGATGCGTACCTCTTGGTTGTAACCAGTCTCGCCCTTGAACTCCTTCATCATATCCTTCTGCGAGATACCATTATACGTAATAATCGACTCCTCTCCAAGATGCAGCCCCTCAAGCTCACCCGTCATGGTCTTGAGCAGCGTAGAACATCCCGAGCCAGGCCGACCGAGCACAATAAGCGTCTCACCACCTCTAAGCAGGCCATCAAACTGATGAAGAATCCTCTTCGGCTCTTTCTTGCCCGACTTCAAATGCTCACCGATCCTCAACGGCGCCTGAATAATATCCGCCACAGTCTTCTGCAGCTGCAGCGCCGCCCCGGTACCATAAACACTCAAATTCTTGAACGCGACACCAGCGCTCTTGGGACCGACACCTGCTTCCTGCAGCTGGTGCATGAAAGCCGGTAGCCATTTCGACAGGTCGAAGGCTTTGTTTGCAGGGTCTAATGCGGGATCTTCTTCGTTGATGGTAGCGATTCTGGAGGGGACTGTAGCGAAGCTCTGTCTGCGGCGCTGAGAAATGCCAGTTGCGATTCTTTGCAGTTCTTGTTGGTCATGCTCGTCCATGATCATGGTGTTACTTCGTGCAAGGGGCGATGGGCGGGTGTATGTGCCCTCGCTGCCTGTTGAATGCTCCATTTCAATTGAGTCTGGTGGACTCTCAATTGAGTGTCGCTCCGTCATTTTGAAGCTGTTGTTCTCAAGAGAAAGTAAGCTCTTTCAATCGTGGGGCCTGTTGTTTGTTGTGTTTTTGTGTGTATCTGACTGGAATGTGACTGTCGAAAAACAGAGTCAAGCACCTCTGACCCGTTGTCAGGCAATTGATCAGCTCAGCCAAATTAAGATTAAGAAAAGGAAGTAGTGAATTGTCTATGGAATGGAATGGGATTTGACTTTCTGGGCGGAAATGAATTGGGCTTTAAGTTAGATAACAGCAACCTCATAAACTTCAACTCCCCTAAGTGCCGGGCCCGACAGAACCCCGACCATGCTGTCATCACAGGTAAATGACATGGTCGGAGCTTCGGTAGCCTCAAAGTATGCGTCTGACAGACTTCAGCCACGCTGACACTCTATTCCATTTAGTCCATACAGTCGGGCTGCCTGCGTCCCCGCTAGTCCGACAGCAGCGGCCGTCGACGCTGCCACGCATTGAGGATTTGCTGGTGTGTGAAAAACTAAGGCAGCAATTAGGTTTATGCCGGTATTTAGTGCTGTGGGCTTGTCGATCTGCGGCGGGCGGAGTGTCGGGGGTTATGGCGAATCCCTGCTCCGTCCGCCTTTTGCGGCCTCGTCCGCGGAGGCCGGCAGTTACGTTTACCCGTGAGGCAGCGCTGAGTCACTCTCTCTCTCACTCGTTCTCGTTCAGATTTTTCCGATCTTGCATTGTGACGTCACGGTAGATCGTAGATAACGGTGTCTAAGGGACCCGAAAAGTCCATCTGCGGTGTTTCCGTCGGGTTATTTTTCTTATTCATGGGTCTCGGCACATACAATGAGGTCATAGCTCAAGGTTTCAATCATGTTTGTGAATTAACTTTACCTGCGCCTCTGCTGTTACGGACCTTGAAGGCTAATTTCTCGGGATTTGTGCCAGGCTGCCAGCGTATTGTTGCATTGGCAGCCAAAAACTGCATTGACACAGCAACGATACTGTTGTTATGTTTTTAATGCAACGTGTTCTTTGTTTTCCTTTCAGAAAACACTACTGGTTGACAGAAGATCCAATTGACAGATTGGGGATGTCTGCTGCGAAGCAATTGAGAGCCTTGAGATAAGAACACGCTACTGTATTTCGACAAACACTTCGGGGGCAGGTCTACACGTACTCACTTGGCAAATGTCGGAAGCCCAATTATTGTAATTATTACCTAGTATTAATTATTTATTTCGCTATAGCATCGAGGCCATTTGGAAGAAATTTTGGACTGATATCTGGCATGAATACCTCATATTTAGGGTAGTCTTGATGGCCCAAGTAGCGGATATATCAAACTCCGCAAGCTGAAAATTGTTAGCGTATTCCTGGGCAGAGCTCCATGTCTCGGATAAACCAACCCTCATCTCTCTCGGCAGTTTATTTAATCCGTAACCTCCGACGTTCTAGCCCATCTAGCGCCCATCTTTATTGCCGATCGTCATGCTCCAATCTCGTTGTGTCTAGCTTCATTTTAGCTATGTGCAGTCTCGTCAGTCTGGTTCTCGTTCAGTCGTCTAGCCTAGCCGCCTTTAATTAAACTTTACAGACTCAGAATCGTTTATGATTATTTCCTGCGGGACAATCACTGATCCCGACCGCGGTGGAACGGAGGTGTCGCTGGCTGAACGTCGGGTAACATTTGCCGTCTATCATCCAAGATCGAGTTTGGCGATCAAGGACGATTGGGTGAACTGCTGGATGTTCCAGATAATTCAGCTTTTGACTTTTAATAAGAAAATGCTAACACGAGAGTCACTCTACGAGTTGGGGGTCAGCGTCACAATGCAATTATGAAGAGTCTAGTAGGTTCAATTATGCTCCTGGGGTCCTTGACTCCTTGCGGCTTGTTACTCGCGCCCCAAGCAGTATTATATAGCTTAGGATAAGCGGCGTTGATTTTCAACCATTTCCTCATTAAGATGCGCCTGTATTAACCAGATCTCTTATCATACAGCTAAGGCCATACAGCAAGAAGAATACAATAAGGCTCGCTTTTAAACGTAACATCAGGTCTAATGTAACAGAGCTTTTATCAACCTCCCATCAGCATTCTAAACATATCCTAAAGCTGCTGTTTTTCTTATTTAGACTTAGTAAACAAGCCTCCAAAGCGGCTCTTTTCTTTTAGACGATGTCTTTGATCTTCATGACTGAGTGACCCGTCCTTTATAGACTCTATCAAGATATGAGACCTAGGAAATATTCCATACTCTCTCTTGGCATTTGAGCCACTCCAGAACCACGCATGTGGATCCTCCCCTGTAGATAGTGTCAGTGTCAATCTTGGTCAAGTTGCTGATGATAGAGAACCTACAAGCAAGGTTATAGATAATGTCGCCTTTCTTGAGTGCCAGCCAGCCAGGCTGCCTTTGCTTCTCGAATTTCCACCTGGCTACTCCAGTCCGTGGCGTGTTTGGTAAGGAAGCGATCTTGACATGCCGTGGCATGTCCAGGCTGATTAATTTACTTGGAAATGTTCCAAATACTCCGTCGTGCCAGCCTTGGCACCACTTCCCGTCCCATTTCTCCGGGAACTCGATGCCAATTATCCTCGCTCCCGAAACGAACTGTAGAATCTCCGATGTTGCATCAGGTCTTGCTTGTGGCTTCTCATTACTTCGTCTGATGTGGTCTTTCAAGGCCCGGGCGACCGGTAACGATGCGAGGCGGTTTGACTCGTTGGCTCGGAATATGCCATGCAGAGCAGTCATGGTGGAATTTGGGAAATATAAATCGCAGTCTTGGCGCCCTCGTGAGTTTATATCGCTGTGCTCGTAGACTACTTCCACGCCTGGAACATGCGGCAAGGGATGAGTATGCCGAGAAATGTGACGAAAGAGGAGATCGATTGACTGAAAAACGGTAGCGTCGTCTTCCTGGAGAGTAGACTTGGTCTTGTCGCAAAAGAGACAACCAAAGTACACCGAGTTGACGTTTCGGACTGCAATATGAGATTTAAATAGGAAGCGCGGACGGTGAAGAATACCTCTCGTCTGCTGGCTGGCCAATGCTAAAATTACCGTTGAGCTTTGGTTCTTACAGCGATTGTGGTTGACTGAATGACTTACGATCTTGATCCATGTCCTGGCGCAAATGAGAGTAGGGAGTCTTGTACTCACAATGGAGACACTGCGCAGTTGGTTCTGTCAAAGTCTCAGTTGGATTATCCAGCATTTGCCCAAATAACATTTCTTGAGAATACTCTCTGGGTCTTATTGCATTGTCTGAACTGCCACCGACCCTTTTGATGGCCTGTCCGGGACCTCCAGAGGCAAAAGCTCGAGCTCCTTTACATAGTCCACCTAGCAGGGCTAGAGAGCTGTCTGATCCGATCTCATAGGTCTGTAGAGAGTGCACGCTTGCCACAGAAGCAGAATCCTTCCTCATCGAGCTAGAGGACGTTGATACTGCTTTGGAACCTGACGCGCCGCTTCCGTCTGATCGTATGGATGGCGCTAACCCTTGAGTGACAATGAACAATTGCTGATGTTCAGGTGATGTTGCAGATGGTATGTAGGGCCCGGAATTCCGGTATTCTGTATGCTTTGAGCTGGTGTATTGGGAGGTTGTTACAGATACAGGGCGTGGGTCAGGAGCTGACTGTTGGTCAATGACTGTAGACCAATCCTGCTGCGAAACAGGCTCAGTAGTCACGGAAGGCGGAGGAGTATCCTGATGATTATAACCGAAGGAGCCTCTTGTGTTTTGGTCGATTGCGTTCTGGTAGCCTGTTGACTTGGGGGATAATGCAACTGAGCTTGGAGGAGTGATGGCCCCAATATCTAGGCCTTGCAAACTGTTTAGAATCGCATCTGAATCGCTGTCTTGTCGTCGGTGAGCCTGGACATAGCGGTAGGTTTGGGCCTCTTGCTCTGGAGTCGCGTATTTGCTCGACAGAGGCAAGGAGACTGGGGAAGCGAGCCCACTTGGCGTAATTGGTGACCGTGTCGTAGAATAATCAGCATTTCTCAAAGCACGTCCCGCAGAGTGAGATCTGTCGCGCTGTTCGGAACCACCGACGAAGGACGGTCGTTGCTGATGGATACCAAGACTAGACCCGGATCTCGCAGGCCGCGTGGACATTTGAGAGCTTGATCTGGCCACATCGGAGGGACTGGTAAGTTGTGGAAGCGGCGGAAGAGGCGGAAACTTTGAAGGGGCCGGTAATGATTCCAGAGCCGACTTTGTTGTAAATCGTGTAATCTCTTCTACAAGAGTGATAGCCAATTCCTTTGTCGCAGCTTGGAGCTCGTCAAACTTGGCCTTGTCAAAGGTCTGTGGCTCAATGAAATCCTCAAAATCATAGAGCAAGGTGTCAATCGATCGAACTTGACAAATGACATCTTCTACTAGCCTGTCAGCGTCCGCTGTGACTTTGGGTAGCTGGTCCTACTTGTCCTTACCGTGGCGCAAGGTCAGATATCTTAGGAATTCAGTCAATTGAGGAGAAGACACCGCAAGTAAAGGTACGAGGCGTCGCAAAGCTCGCTCCCCTTCTCTCAATAGCGACTGGGACGACTGGTTAAGTGACGTCTGTTGGTAGTCATGCCCACTGGCCTGTGAGAGCGCAAACTTGGCCCATTTTGTCACATCATTGAAAGGACGGAGTAACACGTGATCAGATGGTGTCGCCATTTGGAAGCGATAAGAACAGGGAAGAAGCAGCGATAAAGCTGTTTAGCAGAGTATCGAGACACAAGTCGGCAAAGGGCAGGATGAGAGTTGCGGGGCATGTATATGCAATGAAATTGCCAACTCGTCCCAGTCTTATCCTGTGTACCCCCCATATACGGAGTTAATATTTAATGAACAAGCCCCCTCCGTTTTAAGGCTAGGATAAGGGGAGTTATTTTAATCTGTGAAGAATAATTGCAACAGACAGGGGTCTGAAGGAGGGTGTAACAATTTCCAGATAAGCCTTTTTTCGGTTCAATGGCCCGGATTTGCACACTTCCTCGTAACCGAACCAACCAGAATGCCTGCCACTACATTAAAATGAAGCCTAAAAATGAGCTTAGCTGCATGTACAAAGCCATAGCTGGGAGTTTATAGCCAGTCACCGAGTATATCTCAACTCCCAGGGAGAGCTGAGACTCGTTGAAACCGCCACTAAACTCAATCTCCCGGTGTTGTTATTAGCCAAATAAGGTATCCTTCACTTTGCGTTATCATAGCCCGCGATTAGTTAACGCCAAGCCGACGTCACCTCCCTAAATAGTTCCCATAATCCGTGCGCTTGGCCATTCCAAGACTCTAACTAATGCATGCTACCTCCGCGCCAACCTCCGGCCTCCCAACACTGTCTATTGCTACACGGGAAAGTTTCTAGGGGTTTCAAATGTGCCAGAGGGACATCCTTCCCGTTTGGATTGATCCGCCGAGAGTCATCCGCCCCTTGTCTCTTTGCAATCGTTCTTCAGTTGCCTCTTATTTATAGATAAATCACTACTGCTGACAGAATCTTTTTAGGTTTTCGTCGGGCCCGTTCTGTTCACTTTTTCCTTTTCCTCCCCTGATCTTTTTTTTTTTTCTCCCATTGTATCGCGTCGTTTCTGCTCAAGAGCTTCACCATCATGGGGTGGATTGGTCGAATCAACGATGGCGTGGCCAACAGTCGCGTAGGCCACTGGTTTCAATTGGAGGGATCTGGTCATGTGAGCCAACGCCACCAAAGAAGTATCGCAAAGAGAATTGCACTGACTCAAATCTTTAGCCCCGCGAGCGACCTGGTTCCCGGTTTACGACTGAGATCCGAGCAGGCATCATCTCGTTCTTCGCAATGGCATATATCTTGGCTGTCAATTCCAGCATTGTCGCTGACAGTGGAGGCACTTGTGTCTGTGACTCAACTCCCGATGACCCCATCTGTGCCGCCAACTCGGACTATCTCCTTTGCAAGAATGAGGTCAAGCGTGATCTAGTCACTGCCACTGCCGCTATCTCTGCTCTAGCCACCTTCTTCCTTGGTGCCCTCGCCAACATGTTAGTCTCGATAGGTAGTTCGATGATTGGCTGCTAACTTGGTGCACAGGCCCGTCGGTATCAGCTGCGGAATGGGCTTGAACGCTTATCTCGCATACGATGTACGTATTCATACTTTGACTCCTGTATAATTTCTAACGTGACCTAGGTCGTCGGCTTCCATGGCTCTGGACCTGTCCCGTATGAGGTGGCCATGACGGCCATCTTTGTCGAGGGCCTCATCTTCTTCGGTCTCACAATCCTCGGTCTTCGACAATGGCTTGCTCGAGCTATCCCGCGTTCAATCAAGCTGGCTACTGGTGCTGGTATCGGTCTCTTCTTGACACTTATCGGCCTTACATACAGTGAAGGCATAGGCCTGATTACTGGCGCTGTTTCAACCCCTGTCGAGCTGGCTGGCTGTTCTCCTGCAGACAAATTGGAGGATGGCACCTGTCCCGGCTCGCACAAGATGCAAAACCCGACTCTTTGGCTTGCTATCTTCTGCGGTGGTATCTTGACGGTCGTTCTCACCATGTTCCGCGTCAAGGGTGCTATTCTTATAGGCATTATTCTTGTGTCTGTTTGTTCTTGGCCACGCGGTACCTCCATCACAGCCTTCCCTTATACCCCGGTCGGCGACGACTCTTTTAACTTCTTCAAAAAAGTGGTGGACTTTCATCCTATCACCAGAATTCTCGCCGTACAAAAGTGGGATATCAGTGCATATAGTAGCCAATTTGGTCGCGCCCTTATCACGTTCCTCTACGTTGATATTCTTGACTGCACAGGCACCCTTTACTCCATGGCCAGATTCTCCAATCTCATAGATGAGAAAACTCAGGATTTTGAAGGATCCGCTACAGCATATCTTGTTGATTCTATCAGTATCACTATAGGGGCTGTCTTTGGTACATCACCTGTAACAGCCTTTATCGAGAGTGGAGCTGGTATCGGCGAAGGAGGGCGAACAGGAATCACAGCTATGATGACTGGCTTTTGCTTCTTTGTCTCGTTATTCTTTGCACCTATCTTTGCCTCTATACCATCTTGGGCAACGGGCTGTGTCTTGATTCTAATTGGCTCCATGATGATGCAAGCCGTCGTCAATATCAATTGGCGATATATGGGTGATGCTGTCCCAGCGTTCTTGACTATCGCTATTATGCCCTTCACATTTTCAATTGCCGATGGCCTTATTGCCGGTATTTGCAGCTACATCGTTATCCAAGTTCTTGTGTGGGCTGTGGAGACAGCTTCTATGGGCAAGCTGACTGCTACTAATAAGAAGGACAAAGACCCTTGGACATGGCGTATTCCTGGAGGCATCCTACCAGGGTGGCTTACACGTTTGTTCCAGGGCAAGAAGGACTTTTGGCGCCCCTATGCGGACGAGACCATCGATGGCAATGTAGGTGTCAATTCTCATGAGATGAGCCCTATTAGACACAATGCTGACTGGGTCAAGCCTGGTGAGCCTTTACCTCACGTGGTAACTGAGATTTACTCTGGAAATAATAAGCAATAAGCCGGGCATATTTCATAACTGGACCTGCGGGGCCGGAGCTGGTTCATTGACTTGGGAAGGCGGTATCTTTTTTATAGTTCTGTTACGTGCTGCAGATACATGGAAATGACAGCCTTATTCTTCTAGCATTCGATGAAAACTTTGATATTACAATAGTTTGGCCGAGTGAATGGTTCCCTATCTCGCTACGCTCTCATTGCGATCCTGTACGCTGCTTCAGCTAGAGGTCATTTATCTATTGTACAACGGCTGGCAAGCAAGATCGAATTGAGGGATGTCAACGGATGATCAGCACTACATCACGCAATCACGCCCTTTCATTTAGACGTGGCAAGTTTCCTTGCCGAATGCGGCACTGGTATCTATAAGACAATATTGCCTCAGCACCGATCGACTTAGCAGTATAGAGGCCTCAGACCTTATTCAGAGCCATATGACCGACCTCACCGTCGGCCTTAGTCGAAGGCCTTCGTTATTGACCGTCACTGCAAGACATGGTGGGAACATGAGTTTCATGGAGGTTAGAAACGCCATCTCGGGGTCATGGGCTGGCTACTACACATGCCTCTGCTGGGCAGACGGTAGACGAGGCGACTTCTCAATCGGATTTTCGGAGCTGCTAGCTCAGACTTACTGATAACTTTTAGTGTCTGGGGAGTTTACCATTTTTGAATGTCAGTCGAACGTAATGCGAGGGCAGATAGATCGCGACGGATAGGAGATTTAACCAGGGCATCTAATTACAACTTGGAACAAGATCTACGAATTCTGATTTCTAAATCACAATTGCTCGAAGGTTATTATTACACAGAACCCCCGGATCGGACGATGCTGATAAAGGCTTGGCCGCGGAGCAGGCTCATCTGTAATAGGCTAAGTGGTTTCGATTTTCAAGCATTTGGCCAATAGTATGTGCCCACGATACGTCGGATGCAGATCAGAGGCGCAGTATTGGCTTACTTACTGCAATTACTGCGCAAAATCGACTGATTACAGCTGGCTGAGCAGGGGCTGTGCCAAATTTCACATTCCCCTCCTCATGGATATGCACCTTTCGTAGTTACAATAATTGCCGTTTCTTCATCGAGCAACAAAATTCTACGTAGGCGCAATTCACTCTAACCCTCATCCAGCTCTCCAACAGTCTCGGTTTACGACGCCAGGGTGCATATCTGATATGGATAACTGGCATAAAGCACAATGCACAAAGCCTGACATCGCCATCTGTCCTGGACTTAATGTTCCAACATGTATGAACTGCGGAGGAATTTGCCTATCTCAGAGAGCAGACAATAAACATAACGATGAACTTCAGATTCCATCAGCGAGCAAGCGGTCTCTCATGCAATTGAACTGGCCGCCATCCATGTCATATCAGAACTACGCTTACTCCGATGATCCTGATGGCTTGTTGCACAAAGCTCTGGCTTTACAGGTCGACCAAGAATGGTGCGACAAGGAAACTGACAAGCACGCGTCTTGCTCTTCCGTTATCAAGACAGCTCAGACTCCATCTTTGCAAGCAAGTCAGACCTCATATGAGCCTCTCGATGGTACAAAGATACGTGTTTTACGACTGCACAAAGGGCGCTTTGGGGATTGCTTGCATGGAGACTTTGAGACTGTGAGCCTTCAGAACCGAGACACGGAGCCAGAACAGCCAGAAGAGCCAGAAGGGCCAGAAACAATAGCATCAGATGAAAGGGAAAATGCTACATCATATGAAGCAGTTTCATATACCTGGGCCAAAGGAAACGGCAAACGTGATAAGGACCACGCCATATTCATCGGAAACCGTTGGGACATACTTCCAATTACTGAGAATTGCTATGACGCCTTGCAAAATTGTCGATTTGATGACCGAGATAGACACCTATGGGTTGATGCAATCTGCATCAACCAGTCAAACATCTCTGAAAGGACTCATCAAGTTGGCATGATGAGACGTATCTACTTAACCGCCAGCCGCGTTCTGATATACCTGGGGATGGACGATACTGGGAGCGGCTCGGTAATCACGGATGATCCCCACATTCTCAGTGGCAACTCATATTTCTCACGCATATGGGTGGTACAAGAGATCGCGTCTGCAACAGAGGCGCTCGTTTTGTATGACCGCAAAGCCATGCTTTGGAGCTTTTTCCACAGGAATTTGCAGGGCTTGACTAGTAAGAGATGGATGCGGCACTTTGGTTCTCCCCAGCAAATCGATGATGCCCATAGCTTCTTGACCCTGCTAGGGGATACGCGGAACTGCAACGCTTCTGATCCAAGGGACAAGATCTTTGCCTTACTTGGGCTCTGGAAGAAGCGGGTAGAGCCGGACTACACGCTATCACCTCAAGCTGTGTACACAGGATTGGCATCCACCCTTGTAACCGATGAAAGCTGGGAAGTGGTAGCACAATTACTTGATATGGCGACCCATGGCCGCTCGATGCCTGGTATCCCATCGTGGGTTCCTGATTGGAGTGAAAAGAGTCGACGGCCGCACCTACGTGAGTGGAGAAATAGCTTTCCCTATAGCTTACTCCCCGAGTACCGGTCAAAGGATAATAGGAAATTTCAGGTCCATAGCCAAACGGGCTCTTTGTGCATTCTGGCCGCTGAGATCGACATAATGGCCCCATACCTCTCCCGTGGGTTCCGGTCGATCACCGGTGGGATGGTTACTGTAGAGGCGGGATGTTTTAAAGTCTCACTAGCTCCTGAGGTCCTGCGGACATGCGAACCCACCGACCGTATCTTCTGCCTTTCTCAGTATAGATTCTGTCTAATCCTTCGGAAGAAAGCCGACCCCGAAATCTACACTCTTATAGGAATTTGTGGATACTCGAGGGCAACGAAAAGCCAACGAGAAGTTGATGCCATCAGATATCTTCTGGACTGGTCTTGGCTCTTGTCACTACGGCAAAAACAACCCTGGTCGGAGTTTTCTACTTGGACGAACACCCAGGTTTGTTGGCTGGCTCTTCGAAAGCAGAAGAAAGTGGAAATTCGACTGTTTCTTCAGAGGGCTGTCAGAAAAGCCCAATTCCTGCAAAAGAGGCATAATCTGGCTAAAGAAGCGCAACAGGCTCTGAGCAATCACAGTAGAGACAAAGAACTATTGAAGGACTTTTTCAAGCGTCAATGGAAGAAGATATATAAGCAATGGCAGCAAGGAGACGAACTACTAGTTATGAATCATAAAGCACGCAGGGCCTCGGTCAGAAAATTGCTTCTAGGCTATAAGAGCCTGGAACCAATGCAAAACCCTACTCCCCAATCTCCACTAGGACAGTCAATGTGGCTTCCGTTGACTTTCCGTTGGTTTAGAAGAAAATCTAACCCAGGAGAAATCACCCGTGTTGTTGCGGAGTACCAATTGCTCGCGGCTTGTGTTTCTAGGAATATTCATTCCGTTACCCCCTCTTCATTTGATCAAAGATGAAGAGCGCCATGTTGCTCTTTGCCTTGAGCTAGGACTTGAGAAAGGTCTCCGACAGCTACAGAGACTAGCTCGTGAACACTTCCCCCAAGACGCGGTAGCTCAAGAGAAGCCCATGGATTCCTATAATCTAAAGATACCGCATCAAATCAACTTCAAAGAGGAGGAGTGGACAATTTTCCTGCATTGGCTATCCAGACCAAGATCGCCGAGCTATGATATGCTAAAACATGGGTTGAGAACGGACGTTCCTTTAGTTTGGGAAGCAAGGCTCGAAACCAAAACCCAGCTTAACGATGCTCACTGTTGGTTAGATGACAACTTTAATCGCTACGTGACAGCGCTATCCCCCTCACCCGGCACTGAATCATCCATCGATGAGGTTTTTGCACTCATATACCGCGAGCAGTTCGAACTCCTCTGGATGTTTTTCTTTCGTTCGTTTTCGGACTATCGCGGTGTTTTACGTGATGAAATTGGCGCTGAGATTGCACGCTGCCTTTTCTGGAGGTTTGATCGCAGTATCGAGAAGGCTTATCGAATTATCCGAAAAAGGTCTCTGACTCATGAAGAGACAAAGGAACTATGGACCAAGTTCCTAGATTGGCTCACACAGGGATTGTTTGAGGGGCAGGCTCGAGACATACCCTCAGACGTGTATACTTCTTGGCCGCGCTTCCTGGCTGATGAAGAAAATAGCGGCGACAATGCGGTGAATTACTGCTTGAAGAAGATAAAATATGAAGGGCTGTTTATTGTGCCGGATACACAGGAGACTCCCTTGGAACGGTGCATGCCAACATTTCCTTCACATCCGCAACCTCAGACACTTTGTGTGGAACCGAAACTATCGGAGCTCGTCCAGTCCGAAATTTGGCGACGAAGGCTCCCAGAGAGAGTCTTTGCCTTTCTATTTGACGACACTGAGACCACTCCCCAACCAACGCAATCTGATGACGGAGATTTGGAAGAACTGCTTACCCATGGTCAGCCATACAATTGCGGCGGGCCTTCAGTCCAGGGCTGGAGACAGGAAATGGAGTCATGGAAGGTTGTAGAACAGTATATTTCGAAATCTGAGTGGCATATGAGTTGCATCAAAATGTATCTCTTGCGCGGAACGAAAGAGGAGGAAGACATGTATAAGGAAATTGTTATTATTTAAATAACTGCTCAAGTTAATTGATTCCGAAGCATTCAAGCTGAGAGACTACGAGGCTTTGCAAATTACTAAATTTTGAGTCGTCGTTTCTGAGTCGATCACGGAGACAGTCGTGAGGGAAGTGACGTGCGCCGTTCGTTATGAGCCGTGAATGAAACATGGCTTGGACCTTAATTTCATCCCGACAGCTAGAAAAGTCAAATATAAGCATGATCTGCCTGCCATCCGATCCGATTCATGCCCATGACATCACCATAACTCGTGCATCATTATAATTCCACAAATGAAGACCTCCCGCCCAGCAGCGGGGTTATTACCTTAACCTAATTAGCACTCGGGACAAGACCGTTCTGCTGCTGTCAACCGGGGCCTGGCCTGATCTCCATGGTTAAATAGTGTCCCTATTTCCAATTGGCCCGTCCCTCGACTACAGCCGGCCTTGTGGCTAATGAACCTGGTTTTTGCGGGGCACAATGCAACGCTACGATGATCATACCCTATCTCGTGGACCAAAATGTCCCACTTACATGAACCACGAAGTGCCTAAACGTAAATTTCTCGAATGTTGATATCTCAATTTACCCGGTGCATGTGTATAAGATGTGAATTATTTAGCTCACAGCGCTTGAGGTGTCAGCTTCAAGGGTTCTTTAGCTATGAAGGTCTCGCAGGTGTACATATCGTTGCTGGGCCTGCTGCCGGCGGTAGCAGCTCTCGGTCAACAGTCCATTGTCGCCTTCAACAAGTCAGATGACGCTTTTCAACTCGTCGGTGGAGATTCTGGGTCTGGTCAGATTCGGGTCTCTAAGGATGAGTACTGGGGCGTTATTCGCGCTGCTGGTGATCTCGCGGTCGACTTTGGCCGTGTTACTGGCACGAACTTCACTCTGAGCAACGGCAAGAAGAAAGCATCCCCGGCCAAGTATAAGTTTAAGCCCGTGGATGTCAAAAACAACACACATGTGAGTACTTTCTAGTCCTCAGAGACGTCTTCTAAGAATGTAGTACCGCACTCTTGATGAACAGCACTTCTCAGGACCAAACTATTCAGACCCCAACGCTGGTAACACCAAGATCATCGTTGGTACAATTGGTCACTCTGAGCTCATTGATAAGCTCATCAAGGATGGTTCACTCGACGTTAGCAAGATCAAAGGCAAATGGGAGTCTTTCGTCAGCCAGCTTGTCAAAGATCCCATCAAGGGCACTGCCGAGGCTCTGGTAATTGCCGGAAGTGACCCCAGAGGCACAATCTACGGTATTTATGACATCAGTGAGCAGATCGGCGTGAGTCCATGGTACTGGTGGGCAGATGTTCCTATCCGCAAACGAGATGAGATCTTTGTGCTCGCCAGGCCCAAGGTTCAGAAGTCTCCTTCCGTCAAGTACCGAGGTATCTTCCTCAACGATGAGCAGCCCGGTCTTTCCAGCTGGGTCGGGTAAGTCATTTCAGTTCAACTACAGAAATTATCACTAACAGGGATAGTTCTCGCTGGGACCCAACCTGGAACAACAAGGCACCCTACAACCACGAGTTCTACGCCCTCGTCTCGGAACTGCTGCTCCGTCTTCGAGCCAACTACCTCTGGCCCACTGTCTGGGGCAGCATGGTCTACATCGACGATCCTCTCAACCAGCCACTTCTCGACGCTTACGAGATTGTCCTCGGTGGATCTCACACTGAGCCCATGATGCGAGCACAGAACGAGTTCCGAACGTTCTACGAGGGTGAGTGGCAGTACAAGACCAACAACGAGACCATCGACGAGTATTTCCGCTATGGTGTTTCTCGAGCCAAGCCCTATGCTAGAAACAGTCTTTGGACTATGGCCATGCGAGGAACTGGCGATACAGCTATCGAAGGCAATCTCGGCATTGATGGCATTGTTGAGATGCTGGAGACTCTTGTCGACAACCAGCGAGAGATTCTCAAAGAGGGTCTCAAGGTTAAGAACTTAACCAATGTTCCATCTTTGTGGTGTCTCTACAAGGAGGTGCAGTCTTATCAAGAGCGCGGTCTTGTTGTTCCTGAGGACATCACCCTTCTCTGGGCTGACGACAACTGGGGCAACATTCGGCGTCTCCCTCTCGCCAACGAGACAGACCGCTCTGGCGGTGCCGGTGTCTACTATCACTTCGATTACGTCGGTGATCCCAGAAACTACAAGTGGATCAACACCATTCAACTTGAAAAGACCACTGAGCAGATGACTCTCGCCTACCACCGAAACGCCCGTCGCATTTGGATCGTCAACGTAGGTGATCTCAAGCCAAAGGAGATTCCCATCAGCCACTTCATGGATCTTGCCTACGATACCGAGAAGTGGGAGAAGGAGGGTACAACCAAGTGGGTAGAAGCCTGGGTTGAGCGCGAGTTTGGCAGCGAACACGTCGAGGCCATCACGGACATCATGACGCGCTATGGCATGTACGCTGCCCGCCGCAAGTTCGAGTTGCTTGAGCCTCAAGTCTACTCTGTGATCAACTACCACGAAGCCGAGGCTATTCTTGAGCAGTGGGCTACTTTGAAGGAGGATACACAGGCTGTTTATGACAAGCTTGATTCAGAGTATCAGCCTGCTTTCTTCGAGATGCTGCTTCATCCTGTTCTTGGTGGTGAGATCGTGAATAAGATCCAGATCTACGGAGCTAGGAATCAGTTGTACGCGGGACAGAAGCGTAACTCTGCTAATGATGTTATCTGGAAGTCTGTGGATTTGATGTATAAGGATTCGAACCTGACGCAGCGATGGAATGAGTTGCTTGATGGCAAGTGGGCACACATGCTCGACCGTAATTCCCTCGCCCTGTCTGATCTAAACTCCTCTAACCTATCTAGAAACTCACCTCGGCTACGACGGATACTGGCAACAGCCCATGAGAAACACCCTTCCCGATCTCCGCTTCGTCCAAGACGTCTGGCCCTCACTCGGCGGCCAATATGGCGTTGGCGTCGAGGGTTCAAACGCCACTATCCAGGGCGACAGCCGCTGGCACTCTTTGTCCTCTAACAGCCTTGAACTCCCTCCCCTGGAACCTCATGGCGCCCAGTCCCGATACTTTGATGTCTTCCACCGTGGAAACAAGGGCTGCAACTGGCGCGCAGCACCATGGGAGGACTTTGTCCAGCTGTCTCAGTACAACGGTACAGTCGGTGGTGATAACGGTACCGATAGCCGTGTTTACATCACGGTTGATTGGGATAATGCTCCTCAGGCACCTAACACGACACAAGTCATGATCAACATTACTAGTGATTGTCGTGGTTTTGAGAAGTATGCTGGTGAAGAGCCAAAACTGGTCGTGACGGTCATCAACCGAGAGGTTCCTGATAGCTTTCAAGAGGGATTTGTTGAGTCTGATGGACATGTATCTATCGAGGCATCGCACTATCAGAAGATTCATGAAGGTGACTCGGATGATTCTTCTCTCGAGTATCACACTATCAAGAACTACGGCCGTACTCTCGCTGGCATGGGCTTATACCCTCTCAACACCGAGAAGCTCAAGATCGGCGAGGGCCCGGCTCTGGAGTACGACATGTATCTCTTCAGCAACAACTCAGCCGTCAACGTGACAGTCTTCATGTCCCCAGGTGCCAACTACCTCGGTGACCGCAACCCTCTGCAGTACGGCATCACCCTCTTCCCAGCGAATAAGGAGCAACCTGACCCAAAGATCGTCACGCCCATTGGTCCTAACAAGGGAACTAACATGCCTGATGGCTGGGGTTACGCCGTTGGTAACGCTGTTTGGGGCTTGTATGGAAACTACACTACTTCGGCTTTTAATGTTCCCAAGGAGGGTGCTTATAAGTTGAGAATCTGGGCTCTTCTGCCAAATATCTTGATTCAGAAGATTGTGGTTGATCTTGGTGGCGTTAGACAGTCTTATCTTGGCCCGCCTGAGAGTTTCTTGCTGGGACGGGATGAGATGGGCAAGTATAACGGTACCTCGTTCGCTAGCACGCCAGGAATCGTTGGGGGTACATTCGACAAAGAGTAATAAGCTATAGAGACCATGGGCTTTAAGTAGTGCGATAATCTAAAGTTCATTTCGGTTGTACAATGATTTATCTGTGCGTTTGCCTATGTAGTTGATTGAAGCCAAGGGTGATTGATGAGATCACTGGTTGAAGGCCGATCAGCTGGGTCATACCGGAATATCCACCGCAACAGCTCCAATATCTCCTTGCATTCCGCCTCATTGATATCATCTGGCTTTTCTGCCATAAACTGGTCCTCTAGAGAGAGAAACTGGCCAAGATACGCGAGCGGAGGACCATCACTTTCCTCGTCTGTCCCATCTACCGACTCCATATCCTTATCGCCGCTGACATAGTCGTCCTCTTGAGGCTTAACTTCCAGCCTGTTTCCGCTTGTATCAAAATACTGACCTGCTCGCCGCCACTTCTCGAGTAGTGGTTGGGGTAGCGGTCCAATAACCTCGCTGAGCTGAATGAGATGCTCGTCATTAGAAGTCACATCATAGTCCTCTCCCTCAAGAGATTGAATTGCGACGAACAGAGATCGGCCGATAATCATCTCAAAAACCAGACAGCCAAAAGCCCATATGTCGATACCTTTGCCCAGGCGTTCGTCAAGAATCGTCTCTGGGGCTCTTAGGGCAACCGGGGTGATAGCCTTAGCACCCATTATGGGGTCTTCTTCAGGGAATGCTGTCAAAGTCAGAGGAAATTCATTTATGAATATTCGACCAGTAGAGGTAGAGGACTTACCACCGCCCAAGTCACTGAGCTTCACAAGAGGATGGAGGTCATATGAGAAGTGGCCATTCAAAGGCCGAGGTTCAAGAAGATATGACGGGGCCCATAGATCTTTCTTCCCATCTTTACGTTTTAGTGGCTGAATATCGCTCTCAGACTGCTTCAGGTTCATCTCTGTGTCCGGAGTAACCTCTAGCTGCTCTACACAAGTGAGGATGTTGCCAGGATGTAAATCGCCGTGAATAACACCGTGTTCGTGAAGGAAGTGCAACGCCTGGATAGTGTCCCGTAGCGCATCCTTTGCGAAGGAAGTTGTGAACCTTCTCTCCCAAGGCTCTCCAATCTGAAACTCTGGTCTAATCTTGAGAAGAGTTGTCAAGTTAGGACCCATGGTCTCAAAAACAAGGCCATCATGTTCTCCATTGGGACCCTTGATCTTAATCGTGTCATGAAGGACTACGAGAAATGGGGACTCATCCTGGAGGTGAGATCTATAGAGAGAGACCTCTTTGCCTGTATCGCGTTTCTGAGTTGCAAGAGTAATCTTCAAAGACACATAACGGTTCATCCTAGTGAACAGTGTCAGTAACCTCTAAGATTCATGTGATAACGACATACTGCATGCCGACAGCGAGCCAGACCGTAGAGAACTGGCCCCATCCCAATTTGCGAATGACGCGGTATCGCTCTTGTATCACATCACCAAGGTGAACAGGGTGATAGCCGCCTGGATGATACGCCTCACCCCATTCACAAGGGGTGTCGTTGGTCTTGAAACGAAAATTGTCATCTTCCCAAGGATCCTTGTTAGGTGAAGTTAGAGAGCGAGAGGACATATTGTGGCGATACAGGATATAGATGACATGCGTGAGAGTTCCTACTAAGACTGAAGGATGTTGGTCGACAAGCGTTGAAGCGGGGTCTCTACTAACCGGCCAATCGCTTGCGTATTCATTAGCCAATCGCTTCCGTACCCTGTATTCGTAGGCTAATCGCTATGGAAAATCAAGCCAGCGATTTCATGCACCAAGTACAGAAATCTGTGACTGCGATGATATGATAAACAATGTTAAAGAAGGTCAAAAGAGGTTCAACGATCATAAAGGCCCTCTTACTAAATCAACATATTCTATAGTACATCTCCTCCACCAGCTGAAGCAAGAGAGCTTACAGTAATTCCAGTACAATTAAAACAATTAATTTAGTTACTTACTATACTCACTTCTTACGCTTCACTTCTCTTATCTCCCCCCCCTCACATCAGCCAAAAACCTTTCCCCATAACATCCCTAACAGCCCTGTCGTCTTGTAACTCTTATGCACAACCCCCTTCCCTTCAATCTTTGCTCTAACATTATCCCAAACCTGCTCCAAGTCCGGCCTATCACTAGCCCCTCCAATATTCATCGCACTCGGAACAATCGCCCACTTCTCCAACACTGCTCCTCCCTTTCCCGTCACATCTCCTCCTTTGCCCCCTCGCAGGACCAAAATCCCCGGCTGCGCCATCCCATGCTCATAGCCCTTCCTCTCGCTCACCGCTATCTCCAGCTCATACCTTTCTTTTACCAATTCCACGAGAGTGTTCTTGGTATCAACGATAGCGTCGCCGGAATATCCGGTGAGCTTGCGCATTTCAGGCAGGAAGGTCTCCGGTTCGGAGGTCACGATTAGGGTTTTGCCACCGAGCGAGGATATAGAAGGGGATAGTCCTTGTAGGGTCTGGAGATAGGCTCTGCAGAAGGGACACCAGTGGCCGCGGTAGACTGAGAAACCTTAGCTTAAGCGGGAAGGTAGAATGATAATATAGTAGGACGATAGAGAAAAGGGACCATAGGTTTACACGGAATAAGTAGAAGGCTAACTTACAAACGACAAAGAGAACCGAGGACTCTGAGAGCAAGGCATTAAATTCCTCAACGGGTGTATGAGTAGCCATCGTGAAATGCTTCGTCGCGTACTTATGACTTGAGGGAACAAGATGCGCAGTTCTTCAGGAATTATGAACTAGATCATGTGAAATTATATACCTTGTTATTATATGAGCTTCTTACTTTAATGCTGACAAATTCTGTTGGCACTCAGTCGAACTCGGATCACACGGCCAAAAGGATAGAATTGGTCAGCATTTGGTCAGCCCTGCTTATCATTTGCCATTAGGTACAAGCATCCGTATCAGCCAACGAGGGATCAGCGAGTGTAGCTCACTGTACATAGTACGTCACTGCTCTTGGCTTATGACAGGCGGCGTAGAAAGGCAAGAAACGTGCTGTGATAGTCGTTCGCAGTGATTCATTGAGAATTCCAAATCATCACATTTCTCAAAATAGATAAAACAAACTCTCTGCAGTATTTGGAATAGATATAAATACATGCTTGTTCATACACTTCTCCATGCGCCGTTCTATACTACTAGCCTGGAGCGCACTCGCTCAGCCATCAAAGCTACTCAGGTGGTACAAGTCATGATGCATGATTAGATCAAGGTGACAGCTCAAAATCACATCACAGCATTGCGATTTTCCTAACTCATCTTTATGAATAAAGCTCTCTTCCGTTTCTTAACATCTCTCAGAAGTACCTGTAAATATGGCGACTACAACGAAGGACTGCGACTTTTTGGTAATTGGAGGTGGTAGTGGAGGTCTTGCTTCAGCTCGGAGAGCGAGTGGACGATATGGTGCAAAGGTTATTGTAGTAGAGGCAAAGCGACTGGGAGGAACTTGTGTTAACGTGGGGTAATTCTGCCTCTTCTTAAGGGTCTACTTCAGTGCTGACCGACGCAGATGTATACCAAAGAAGATCACCTGGAACGCAGCAAACCTGGCACGGAGTATGCGCGACGCCATGTCCTACGGCTTCTCGGTCGAACAGAGGGCGCCTTTCGATTGGGCGAGCTTTAAGGCAAAGCGAGATGCCATCATTAAGAACCTGAACATCATTAAGAACCTGAACAATATACACGAGCGCAACCTCAAGAACGATGGTGTCGAATATATCGCGGCCGAGCACGCCTTGTAGGCAAGAACGAGTCCATGATAAAGCTCGATGATGGAACCGAGGTCAAAGTTAATGCAAAGAAAATCCTGCTTGCGACTGGTGGACATCCTACAGTTCCTCAAGGAATTCCCGGAGCCGAACATGGCATCAATAGCGATGGCGTCTTTGAGCTCGATCATCAACCTATGAAGGTAGCAATTGTTGGAGCCGGTTATATCGCTGTGGAGTTTGCAGGAATGCTCAACGCTTTAGGTACAGAGACCCATGTTTTCATCAGGCATGAGAAATTTCTACGAACCTTTGACGAAATGATTCAAGATGGGATCCTCTCAGAGTATGAGCGTGTTGGCATACACATTCACAAGAACAGCAAGGTCGAGAAAGTCACAAAGACAGGGAAGCTTACTCTACACTACTCCGATTCAACTGGTCAGGGCAAGCTCAAGGACCTGGATACTCTGATTTGGGCCATCGGCCGAACACCAGAAGTTGAGGGTCTCGGTCTGGACGTTGTGGGTGTCAAACAGAACGAGAGGGGTCAAATCATCACAGACGAGTACCAGAACACTAAGGTGGAGAATATCTACTCCCTCGGCGATGTAGTCGGCAAAGTCGAACTTACTCCAGTCGCGATCGCCGCCGGCCGCAAGCTTAGTGATCGCCTCTTCGGCGGTGACCAATTCAACACAAGCAAACTAGACTACGACCTCATTCCCTCCGTCGTCTTTGCCCATCCTGAAGTCGGCACCATTGGCCTCACGCAAGAAGAGGCCGTGAAGAAATATGGGAGGGATAACATCAAGATCTATAAGAGCTCCTTCACGGCGACCTATTTTGCCATAATGGAGGATAAAGGACCCTCCAAGGATAAGCTCATCTGCCAGGGGAAGGATGAGAAGATCGTGGAACTGCATACTTTGGGCTTGGGGAGTGGGGAGATATTGCAAGGATTTGGAGTAGCTATTAAGATGGGGGCTACGAAGAAGGATTTTGATAGCTGCGTTGCGATTCATCCGACAAGTGCAGGAGCTGGTTACCCTCAACTAGATAGCTATCTAAATATTATGCGATATCAATATAAAATGAAGTTCAATTGACTAAACGCTGCATGGTATGGATGAGCATCTGAGATATATAACTTTCTCTTTGCAACTGCTGAAGTCAATAAAGAAGGATGAATATGTAATTGCTGTGTCCCCTTAATAGTAGATTCATTATTAGCGCTGCCACAGGCCTTACATAGCTAAGGACTCATGACCCGATCTAGACAAGCTTTGTTTATTGGCGTCACATGTGTCAGCGTGTGACCTTATCGAATCCTTGGATACGGAAGCGATTGGTGGGGTTATACGAGAGTGATTGGCTGATTGATACGAGGGCAATTGGCTTTTGAATATACAGCGATTAATTATCTGACATTCGATAGTTTCTTGGAAGAGTCGCTCTAGCTCGTCCGCGCTCTTTCGGTGGGACTTTAAAGTAGTATTCATTCCCCATCGCTAGTTCAAGAGACGTCTAGCCTTTCGCTGGTGGCTGCCGAGACTAGAGCCCATACTGGCGCAACCATCGTCGCTGTACAAAATATCAACGACCCATTGTTTATGGTTCTCAGTGTTGACAACCACGGTGTCAGATGGATAGACCATGTTGGGAAGCTCAATGTCGAAATTGTCCGTGATTTCGTAGTAGGACTGCCCATTAGTGACAGGTCCAACTTGACCTTGGAGGTCAAAGAGAAGCCCGCCATCGAGGGGCTTTTGGACAAAAGCAATGCCTTTGGTGATGTCGACATGTGTGCCGGAGGCATATAGAAGCAAGGAGTTGGCGTCAGTGTCGTAGCAGGCAGTGATGGTGTTGGCAGGGATCAGCTGCGTGTTGCTGAGAGGTGCGGTTGCGGCTGCCACGGCTGAGAAGAATGGTAAGGCTGCAAGGGCCTGGACGAGTGAATGAACGGGGCTGTTGAACTTGGCCATTGTTGCGAGCTTGAAGATATTGAGAGCTTTAGATGTATTTTGGGATTGAGATGTTATGATGCTAGAGATAAAGAGTCAGATTCATGTAGGGAATTGCTGTCCTTTTTAAATCTGTAACTTATACAGACTTAATAAATTCAATTATCAATGTTTAGGAATTACCCGAGCCTATTGTAAAGAGAAATATTTACTAAAATCTATCGCGAAGGTTAATAGCGCAAGTCAATACATCTAGTGCTTATCTGAAGAGTTACAGAACTTCAAACACGGAAAGCTCCCTGCCAAGGCTGAAGATCAATAAGGCCATTTCCATTTTCGCGATGGTATGAACAGCCTAATCGGCAGTTGGTATCCTAAGTCAACAATTAGCTTCAACTCAGCCTCCCTAAGCCCTGCGCCTGAGCGGCATGACCCGATGTAGCACCTAACGTACCTCGCTATTTAGAGACAGAGTCAGATCTATGCACTAGGGGAAAAGACCACTCGGTATCTGCAGCGGAGAGCAAACGCGGTTTCATTCAAGCAAGACCTGAGACTGCCATTCGAGAGCATATGGTACGCATCTCAAGTTGCCAATCTGGACAGCGTATAAGTCTTAACTGCATGTTTGGATCCCATTGTAGACCCTTAACCAATCACACAGCTGTGTATCTGCAGAGCACTGCAATTCGCTTTGTTTATTACGGCCATTGCCGATACTACTTTCTTCTAGAGTTCTAGACCTTGGTGTTGGGCAACTTGCGACGGCGTGTCCCGAACTACCAATATCCATGTCAGAATATAGCGCGACGAAAAAATTACCCCGCCTCCACCATTCTTCAGCGCTTTTGAGCAACTGCCGTTACGATGGAAGACGCCGTACGCAACAAAAAGAAACGGCGCGCGAGCAGACCCAAAGCCCGTACAGGATGTACAGCTTGCAAGTAAGGCCTGCTATACGATTTCCAGACTAGGCAAATCGGGGACGCGCTAATCCCTATGTTAGGAGTCGGCGTGTCAAATGCGATGAGACGAAGCCAAAATGTGATCGGTAGGCAATCACGGAGTGACTTGCTCGAAGTGACAGGCTTCAAAGTGTGCTTGAATGGCCAACTACTTACCTTTCCTCTATAGATGTGAAGAATACGGAGCATTCTGCGAGTACCAGCTGCCTCGACCACAAGATGCGGCATCCAAGGTTAAAGATCGCAGCAGGGACCTCATTCCTATCCAACCTCGACATCCGTTGCAGCTTATATCCAGCCCTTCAGATTCTCTTTGCTGCGATGAAGTGGAAGCCAGGTATTTTCGAATATTCCACGAGAAACTGGCCTTCGATTTGAGTGGCTACTTCGAAGCTCCCTTCTGGACACGGCTCATACCACAGCAATGCCATCACAACCCTGGTATAAAACACGCCATTCTAGCTCTCAGTGCTCTGTACAAATCCGCATTGTCGTCCAGCTGTCATACAGTGAATTTGAACGATGAGCATTATAGCTTTGCATTGGTACAGCAGAGGCAAGCCATTAGATCGCTGCGCAAAGATCTGTCTAGTGGACAACCTCAGATGAGGCTTGCACTTGTGGCCAGCTTACTCTTTTCATGCTTTGAGAGCTTCCATGGGGACTGGGAGTCTGCGACGCAGCAGGTATATAACGGATTCAATATTTTGAAGAGTCTCGGCGAAGATGGGAGACTGCAAGCGACCAATAGTCTTACTGATATTGATCTCGACGTGGGACTTACTTTGCGGCGCCTCGAGTTACAAATATTGTCGTTTCTCGCTATGACCCCAACGTCGGAGCTTCCCAATGACCTGAGCCCCGAGGAAATTGTTTTACATCTGCCGGTTCAGTTTACTACCTTCAACGAAGCCTTCATAGTAGTGACAAAACTTGCTGTTTCCATTCTTCGACATTCCAAGATCACTGCCCAGTATGGAAATGATTCAGGTCATCGGGATTTTCTTACACGGCAAAAACAGCACCTACAGAGATTAATGGATCAATGGGGGAAGGCATACGAACCCATGTTTATCGAAGCGTGTCAGAACACTATTGGCAGAGAATATCTTGGAGTCCTCCAAGTCCGAATATGTGCTTGGAAATGCGAAATTTTGATTGCCACGAGCATGTCTGACACAGAAGCCATCTTTGACGATTTCACAGCTCAATTTCAACGCATTACCCATTTTGCGCGATATGTACTCCAGAAGGACCAGGAACTCAGAGACTCTGATGGCCCCCGATTACAATATGGCATGGGCCTGATAATGGCTCTGTTCTTCACAGCTACTCGATGCCGGAACTACTTTGTGCGTAGGGAGTCCATAGCTATACTCAGGGAGTGGCCTTGCACGAATGGGATCTGGCACAGTTTGCAGGCGGCAAAGGTTGCCGAGTGGATGGTGAGCATCGAGGAAGAGTGCTGTAGTGGATTGGAGTTCGTTCCGGTAGAGTGTCGGGTTAAGCTGCCCAGTTTGAGAGTGGCCCTGAAGAAGGATGTGATTGCTGTGGAATGCATGAAGCCATCTGCTGATGGTACCTTGGAACTCCGAAAAGCGAACCTTACTTGGCCTTGATAGATTCGCACATTGGAAGAAGTGGCATCTCCAATTAGACCAGCCTAGAGCCATATATCGTCTGCTCTGGGGAAAATGATAAAGAGTCTTGACATTGCCTGGAACGAATAATACAGAAGCCCAGTCGAAACTTTAGGACGCATGGGACAATAGTATTGTCATAGCTGAATCCAAACTCCACCTGAAGTTGCTGGCAGGCTTCTGTTCATTTGTACCAACCAAAAGGTATGAAGTGAATCTCTCAACTCCAATTAGAAATTCGCACATTTTTCTGGTGAGAGATATAAGATTAATGAAAAACTCTACTTAGCAGTTTAAGTTTATCATGCATGATGACTGTACGGAACAGCCCCTCGAGTTAACTTTCGCGGCTTTCCTAACTTTAATCCTACAAGCATAAAATCGCCATCTCCCCCGGGCGCACTTTTTCTTTCATTCGCACATTCACAGACCTTTTTGCTCACGACGACTCTAAATTCTCTCTGCTGATTTCAGGTCTCAGCCACAAGTCCCAACGATGACTCGTACCATGCTGCCCCTCATCCTCACTACAACAAACTCCATCTTGCCCAAGATCTCCTGCGAAATGGAGGCACCGCGTGTCATTTCCGGTTTCGAACGGGTCGCATGGCCCGAACTTCGTCGGTTGCCTCTAAGAACCTCAGCGAAAAGGCTGCCCGCAGGCATCGAACAAGTGCATCGTGACATTACACGCGAAGCCGTCTCAATCATCAAGAAGCATGGTCTGCAATTCGAAGATGAGGAACAACACTGTGATCCTCAAATGGAAATGCGAGGAGTTCCCGAGAAACCTAGCACCGGCCTACCAACCATTCTCATATTTGCACCATGGTCAACTGAGAAGCAACATGATTGGGAGAAAGCTGCACAGGAAATGGCTATGTTTTTGGCTGATCTGTCAAGGGTCTGCTCCTTCAGCGAAACCGACATTCATGTGGAAATAATGGCCCCCGAACTAGTGCGGAGAACCTACTACACCAATATTGACGACCCTGTCTTTCAAAGTGCTTGGGAGTGCTTGAGCAGTACTATTTTCAACCGCTTACAGTCGCTCAGAGCAACTCAAGGCCACACCACATGCCTCTCGCTCCAGAAGTACGGGACGAACGACGATCTTGAAAACAACCCACCTACAGTATATATCTCGGTTAGCTATGACTCTGATGAAACCCAATGGCATGAAGTAGTCACAGAGGTCACGGGAATCCTTGATGCGGCCGAATGGAGCGATGTCCAAGTCCATATCGAGCATAACGAGGGCATAATTGGTTATTTTGATAACTTTACCAGCCCCACAAGAGAACAAATGTATCGTGGCTACAGGCTGAAGAAACGCATTGAAGATGAGTATCACTCAACCGTCCATATTGGAGACGACTTCGGCGCTGCACGTTATATCAAGCGGACCGATGGGGAGCAATTGAGTCCGACCAATGGCACTATTGGCTGTTTCGTGCAACTGAAAACTTCTGGCCCTGAACCGACTTGGCGGACCTTCATCCTTACATCTTATCAAGCGGTCCGACCTGCCTTTGATGGCTTCACCGTGACGCCATATGGTACAGATTCTAGCGTTGCACCTCCAATAGCCAACAGCGACCTCTGGACGGTCGACTCAGTCGGCTATACACCAAATTCGTCGGCCAAGCCTATAACCTTTGAAAGCCCCTCTCGATCAAAGCATCATTTTAACATTCGCCATATTGACCAAGATGTCGCTGGGCTTACGAAGCATATCCAAGTTTGGGAGAAAAAGGATTGGCCTACAAAGGAAAAGCAACTTCAAGAATTTAGGGAGGAAATAGCGGCTTTAAGAGATGAAAAGAAACAGAAGACCGAGTTCTTCGAGGCCAACAAGCAGGCCCTCGGAAGATTGTACGCCGCATCAGGATTCAGGCGAAGGGTTGTAGGCAGAAGAATGGACTGGGCGCTGATCGAGTTCGACCGGCCATGGCATGATCGCCTCCCGGGACACGAAGAATGGAAGTCTCCCCTTTCTAGGTTCTCAGGGATGCCCTTTATGACCTATGGGATGCAACTTGAAGAGCAAACTCGGTCCATTGAGGCATTGAGTGCACTTGCATGGTCAAGCAACACATTCGATGTTTATAAGATCGGAACAAGTAGCGGGCCAACGGCTGGATCCTTTCTTTGCACAAACAACCTTGTCACTATAAGAGACGACCATTATATGAATCCCTCGCCAACAGAGGAGATGGCTTTTGAACCACGACGCTACACTTATGCGAGGGAGCGTGGATTCTGTGCCCCAGGGGATTCAGGGGCTGTTGTGTTTGATGAACGTGGAGGTATTGTTGGTCTTGTGATTGGGGGACACCAAAATAACAACTCATACAACCACGGTTATGGGTATGTGACTCCTATTGAGTACGTTTTCAAAGATATTAAGGACCTTTTGAAAGTACATGTTGTCGATATTCGGATAGCAGAGCTCTAAAGGATATCTCCTTCCTATTAGCTCTTATTATCAATGAAGATACAATTTTAATCATTCGATCGAAATTTAAATTGCTATGCCATAGGTGCGCCAGGTCAATGTCACGGCTTTGCATATATTTAAATTAATGATACAGAAGTTCAGTCGAAAGTGTAGGACGCACGGGAAAGTCTTACTATTAAGTCTGATGGATAAGTACATAGTGTTCAAACAGCCATTTCCAGGAGTCCAATATAGCCTACAACTATTGACCGAGTGTAAGAACAATTGCATCAGCCAAAGGTACTCTTTGTCGGCACCGCTCTGTGAGAAAATGCTGGAAAGGTTCCAGGCACTTAAGGAGCTGTGCAGTGCTGTGTGAACGCAAACCAGAAGCTGACTCAATATACTCGAGCTTGAAACAAATGTGCGGTTGTATCGACGTGGCGTGCCGATACCTCAATTAACCTACTTCTCAAATCAGGTATCTGAGAAACACCGCCCATGCAGTCGCAACCATAGCAACCAAGAGGCCAAACGCCAAGGCAGTGAACCAGGGCTTCGACCTTCTGCGAGTCAAAGGATTCGCATCGCGATCATCGATCGTGGCTTCTATTGCCTCACGCTGGACTCTTGTCATGGTCATGCCCTTTCCTAAAAGTTTGTAGTCGACGATGATGTACGACACACCCAACACAAAGGCCCATGCCTTGATGCCAATGGCAACGAGCAGAACCTTGTAGTAACCATTATCTTCGGTACCATCTTGTAAAACTCCAAAGACAACATCCATCTAGTGTTGTTAGTTTAGGTACACGATTGTCTCGTCGTTGAACTTACAATAGTTGAGCCTGAATTATTAAATGCTCTCCATACACCAAAGGCAGTACCGATCTTGGCTTGATCGGCTACTAAAAGGGGTATGCAGATCTGCAATGGCATAGAGTTGATCACGCCCGCTAAACTAGAGAAAACCAGAGCTGCGGTTGGATGCACGTTTGTGAAGCCCAAGAGAGAACAAGCAATGATCCAGAGGACAGGAGCTGTGGCAACATAGTGAAATCGATGGCCATACTTATCTATAGCGAAGCCGAGGACTGGACTCAGAACGATCGGCAGGATTCTCTGTGCTGTTGAGAGATAACCAGCCACTTCCTCCGTGTATCCCTTTAAGAATATGATATCTGCCGAGCTGGTGCTGAATCCACCAGCTGCGCCTCTCTGTAGCAATTACGTAGCCGGTAGCATGAGATACGCCCACGGTAAGGTCAACAAGAGTTTCCAGGAAAAGTTGCGCTTGGTCACAAGATGCTTCTCAGTGATTGCTACCTCACGGCCTGGGGTTAGTCTGTACTTTGTTGGAACCGCAAACCGCTCGAAGCAGACGTATGAGATGTTCATGGCCAAAGAGAGTCCACAGAAGAAAACTGGGATCCAAAACGTCCATCCGTACCAACCTGTGCGATCCCGGATTGGGATGGCGACCATACCAGAGACAAGACTGACAGTGCCAGAAACGGCACTCTCTAGTCCAAACGCCAATGCAAGCCCAGAAGCGCCAAACCAGTGATAAAAGAACCTTTAAAGCTGTTAATAAGAAAGCTATATGCTCGTTTTGTATGGGCGGAATACCTTTTGTGTTGCAGAATCTAAAACAGCAATACCAAAACCCATGAGCACATGTCCAGAAACAAGCAGTCTCCAAAGTCCAATCTGAACACCAACGGCCGCGACAACAGATCCGACAAGTATTACACTCGTGCAGCATATAGTGACGATGTTGGGACCCCACCAGTCCAGGATGAGGCCTCTAACGATAGGGAAGATGGTGTTGACGAAAGCGTCTGCGCTGCTGATGACACCAAATTGCGTCTTGTTGATACCGAGTTCTCCTCGCAGAGTATTCTTAAGTGGGCCCAAGGCTGAGCCTGTCCAGGTATGTCCTAAGGGAAGGGTGATGACTAGAAAGAGTGCAGTCCATTTGTACTTGGCGGGAATGCGCAGATGGCTCAGATCTTCATGTTCAACTTCTGAGATATTGATGTCGGTCATCACTGGCCTTTGGCCATCCGCAGTATCGTGCTTCATCAGGTTCTGCTTGATGCTTAATGCAATTGGAAAGAATCCCAATGGGCATAAAGGTATTATCCCTCTCTTATGTACTACACTCGAGCAGCCAAGACTCTGGTGCCTCCGAGCTCGGCTGATGAGAAAACCACCATGTGGATAGATCAAATTGTGCAGGGCAGATACCCTAGTTTGAGCTCAGGTAGATAATAAGACTCCATTCACAGCCACCATGTGGATAGCACTGATCTGTTTAAGTTTATCAGATGGACTTTAAGTGGAATAAGGTTATGCCTATCGTGCTTGGCAGGCTAGCAAGCGTGCTTAGCCCCATCTCGTCGGCCCAAGAGATGGTTCTAAAGGACAGTATTAACCACATCTGGTAGGAGTCGAGAGAGTCACCTAGAGTCCTATCACTAAAGAACCCACCTCTCGGTTTTTATTTTCGGTTCGCCGGATGCCAAGAGAAGCGAACCGTGCGTGCAAGAGATTGATAAGTCGAGATACGGGACGGAGCGGAAACATAACATTTTGAGTAAAATGAAACCATGCGATCGTCACTGAGTGGTTCATTGGATGTCTTATACGTGCTGCCAATCGGGCCGACATTTTCGGTGCTTTCTTATTGGTGATCACAAGATTGTTAATGACTCTGCTTTCTCGACATCTTTGTTAAAGTTTTGCCCCCTTTGGTCCTCTGCAGATCAGTCAAGTTCATCACACGCCTAGCTTTTAAAAATAGACTCAGCGGAATGTTTATTGCATGCTACGGGAGATCTATGAATAGTTTGGAGATGCAGGTATTTCTTAAAATGCTATCGCGACTCTTCCAGGAATTTGATCACAGCAGCGCGAGCCCTGATTGACTCCGGGATTACCGGGTCCCAATTGAATCCATGCCACATTCCTTCCGAGACTAGAAGCTCGACCTTCACCCCAGCTTCCCTCAGTTTCCAATAAAACCGTATCCCATGACTAAGTGCAAAGTCCCGCGTCCCAACTGTGATGACTGTCGGAGGGAAAGACTCATCATAGTCAGCGTAAATAGGCGAGTAAAGAGGATCCGTCACAGCAATTCCTTCAGGAGCATAGTTCTGGGATACCATGCCAGTGAGAAGACTAACAGGCATAATATCACGCCCCAACGAGTTGAAGACCATTGAATCGCCAGCTCCACTCAGGTCGAGGGCGGGCGTGCAGAGGTACATCCCAGCTGTTGGCATCGGAAGACCTTTTTGCCTAGCAACGAGAAGCATCGAGACGAGAATCTGCGCACCCGAAGAGCATCCCATGGCGTGAATATCGGAGGGATCAACAGGAGCGCCACCTGGAGGGCCGTTTTGGAGAAGCTCGCGGTATACAGCAAGACATTGATCCCGAGCTTCAGGGTACTTTGCCTCAGGAGATTTAGTGTAGTCGACCGAGTAGACACGAACACCAAGCTCGACCGCCATAGTAAGCGCAGCTCTATCCCGGGGGCTGCCCATAATGAATGCTCCGCCGAAGACGTTGAAGAGTATTTTCTTCTGTTTCTCGGGCTTGATGACTGGGGGTTCAATTACGACGACTGAGACTCCAGCAATGAGAGTCTCAGTGGTTTGTATCCTGTGCTTCTCAATCAACAGGGCTTCTCCAGGAGCTGTCTTTTCTGTAAAGCCCTGTCGGAGACCTGGGACTCGACATGGCGATGTGATGAAGGATGAGATGGTATTGGCTAGTGGAGGATGGCGGATCTTGGTGAGAAATTCGACTGCTTCAGGACTTAGAGTCGCTTTTTGACCTTCGGTAAGGGATACCATCATGATAGGAAGAGATTTGAGATCGAATGATAACGTGAGAGTCTTGGAGTTGCTAGAAGATGTTATAGTCTGCCTGGGTCATGATGACCCTTATATTCTTCACGGTCAATCGCTCGAACCTCTCATCGCCTGCTCACTCATTTCTCTTCCACTAATTCCGCAAGTCTAGCTCACACTTCTCCGCCATTTCCATGCCTAGCTTCCTCATAACTAATTGAACTGCCGTCAGCAGTGAGTTCATTGTCGTTGGTAAGCTGAACGCCGGGACTAAAGTTCGTGGCTTGGAGCCATATTGGGCTTAGTTCGGGTCATGCAGCCTGAAATGGATTAGCTTACCTCGTAGCATGGAGCCATTCTGGGCTTAGCGGGCAATGCCTTGGACCCTGCAGTCAGTCAACTTGTGAACGGACAGCGGATCACGAATTCACCAGTATAAGACAGCAAGGTATAAAAGGCTGATATAGAAGTACTTCACAAGTGCTTAATCTGAATTATCAACAATCATCTACCCACATTGTCAGGGCATCGCTTTACTCTTTCCATCATGTCCTCATCTCAGCACGACTATGTCAAAGACCTTCTCATTCAACCCAAAGCAACACGCATGGGTTATACCAGACTTGGTCGGTCTGGCTTGAAGATATCCAAGGTCATTCTGGGAGCCATGTCTTATGGAAGCAAAGATTGGCTCAAGTGGGTTCTCGAGGAAGATGAAGCCCTGCCCCTCCTCGAACACGCCTTCAAAGCCGGCATCAACACGTGGGATACAGTAAGCAAATGACCTTCCCTTCGTCAAATGGCATCGAGCATTAACCATTGATATTCTTTCTACAGGCTGATCTTTATTCCAACGGCGTCTCTGAAGAAATCATCGCCAAAGCGCTGGCAGTGTACAACATTCCCCGAGAGCGCGTCGTGATCATGACCAAATGCCGTTTCGCCACCAGCGCCCCAGGCGAGCCCCAACTATCTGTCTTTGCTGCTTCCATTAATGATGGAGAGATGGTGAACAGAGCTGGACTGTCGCGCAAACACATCTTTGATGCAGTACAGGCTAGTGTTAAGCGGTTGGGTACCTACATTGATGTGCTGCAGATTCAACGTATGGATCCAGATGTTCCCCGGGAGGAGATCATGAAAGCGCTAAATGACGTGGTGGAACTTGGATTGGCACGGTATATTGGAGCCAGCTCTGTGAGTCAAATCATAGTAATCTCTCAGTTGACCTATAGTGGCTAACATCTGCGACTCAAGATGCCAGCTTGGGAGTTTCAGGCTCTACAGAATGTGGCAGAGAAACATGGTTGGCATAAGTTCATTTCCATGCAGAATTACTACAACCTTCTTTACCGAGAGGAAGAGCGAGAGATGATGCCATACTGCAAAGACGCAGGAGTTGGATGCATTCCCGTAAGTCCACTTCTCAAATTCTAACCACTTCGTATTACTCACATAGATTCTAGTGGTCTCCCAACGCACGCGGTGTCCTCGCTCGTCCATGGAATGGCCTCGACGAGAAAGCTTCATTGAGGACACAGTATGACCAAACACTTGGTCGCCTGTACGATCGAGAGAACGAAGCAGATAAGGCAACTGTTGATATAGTAGAAGAGGTGGCCAAGGCGAGAGGACTTCCCATGGCGGTCATTGCGACTGCATGGTGCTTGCATAAGGGAGTCAATCCGATCATCGGCCTGAACAGCAAGGAGCGCGTTGATGAAGCGGTGCTGGCTGCTAACATCACGTTGACGGATGATGAAGTCGCCAAACTTGAGTCAATTTATCGACCGAAGGCAGTTACTGGATATTAGATAGTTATGAAACTCTCTTATTGCAGTGGATGTATCGATGGATTAAGAGTACAGTGGCTGAATCATTGTGGCCTCCATTATTGCATCGAACTTTTCCATCCATTTCTTGGTCCACTTATGGTACTGAGTAGGCAATACCGAGTAAGCAATGGGTAAGGCAAATCTCATGGTCTGTGTGCCGCAGTAACCGGCGTGCAGGCAGTAATCCACAGACATACAGACTGCGGTTGCCAGGTCTTGGTTCTTCGAGCCATCTCCGTCGCAAGTATCCAAAAGAGCGATCGACTGATTGAGAACGATCAGATATGCATAATATGCAACGATAAGAGTGACTGACATGACATCGTGGTAGATGTATTGTGAGCAAAATGGATAGCCTTCTGAAACGGGAGAGATAGCACGGGGCTCTCTCAAATTGCTGTCTTGAGATATATACTCTTGGTACCACTGCCGCATATCTTGCCGAAGCTGTTTTGCCGTTGAAAGTAGAGAATTACGTGTCTCATCCGCAGTGGACTTGTCACAAAGACTTATCCTATTCTTCAGCCCCGGGATAAGTGCAAAGCAACCGAAGATGCGATGGTACATATCAGGTGTTGCTGGCAACAGTGGAAATTCGATCAGGCCATCTGGGATATTCTGCCAACTCTCGGACTCTAGGATACATGGCTTCCCAGAGGTCAAGGCCTCAGAGATCTAAGGATGTGTCGGTATTTGCAATGTAGGTTGCAGAGGATTGACTTACAATTGCTCCGCGACATGCGAGAAACATTGAGTACTCGAACGCAGACTCGTAACACCGCTGAGCACCCCGAAGCTGCATAAGTCGAGCAGCACCGCCAGCATGCCTTATCCACGCATAACTAACATTGACAAAGGTCTTTAAAGTCTGCAGGTCAGCTTCAGAAGACCAGATCAAGCATATGAACGTACCTCGAAATGTCCCAGAAGAACTGTCGCACAGAGTACATTCGAACTAAGCTGCTCTTTCACATTATCAAGAGCCGAAGCCAGACTTCTCACAGCGCATAGATATGAGAATTCTGCACTTCGCAGTGCGATGGGATTCCCGTAAAGCTTTGCGAAATAAGCCCAGGCTACTGATAATGCAGCATGATCCAGCACTGCACTGCTACCAAGGCGAGGTGGAAGATGCCATAACCAGCTGCCAAGAAATGAGATCTGCGCTGTTGAGGAACCAAGCGGAAACATGGCTGACACGAAGGAAGAGAGTATTTGGTCGCGCTCCGCCTTGAAAGTGCTTGGTTGGCCGATCCTAACATCAGGGCTTGTTTCTCGGCGATGAAGCAGATCTCTACTATTCTGGGCTGCAAATTTAGGCGTTTTCTCTGTTGATGGGGTTACAAAGGCCTGAGCTTTGCGTTTTGAGCGTCGGACTTTAGGCCCTTCATCAACAAACTTCATCTGTCGTACATAGCCGGGACAAGTCCGCCCGCCTCTTCGGCACTGGGCACAGCTTGGCCTTTCTTCATCACACTGTTGCTACATTCAGTACTCGCTCCTAGAGGGGACCGCGAGGATTCTTCAGACCTTGACGCTTCGCTGGAGACATAGACGACATCCTTTGCTTGTTGGTACACCGACCATTGCGATTTGCAGCCAATCCGGGCGATCGTATCTCGCAGTAAATTATTGATGTAAAAGCCCTGCGGCACGTAAATATTGAATCCAAGGCTTATTCGCCATTCAACCATGACGACTGTTGAGTGATGTTGGTTCAAAGCATGTCAGCTTTCTTAGCAATGATGGGTCTGACATCTGACCCATTACTGCTCGCTTATCTTATCAGTACCCCTGTGCCGACAGCGGCCGGCCACCCTGTACTTGGGTCAACGAACTACTGCACCAGCGAGCAGCGAATATCTCCAATTAAAGTAACGTAGGCTACTGAATTGGTTTGATAAGGTTTGTATTATTCTGTGGTTAATACTTCTATTATCTTCCAACAGGAAGTGATGAGTTGAATCTCAATCAAGAAAAACTTTCTTAGCCCGGGAAAACGGCAAATGAGCAGAGTCAAAGAAGTCAAGTCATAACTACGCCTAACTTCATCAAGCGCAGTTCAATACATCTTCCAAATCTAACTCAAACATATCCAGAAGCTCAGGTGTTTGGAAAGACTCAATCCCAAGCTCATATCCATCCAAATCTCCAATATCATCAAAAATGCCAGACCTCTCAGCACAGTCGTCTTCAACCTCTGCGTTAACTTTCTCGTCTATAGTTGCATTGTCGCAGCTTATAGCAGAGGTCTGATTCTCATCAGAGATATCAACACCGATAAAGACTAAGCTCGGGCCTGGAAACTGTGCTGTGGCCAGTAATAGACTGAGCGAAGAGTCCTCTGCGTAACACCCAACAGCCAACGAAAGATCAATCGTCCGTGACAGGCGAAAATAGAGAATAGGCTCCTGTAGTAAGAACTTACCCCAGTCATCGGCTACCTGGATGGATGCAGACGGCTGGGAGCAAAGCGCACTGCTGGGGATGGAATCAGCTCTTGGTGAACAGGTATCCAAGGCCCCAGAGGTAGCAGAGTCAATAGCAGCCCTGATAAAAGTCCAGACGTCGTCAACACCATCATAAAGGTTCTGCAATCCCTTCATCGTTTCCACGTATATGTTAAGTCTTCCTTGTTTTCGGGCTGTCTGCGACGGTACCTTTGCCAACTTAACGTCCAAAAGGTGTAGTACGAGTGGCAGTGCTGCGTATGCAACGCTAATTAGTGATAAATGTCAGTCCGGCTGGCGGTGAGGGAATGGCTCGCTTACATGCTAACTGGAAGGAATCTGGCCACTTTGAGTTGAACCAGTTCCTTCAGGTTGTCTGTGATTCCCAGTGTAGCGTCTTCTAGCTGGAGCCGCGTCTTATGTAGCTTGTCGTTCATACTGGCTCCTGGCGAGGTTAGGCTGATGACGAATACCTCGTATTGGTATAGCGCGACGCGGGCAGAGCTTGAAAGAAGGAGATGGTCAGTAAAAGACAGCCGGTTGGATTGGCAACTTACTAATAGTATATATACATCAAATTCGTATATAGAACGAGCGACTTTTCGGGGCTTATGATCCCAGCAGGGGTAGGGAATTGGATACTGGCCTTATCGTACCAGGCGTCCAAGCTCATCTCGCAGAACCTAATAGACTCTTCAATCTGCTTTTGGTACTCGATCATCGGAGAAATAGCATCTGCAGCGGACTGCCCCATCCCATAGACAGTCTGAACCACGCTGGTGAATGGAATTGCCAATTCGCAGAGACTGATGAATAGCTGGACTAAACTCCGTTTGGTTTGTGATGAGTATACCTGTGACCCTTGGATCTCTTTCTCAAAGTCTTGTTCCGTCAAGTGATCCAGAGCTGGGTTTATCGAAGTAATATGCAACTGTCTCCTCACACCGAGAGGCAGTATCCGATCTCGCACGATGCAGCACCACCAAAGTCGCTTCAGTCTATTAGACATATCCGAGTCTTGATCTGGCCGTTTGTGAAACTGATCGGCTTCTGCACCCTGTGCATACTGAATAGCAGTTGCAAGCAAGATGGAGTTTGTACGCGCTCGGTCTCGTCCGGTGGCGTAGTAAGTTAGTAGTAATGCTCCTTGTGCATTAGATACGGGGTCCCTGCCAGAACAGATGTCCAGTAGAAGCTATAGAGGAGTCAGATTTGAGATAAAAATGTTCAGTGCAAAGTGGTTACCTTGGCGCGACGATAGTATCGTTCTCTAGCATTGCGCCTGGACGTGAAACCAAGACCCTTCAAAGTCGAGAAAGGGACGAACTGATAATAGTTAGCCTCAATCATAATAACCGCGGCTCGAGATCACTTACACTGCATGAGACGAATAGCATTGCCTGGAACAAGAATAGTGAAATAGTTGGTCCTCCACACGGCTCCTTGTCACTAGAATAAACAGCCCAAAACTGGGCCTCGTCCAACAGAGGAAGACCGGGATGCACGTGCAGAAAGTACTCTCGAATGAAGTGGTCTAGGGCTTCGGGAGTAGGAACACTCAGACAATTTCGAGACTCAAGATAGTAAACATCATCGGGCTCCAGGCCAGACATGTCAACGGTAAGGAATGGGTAATATGAGTATGTAATGTGTGATCTGGTGCTTGCTGCTGCACCTTGATGTGATATCGTACCGCCTGGCGCTCCGCAATGTGCAAGTTCATGATGTTCTTGGCCTGGAATTATTGACTGCTGCTTCTCTTTCTCAGTGCACCACGTTGTTGTCAAGTCTTCAATGTTCTCGAAGCACGTTGATGGACTCTCAGGGCTATGGCCTGACGGACTCTCAAAGAGCAAAGACGACTGATCTACGTATTGAGGGGAGATAGGGTCGGCGACCGCAGCGTCTTTAGTCTCTTGTTGTTGCTGGAAGCTATTTCGAAACATCATTGGCTTTGGTTTCTCGGGTATGACTGCTGGCCTCTTGCGGCTTTTCTTGTCAACATTCGACCGTATCACTGCAAGAAAGAACTTACTATTTGGCCCTCCGGGCTGTGACTGTGCATTCGGTATCATCAAGCGCGCAGTTGGTACACCTTTGCGGATTTCGGACAACATCGCAGCGGACTTTCCTGACGCGACAGTTCATACAAGCTTTGGATGCTCGTCTTCGTGAAGGCGCTGATTTGGGAGTTTCTGATTCCTGCATGATTGGGTTACAATTGGTAATGTGTGTTCCTAACGACGATGTGATGATAAAGTTAAACTGGGTGAAGCAGAGAAGAGAACCCGGCTGGCCGGAGAGTTTAAACGTGGGGTAGCATTTCGCGGGGTCAATCTGGGGAAGTTCAACAGGCTCAAAGTATATTCCAGCAGTAACTTGGACTCCTAACTTGTTTGGTCGGACTATTCCTTTAATGACACGACGTGCTTCTGTCCCTGATATAATGACCAGTAAAAGCTGGCAGATATCACTAGTTTGAGAATAAACTTCACCACCGGAATCTTCGGACTGTCTCGTAGAAACAAAAGGTTCAAATTGCTGATTAGTACAACACTCAATCTTGGCGACCTGGTTAGTGTCACCAGACCAATCGCCTAAAACCAACCATTCCCCGCCGGCTCAAAATTTCTGCCGAGGGTGAAATTTCCACCGAAAATCTCCTAATCAGGACAAGTTCCCTTCATAGACGAGGAGTAGGGTCCTTGCTAGCAAAGCCATCCTTGATCAAGCGTCGAAGAATCTTGCCAGACGGGGATTTTGGAATGGCGTCGGTGAAGACGACACCGCCTGTGATTCGCTTGATGGGCGATAGGCGCTTGTCCATGAATGATAGGATGGACTCGGCTGTTGCGTCTGGCTTCTTCCGGACGATGTGAGCCTGAGGATGTTCGTGTCCGTCTCTGTTGAGTTGCTATTAGTGGGCTTCCGTTGCGGTGGAAGATGTTAACGTACCGTAGAACCCGAATGACTGCGCAGTCTAAGACACCTTCGTGTTCTAGAAGATGACCTTCTAGTTCCGATGGTGCGACTTGGAATCCCTTGACTTTGATGAGTTCCTGGTATTCACCGTTAGCGCGCGTATGTGCAAGTTCCTGCCGACACAAACCTTTTTGCGATCAACGATAGTAATCAACCCAGTCTTATCAATCTTGATAATGTCCCCAGTCTTGAGCCAGCCATCATCAGTGAAAGTCTCCTTGGTAGCAGCAGTGTTCTTGTAGTAACCCTTAAAGACATTGGGTCCGGCAAGTATAGCCTCACCCTCCTCATCATAACCAAGAGCTTTGCCATTCTCATCAATGATTTGAAGCTGCATATTGGGAACAAGGTATCCGACGCTTCCATGAGAAGGATCGAACTCATCAGGTCCAAAGATCGAAATCGACATGGTAGCTTCACTCATACCCCATCCTTGACGGCTGCGAGCGCCGGTCTTGCTGAAGAGTGCCTCGAGTCGTTTTTCGACATCAGCCTGAAGAGGTGCTGCGCCACAGACAAGGAACTTGACGCTGGAAAGATCGTACTGAGAAACAAGAGGACTCTTGACGAGCATGGATACCACTGGGGGCGCGAATACTAAGGAAGTCACTTTGAAGTCTTGGATAGTGCTGAGAAATGACTTGAGATCGAACTTTGGCAATACGACAGTGGTACAGCCCCGTTTCACATTCATGATACAAAAGGTAACAAGTCCCACTGAGGTCACCAGTCAGCTTATGTAACGAGCTTCGAGTAATTGGAGTGACTTACTAGCATGGTAGAATGGGAGAAAGGCGCAGTGGATGTCGTTGGCTGCAAAGGTTGGGTCATTCTTTCGCTTCCTCGCCACGCGGTCGAGGTGTAGATTCTGCTCCGCGTTGGCGACCAAGTTGCGATGGGTGATCTCACACGCTTTCGGGAGGCCGGTAGTGCCACTGCTAAAGTTGAGGACGGCTGGCCTAGGATATATGTCAGTATCTGTGGGCTTCGAAGAGGCTGCGTTGGCATCATACTTATCAGCCAGTACTCTGGGGTCTGAAATCCTCTCCCAGGAGTAAGTCCCGTGACTTAACAGGCTTTGGAAAGATGAAGCGCCATCGCGTGAGCTGCTACCCTTGGAGTCTATGAGAACTAAGGAATTGGGTGGTAAGCCTGCAGCCTTTGCGGCTTTCTTCGCCATTTCGAGTCGGGGGCTGTCGGTGACGATGCATTTGGCGCCCGAGACGGTCAGCTGATTGACCAGTTCTGTAATTCTTAGCCAAGGTCGGATTACCAAAGGGCATTATGGCCGAGTGACTGCTCACTACTTACCAGAGTAGGTGTATGTCGGATTAGCTCCAGTGAAGACACCCCCGGCGGCAATTGAGGCAAAGATTACTGCTGGGTAGAGGATCTGCAATGATTAGGTCAGGAAAACATACGATGTGCGAAGTGAGTAAGTGACTGACAGAATTCTCACAAAACCCCAAGACAACGTCGCCATCTCGTATCTTGAACGTGTGTCGTATCCCAGCAGCTATGGACTTGACCATATGCTTGAGCTGTGCTTTATTGAGTTGTTGGGTCGGGTCATGAGCCTCAACATATACAGGCTTGTCTGACGAGGCTTGTTGTGACTCCTCCGACCATAAATCTTCACAGCGTGAGCAATCACTATGTCTGAGGTTCAAGGATCAGGTGCATACCGAATATGTAAGTGAGGAGGTCTACCTCAGGAATAGGAATGTCATATCTGGAGGTGAAGATCATAGTGAAGATCTTGGATTTGGTGCTGGATAGGAATTGTGAAAGTGGTGTGTAATACTGTAGATAAATAATAGAGACTATTGATTAAAACATTTAAATAGTGAAAGACTTATAAGGTCTTGTTGTAAGTACTTCCCTTCCTAAACGAGTTGCGACTGTTTGCCATGGGTAAATTGCGGCGGTAAATTTAGCCTCGGCTGAATTTGGTGCATCTATCACCGAGTCGTGAAGCGTTACGCGACCACGGACGGGTTAGCAAACAACCGACGATCCCAAAGCGTGCATATCTAGTCAGGGAATCTGCATAAAATATCCTAAGTTTGCCATAATTGATGACCTCTCTGTTTTCAATGTCAAGATGTCTCGGTGCAGATAATTTTCATGTATAAAAAGCAAGACCTGATAATCATTTTGCTGGTGCTTGTTGCGTCGTTTATTGCTTCCGCCAACCTACATTTCCACTAGTTCTTCGTCTTCCAGAAAGTAGCTTTCATGGGGAGGATTGGAAGGGATCATGTATGCAGAAGGAATCTAGATAATAAGACCAATAGGAATAACCAAACCGAAGGGTTCAAAGGTATCCATTCGTGCCCTCTATGGATACATGTTGCCCGTTATATAATTACGCAGCTTTTCACGTTTAAACACTGACCATTTTACTACACCTCTTCTCTGTTTATACCCAAAGTATATGTAATAAGTTAACTGTAAAACATCGAAGTCACGGGTATGAACGGAACTGCATATTGTACAAATATAATTAAACATGACTTCAGATTAACACAACTGAGCTATATAAGAGCCATTTAACATATCACGACTGAAGGACGTGGCGCCCTGCACCACCGGGAGATTAGAAGGTGTGAAGGTAGTCACCAATGTAGGAGCCACCAAGCTTCGAGACCTGCTCAGCAATCTCCCCAGCACCAAAAGTCTTGGCCAAGTTCTTGGCAGCCTCTGAAAGCTTGCCTTGAATAGTGACAATCATAAACCGGTGCTTCGAGAGTCAGCAGGAGTTATTCAAGATTTCCCATGGTGTACGTACCTGGTAAGGCTTGTTGTCCTTGTCGTGAAGAGCAACCCAGCGACCATCGCCATTCTTGTTCTTCTGACCATACTGGAAGCGGTCACTGATGCTCACAATCCAGTTGCCTGATACAGATGTCAGTAATTGTTAAAATAAGTTAGTTGTCTTTTTGAGTACTTACTGCCCTCCTGTCGAGCACCAGGAAGCTTTCCAATGTACTCATTGCTGTTGGAATCTTTGTAGAAGCGGTCCTGAATGTACATCAAGACATTGGCGTTGCCCTTGGATTGGTTCTGGGCATTGACGACGTAGTAACGAGCGCTGCGAGTGCGGAACATCTGGGACCATGAGATCTCAACTGCGTTCTGCTCGGCCTCCGCGGTGTAGGCGGGCACAGAGAGTTGATCTTCTTTGGTAGGGATAGACATGATTGAGAAAGGTGGATTGATGTTTCTGAGGTAAGATGCTGAATGATAGTGATGAAAAGATTGGAATAAACTGGAAGGCTCTGGACTTTAAATACTCAAATTGCCGATGATGAAGAGCTAGTTCTACCTCTCATTGTCATACTATTTATCGCAGGTGCAGCTGAAAAGAAGCTCTAGATTCATGATCACTTGTCATTACCACTGATTCAGCAGAGCAGTGATCAATAGTGTCTTTAATTCCCGAGCTATTGGGGATTGATAAACGCTAGTGAACGCTCACATAAAACCTCAAGGTCCGTGCTTTGTGCATTCTCCCGTCAATGAAGGCTGTTAAAAATGTGCCCTTAGTAGTTCAACGCGCGACTTCATTTCCTATGATAGGCTGCTGATCGGACCATATCCTCCCTTGACTCCGCCGTTTTTAAACTGCCATGTACACTTCTGGAATAACGAGGCTAGCTGAGCTGCACAGCTCGCCACACGCAATCACATCGGGGCGCTATTGAACTAGTGGTCTAGGCCCATGCATGTCTCGGCCAGCCCTAATCCTTCTGAAGCCACACCGTGCACGAATTGGCTGGGCAGTTGAACTATTAACGTTAATTACGATATCACACGTCTCATGCAGCCACGACGGTTATTCACATGACGCATATGCAGGGGCTCTACTGTTGGTATGCTGAGGCTTGGCGACATTGGTTTCAATTATCGTGGATGAATGGCTGTGGCTGGCTGTTAAGTAGCCTTTATTACTTCTTTCGAATCAAGTCTTGGCTGAAATGTGTGTGTCTGAGGCAATATTTCCTCCGAAGAAGTAGGCTCAGTCATGCCCGCGCATGAGGATATGTGGAACAGCTCCTGAATAAGGCTGGCTGCGATGAGACTTGCAGTAGTGATGGAGGAAAGGCACCGCAACACCATTGTGCTCATGGGAACACTGCCACCGAAATGATCAGGTCACATAATCTCAAAGGGGAATCTCTTTCGCATTTAGTCTAGCTGGCGTAACAGTCCTGGACCAGAACACTCACATGAAGAGCATGGGAGCTAGTCTGGGTGCCATGAAATTCAGTTTACGCTATGAGGAAATAATGATTCTTTGTATCTCTCAAGTTTAAAGTGTCATCAGTTTATTATCATCATACAGATATGTATCCAATACCCTCTGATTATATAATTAGTGCAATTTTGGTTACTCAGCATCTTAAAGGGGCGTTGCAGCTATTATCATAGACGCATATTACTTGGCTATTACACTATCCTACTAGTAACACGTTCCAAGTTTAAGGAACAAACAACCCTCCTTTACTTGCTGTACTACATCTAGACCAAGGATCTATCGGAAATAAACCGATTATCAAGAAGAGGTATCCAAAATAGCACATTTTGATAGCAATACGGGCGGTTGCAAATTTCAAGGCTCCGTGGATAGTGACAAGAATGTAGGTATGTGGCAACGGAAACCCATCCCTTTTGGTACCTTTCAGCTCTCTCCAACAGTGCATCAACATGGATCTGGCATACCAAAGCGAAGCCGAGTCTAAGGTTTTCAGTAACAACAAAGTTTAGTAGGCGCCCACATCTGCAGGCTTTCGATAGCCGCCTGCATTCTCGTTCAATATCACATAGCCTCGTGTTGTGACACAGCCTGCATGAATATTGAGTCGCAGGCTGAAACATTCTCCACCACCTTAAAGAGAAGTCTAGATCTAATGAAATTCCCGTTATGGATAGTTGATTGGATTCGGCGCTGCTGAAGAGAAGACCTCGGAAATGAATACTGAAAAGGGATAAGGAGGATGAACAGAGATGGACGCGTGAAGAAAGGGTTTCTGTGAAAGGGAATCATGTTGTTGTCATATCTGGTTCTAAGAGAGAGGAAAGACCTTCACGGGCCGAGATCTGAGGTATAAGATGTCAACTGTTTCCCTCTCAACCATTCATCATCACTCACTTTCATTCATCACCTTTCTCACTAGAGTTCCATCACTTAATATTCACTTCTTATCACACCTTTTACTATGTGCTCTACCTTAAACGCGTCCAGCCGCCCGGCCGCATGGACTCTCGACCAGCCAGAGGCTGACATCACAGTTAACTCGTCCGAGTTCAACTCCACCGGCTTCTCCGCCGCTGACTTCTCCTCCACTGGATTCCAGAGCACCATCGTTGAGAAGACTGGACTCACTCTTCCTGACACCACCATCTCTCCCGACACGGGAATGGCCCGCTGTAAGTGTTCCTCTTGCATCAAACTACTAAAACTCACCATCCCTAGCCATCGTGAAGATTGAAGCGCGTTTCGCCAACAAATTGACTGGCTACTCCATCTGGAAGATCAGCACCGGACTCCTCGTCAGCCCCGACCTTGTCGTCGCCGGGAGCGAGGCCGTTTATGATGCTGAGTATCAGCTTGGTGCAGCTACGCAGGTCAAGTGCTACATTGGATATCGTGGACGTGACATTCAGCCCCGAAATGGTCAGCGTGTTGTTTTCTCCGCAGACTGGACTGAGGGCTCGGAGAGGCGCTCGCGAGATATCGCTTTCATTCAGGTTGCTCAGCCTTTCGCTTTGAATGCACCTGTTCAAGGTATGTCAGACCATGTTGCTTTGCTGTCTTTATTTACTGACGAGTTGATATCTGTAGAGGAAACCGTCCCCGTCCCTGTCACTGTTTGCACCAACTGCAGCGCTCACGAGACCCCTATCCCTGTGACCGAGCCTGCGCCTGAGGTCACTCAGACTGATGCTCCTGTTCCCGTTTGCGTCGAACCCGCTGTTGAGGAACCTAAGCTCGAGATTCCTGCCCCAGCAACTGAACCAATCCCTGAACCCGACTATGTTGACATCAAGATTGAGAATACGCCGGATACCTCTGTTTCCGACGATGTTGATCCATTCTACGAAACCCTCAAGACCGTCTCCCAAATCGACACCAAGACCCTCGACATCGAGTCTTCACTCATCGACGATGTCGGCCAATTCGTCAGTGTCGCCGCTGGCTCTCTCGTCAGCCACGTCGTCGGAGCAGAGACCATCTCCAGCGGCAAAGCAACCAAGCTCTCTGGAGTCTCTGAGCGCGCCCTCCTCGCCGAAGCATCTCTCCAAGCTGTATTCGCCATCGAGCAGTCCACCGAGCTTGATGAGATCATCGCAGCGATGAAAGATAACTGGACTACCAATGCTCCGCAGGTCGAGAAGCTCTCTGAGCTTCTTGCACCGTACCTTGCTGAGGCTGCTCGGTGCATCATCGAGTACCATCAGGAAGACGAGGCTGCTGGAAATGTCATTTCCTCCAAGGCTCCGAAGCGCCGAAACCTGGGTATTCGACAGTTCCCCGTTAGTGAGGCAACCAAGGGTTTTGTCAAGGGTCTCTTCGAACCGACTCTTCCTCTAGCAGGTCGTGAAGATGTCTTCTCGTCTCTTGGTCCTGCACTTCGCAGTGCTGTTTCCGCTGTTGAACAAATCGTCTGCCAAGCTGGAACCACCGCTGTTGATGTGAACACGCCCAAGCTTCTCACCAAGTACAAGGGCCCTGCCCCCTCAGCCGGCGACATTGAGGCAACTCGTGTTCTCGTCCAACGCGCCATCATGGCAGACGCCGCTTACCAAGCCCTCTCTACCCTTCCCCGAGAGAAGCTGCAAGTCCTGAAAGTCATCCCTCTTGATGCTGAGCTTCCCCCTGCTGACAACATCTTTGACTTCATCAAGAACGTTATTCAGAAGATTGGCCCTGTTTGTCTTCATGATGCTAGGCAAGCTGTGCACAAGTTTTTCCCTCTCCTCGTTGATACTCCTGCCAAAGCTCCCAAGCCTGTTCCCGCAAAGACTGCAAGCAGTAAGTTTGCGCTTCGAGACTTTCTGAGCAGTAAGAAGGGTTCTGTCAAGACACTTTGAGCATGCTACTACGATTGAGATGCTGTTTGGTTATTTGATCATGTGTTTGGATTCATGGAGGATAGACTAAGGGAAGACAACCCAACGAAAAAATAACGAGTCGACGTGAAGTGGGGGAGACGCTCTAGAGGGAGGAATGTGGAGGATCAAGCTTGTTTACTACCGGAACCGGCCGCAACCGGAAACTTCCCTTTGTCTTTGTATCTAGTTATTCTAATTTTGTGCTTCTGTATTTAGTTTTCTCTCTGCTTAATTGAAACCATCAGCTGTTGCAATATCATGTCAGCCCAATTCATGTCCAACGTTAGCGGGCTTGTTACAGATGGCAATTTCCATAAGATCAGCTGAATTGGGCATGATCCACCGTCATCGTCTCCAATGTTAGAGCCCATCATGTTGTTTCCCGCGTATTCAACGCATCGTTTATTTCCGCGCTCGGAATGCCCTCTCCACTCTGCTGCGGGGGACCAAAGTCCCATTCTCGTTCAACAGATCATCATTCGGAGTAGATCCAGTCTCCTCCTCGGCCCTACTCCAAAGTAAATTACATCCCCTCACCTCTTTCCCTGTCTTGTTATCAGCCCTGTGGCCATTGGCCTTCGATCCCCTCACCTGTCCATCAGCCCTGGCCATTGGCTTCCTCTCTTCCACTGCATTCGCTGGCATCGCAACGTCATATCCCTCTGTGGCTTAGCTCGTGCCGAATGTTCCGAGCTGAGACACAGCCTCCACAACGGGGTTCCAAAGAAACCGAAACTCTCTCGGCCGAAGAAGCCGTCAGTGGATCTCAACCTTTTTTATCGCTGTCCACGGAACGAACTAGCCACTCAAGACGCGTCAGTCCCTGCAACCAGTCAAAGCACTAATCACCATAAAACTCTAGCATGTGCAAAGACCCAGTGAGATCATACCCGTTGGCTACTCCGTAAATTGCGCCCCTTGGCTGAAGGGCTTTACTCAACTTATTTATCCTTTGCAATCCTCCACTTTGAGTTCCCATCTTCCTTCGTTTCATCTTTAATTCTTCTACATCTGTTTTTTGTTTTGGATACTCGGAATGCTCGGCTTCGTGGCCCTCTCGCTCTGGCTCAGTGCAGCAATTGCTGCTCCGGAAGACACGGCTTTGATCCCCAGGGCCAATTCAGTCGAGATCCGAGCCCTACCAAATTCTCCGAGTGGTGGATATGCTCCGAAAGTAGTCGACTGCCCTTCAACGCGTCCCAAAGTTCGTCTTGCGGATGAATTGTCCAGCGAGGAAGAATCCTGGGTTCGAAAGCGCAGAAACAATACCATCGATGACCTCAAGACATTCCTTTCGCGAGCCAACATTTCTGGCTTTGATGCTGAGAGCTTTGTTGAGAAACATAAGAATAATGCAACTGGTCTACCCAACATCGCCATCGCCGCGTCGGGTGGTGGTTATCGCGCTTTGATGAATGGCGCAGGATTTCTCTCAGCTGCTGATTCACGCAACAACAAGACAGGCCCCATCAGCGGCCTTCTCCAGTCTGCAACGTATCTAGCTGGTCTTTCCGGTGGAGGCTGGCTCGTGGGCTCGATTTTCGCCAACAACTTCTCAACAGTCCCAGATTTGCAGTCTGGCGAGAAAGTCTGGCGCTTTGACCGCTCCATCTTCAAGGGTCCCAAGAGCTCGGGTATCAGTCTTCTCAACACTGCCGAGTACTGGGATGAGATGAAAGATGCCGTTGATGACAAGGACAAGGGCTGGAATACTACGCTCACTGATTGGTGGGGTCGCGCATTGTCGTATCAGCTTGTTAACGCGCCTGAGGGTGGACCTTCGTATACTTTCTCTTCCATTGCCGATACCTCCAACTTCAAGGACGCAGACACGCCGTTCCCCATCCTCGTTGCTGATAGTCGTGCTCCGGGTGAGCGCGTCATCTCCTTGAACGCTACTGTATATGAGTTCAACCCATACGAGTTTGGCACATGGGATCCTACAACCTTTGGTTTCGTACCTACCGAGTATCTCGCCTCCAACTTCACCAACGGAACTATCAACTCCAAGGGTGAATGCGTTCGCGGCTTTGACCAGATCGGCTTTGTTATGGGAACATCTTCTTCTCTGTTCAACCAGTTCCTTCTCCAGAACATCACCAAGATCGGCAAAGAGAATGATATTCCAGAAATTGTTGTCAAAGCCATTGAAGGCGTCTTGACTGGCTTGGATCAGGACGATGAGGATATCGCTCAGTATGCACCTAATCCGTTCTTCGGATGGAACCCTACCGACAAGAGCGTCAATTCCAAGGACCGCCAGTTGACTCTTGTCGATGGTGGAGAGGATCTGCAGAACATCCCCCTTCACCCACTGATCCAGCCCGTTCGAGGCGTTGATATCATTTTCGCCATCGATTCGTCTGCTGATACGAACAACAACTGGCCCAACGGTACTGCTCTCCGTGCTACATATGACCGTGTTGGTTCCAGCATTGGCAACGGCACACAATTCCCCTCGGTCCCATCAGCTGAGACCTTTGTAAACGAGAAGTTAAACCAGCGCCCAACACTCTTTGGTTGTGACGCCAATAACTTTACTCTTTCAGATGGTGAAGTTCCTCCTCCGCTCGTCTTTTACATCCCCAACGCTCCATACACCTACCATAGCAACGTCTCCACATTCGACATGTCATACACAACTGCAGAGCGCGACAACATCATTCTCAATGCCCTCAACGGAGCTACTCAGGGTAACGCTACCATTGATAAGGAGTGGCCTACTTGCGTGGCGTGTGCGGTTATGAGCAGAAGCTGGTGGAAGGCGAATGAGACTGTCCCCGACGCATGCAAGACCTGCTTCGATAGGTACTGCTGGGATGGAAAGACAAATGACACTGCTGTTAAGAGCTATGAGCCTGAGTATATCATTGGAGGAAATGCGACCGCGGGTGCGTCTGATAACGCAGCTGGAGCCAGGCTTGGCCCAAGCTGGTTTGTGTCGGCTGGTGTTGGGGCTGCTGCTTTGTTTGCTCTCATGTGATAGCGGGAATTTATTTGTAATATTTGATAGATTTTAATTGTCATACTTGTTCAACTTTATCAGTCCTCGTGTAATAATTATGTAACAGCTGACAATAGTGCTAACCTATTGGTGACCTCCTTTGCACTCCTTTGAATTAAGTCCTTCCCCTAAGCCAGAGGAGCAAGGGCGTCTCCTCGACTGCCTGATCAATACTGCTAGCGGCCGAATAGTCGGCTTCAAGTCTCCGAACAAGATAACTTGACAAAGTTATGAAGCTGTGTGGTGGTCTGGTAAACAAGTCTATTATTTCTTTGACTGCCTATTGCCGTCTGTAACGCCCTCACATCTTCAGCGACCCAAGAAGCTCAGTCAGCTGCGGCACATCAGCCGGAATATCCTTCCACGTTAGTAACTTCTGTGTCTTTGCGTTAATCATATTCGTGTAAATATCCGCCATCCTCCTACTATCCCAAACGCCCTCCCGTCTCCCCAAACACCTTAGAAGCCTCACCCCCTCCCATTGCACGCTCGTGTCCTGACATGATATTATAACATAGGATATTGGAGGCACAAGATTAGCCTGGAATGTGAATATCTGGCCCTTGTCGCTTTGCGTCATCTTGATGACCTCTTCCGCTTTCTTCAGTATCTCGATGCAATCAGCTGTCTCTAGGTCGTCGTCGAAGTGGCTGAGCTTGAAAGTCGCCTGCCATGTAGTCTCTTCGCATTCGAGTACTTTGAACCGGAACAGCTCTGACTCTGAGGCTTTGGAGGGATCAAACGTCTTCTTGAAAGCTTGATATCGTGCGCTCCAATGATGGTAGAACGCTTCTGAGACCATCTTTTTATCTTGTCGTGCGCATGAAACCCCACCATCGCCACACAGCTCCCCATCTGAGCAATCTGGGCACTCGGCGTACAGTTCTACATCGCAAAGCGTCTCGACGTGTGTCAGTGCCGCAGCTGCAGCTTGGGCAGAAGTGAAGGGTTCGCCCGGGTCTTCTAGATCAATCGGGTCCTGCTTATCAGCCCATTCTGTAATCTCCGCGACAAGCTTGGGGGAATGGTTGTCCCCCACGTAGAAGAAAAGATCGGAGGCCAGGCCGCATAATGAAGGGCCAATGTTTTCCATAAACTTCGCCAAGTCCCATCGATCACAGGCGTTCAATAACGAGAACGCCGCTTCCAAATGCCGCGTGACGTTCTTGTAACGCCCGTAAAGATTCTCCGTACAGATAAATATTAAACAACAAGTTAGAATAACCTGGAAGTCTTTGTCAGGTGAGTTCATGTACTCTTGCATCACCCGAATAGCATTATTGTACTGTTGAACAGATGCGATCTCGTAAGATTGAGCGAGGGATTGCGTTAACGGGTCAGTCTGGGTCTGAAGCTTGAACGCCTTGTGCGCCCCTCCCAACGCCCCAATGGCAGCCTTGACGGGTTTTGAAGTCTGGCTGAGTGGTAATGCATAAGCGTGCCAGAAACTCATTGCGTTGAGTGAGCTCGCAAGTTCTGATACCGTGTATGTTCGGAAGTGGTGGCAGAGATCTATCTCTATCGTCGAGCCGAATGTTTCTGGTGATAGAGCTGCTGGCAGTGCTGGGACAAGAAGCTTTGAGGCTGTCGCGAGGCGGCGGGACATGAGGTCATACTGTTTCCTATGAAGGGCGAGAGATTTTGTCTTTGGTTTGCGTTCTTGGGGAGCGATGTAGCCGTCGCACGTCCGCTTGTCCTTTTCACATCTGAAACACGTGGGTTTTCGTTCATCGCATTTGAGATGTCGGATTCTAACTACGATCAGCAAAGCTTCAGTCAGACGTATTACAGTAGGCTACACACTTGCTACTACGATTAGCAGATAATAAGAAATGCCTGAGTGGTCGACTCACCAAGTTCTACAGCCAGATCTCACCTTCGGCGCCCTCGCCCTCCTCCATTTCACCTTCTCACCAAAGTCTGACATTCTGGCGTGAGATCAGCTTCCAAGGACGACGATCCCCACGTGGTGATAAGCGGGCGTGCAAGGCCGAGTATATGATAAACACAAGCACAGGCCCTTCATTCCAGGGAACGTCTCCCGTTACGTAGCGTGAGTCATGAGGGATGTTGAGAGTTGAGCAGGGAGAAGTGACAATTTCTTTGGAAGGGCCTGGGCTCTCGCGATCTACGACGGAAGAGGTAAGGAGGCTTGCCCCTGGAGGTGGGGTCGTGAACTTTGTGCGCACAGCCCGCCCTGGTCTTTGGATGAGCACTGCCGGAAGCGACCCAATTTCACAGTAACCACCTTCTCAATGCGTTCGCCGGGGTGACGAGTTTGTAGGGCTTAGATGGGGCTCTTTAGAGGTTATTTTATCCTTATGTCTGCCTTGCCAAGCAAGGTTATCTAAGGTTGTTGAACGGAGCGGCCGCTTCCGGCACTTGAGATTGCCTGCCGTGACTCGGAGTATCTTTCCACCGCTTCATGTGACATTCGTAAAGGAGTTTCTATAAATAGACGTACCCTATATGAGCCTCGGCATGTCCAGCTTCGGGTTAAGTTATTATCTTTATGCTGTACAGAGTACTTAAACTCTATAAAGTCTTAGATTGCAGCAAGTTTAATAGATAAACGTTCCTATCGAGCATCGGAACTATTTTCACGCGCAGAGCAGCATCTAATGCGATAAAATTTCTACATGCACTGTTTGGGCAAGTTCTTTGCTATGATGTACGGTAGCTAAGATTGAGTGGTGAGAAAGGCGGCTTGAATCAACGCGTTTCTCAAGCGAGCCTATACTCATGATGTCACCGAAGAGTACCAAGCTGACACTGGTTATGAATATACTTACGGGATTCCGATAGCCCAAGTATTGCGTCAGCTGACGGCTTACGACTTGGCTGACGGTAAGCAAATAATCCATATAAATACAAACTAGGACCCAAGTACTTGTGATCAAACCTTCTTCCGGCAATCGAAAACCTCCGCAAGACATCAAAGTTCATCACCGCAAGCATGACATCACAACAAGAGCTCAGAGAGGCTATCGAGAACACAACAAGACAGTTCTTGGGAGCCTACAAAGAAGCCGGCGAACAAAACGACCCAGCACTCATCAACCGTGATGTCACCGACTCTTGCAAAAGATACTTCAAGCCAGCCGGTGTTCTTCAGCTATTCGGATCGCCCCCGGAAGATGGCTTGAGTAACGCCGACTACGAAGCCGCCATGGCGCTCGACCTCAAGAAATACGTAGTCACCTACAGCGACATCTCCGACGTGACTGTCGATACCGAGTCGCGCAAATCAGCCGCAACGACTGTGACGGGCATGAAATATAAGGATGGTGACGAGGACGTTATAGAACATTCGTGGGTCTTGGACTTCAATGAGGATGGGTCCAAGGTTACAAAGGTCATCGAGTTTTGTGATATGGATGGGCTGAGAAGGATGTTTGCCAAGGTGTACAGTGACAAGGAAGGTAGTGAGTAGCCCAGAATCTAGAGTAGATGTAATGAAAGACAATTTCAGGGTAACAGTGCATGGTGCGCATAATCAACGGTCAAAGTTCATAACAGCCAATCTATTGAGTAAGCTTATATAGGATCAATTCTTTCTTGCCAAGCGCCACCATAACACAAAACCGTGTTCGTGCAATACCGCCTACAGTCGATACCCCAATTAATAGATGTACCGGAACTGGGGAATCTCTCGATCTGTCTTATCGCTTAGATTGATCCCTTCCAACGGTACCTCTATGGCATCTCCGGCATCATCCCGCTTCTTGTTCTCCAAGATGAGATAGAACCGCAGCACAATGCAGAGAACTGCAGAAATCGCCAGGCAGATCATAACAGCCAGGAATCCCGACTTATAGCCAGGGGCCTCGGAAGGGAAGAACAGATGAGGACCAATAATATTGCCAGCACAATATGCGATAAAGACCTGATTTAAGTCAGTGTACTGAGGGGAGGAACTAACGAGACTGGGATTAACTTACCATAGCACTAACTGTAGTCTTCTTAGTAAAACCAGCGAAGTTACTTGAGACCATAGCCATTGTCATGGGAAAATTGGCAGTAAAGGCAACACCGAGAGCACAACCCATAACGCGAGTCCACTTATGGACTGGATCAACCTCACGCACCATCACAGCCCCAACGATACTGACAACGACATTTAAAGCCATGAAAAGGAGCCGGGTGTTTGGAAGATAAGTACTTCCAATGACAGATATGAGAACAAAGACCAACTGAAAGACAGACGGTAGGATATTAATAAGGAGCGTCTTCAGGACAGAAAAGCCAAGGCCCTGGATAACAATAGTGTTGAATTGTAAAGCTGTGAGTCGCCAGATACAAATACGCAAGGGCATGGCTTACTGTAAGAAGTCCATTATTAGGGATAATTGAAGCGAGATAAGCGACTGCGAGAAGCCAGGCATTTGGGTCGCAGAGTGCCTCCATAACCTGCTCCCTCTTCCACTTGTCATTCTTGATCCCGGTCATGTTGGTCTCGACTCTAGCGACAGCTTGAGCTCTCCCATCTTTGGTCAAGAAACGGTCATCGCGGACGTGTCGGGGAGAAAGATTAGAACCATGATGGAAACAGCTATCGTCAAAGCCCCAAAGCAGATGAAGATGGCCTCGAAGAAGTTAGCATTCGAAACTAGCCTCATAATATTGTTGCCTTACTTTCCAAGGGGAAAATGTGTTGATTTCACCAAAGCCATAGCTGACAAGGCCACCAAGAATGCCTGCAGACGTGTTTCCGAGGAACCAAGCACCTTGACGTAAAGGCTGCTCTGATCTCTTGTACCACATCGCCACAATCATAGAAAGACCAGGCGCAATCGCCGTCTCAGCCATTCCGAGAAAGAAACGAGTGGTAAGTAAGTCTTTGGCGTTGCGGCAAAGAGCCGTAAACATTAGAATAGCGCCCCAGATGAACCTAAATGACAGTCAGAGGTTTGTAGCGTTGACTAGAGTGAGACTTACATGGTAATAGCGATGACCTTTGCAATGGGGAATCGAACGAGCAATACACCGGCAATGGGGTATGTTGCGACGAGGTACCCAAAGTAGTAGATTGCAGATGCCCAGCCATATTCTTCTCCCTTGAGGTGAAGATCTTCGCGAAGTCCGAGGATAGCTGTATAGCTGAGTGCAGTCTTATCTAGGAACTGGAAGAGGTAGGCAAATGCCATGATAGGCAGCAGACTGTTTCATGCGTTAATTTTCGTGTTGGTAATTGCTTTCATTGGTTATGGGTGCATACTGAAGATTTGCTTTCCGCAAGATTCTCCTGTCCTCTTCTGGTGTTAGATCACGACCGAGAATGGCTCCATTGGTAACTGAGGCAAGGTCTGTTTTGTCGAGTTCCTTATCTTCGAGCTTGTTGTCAACGGTCTCTGATGTGTCTTTGATGGCCATTGTTGGAGATTGATTGCCAAGCGTAGAAGTAAGACTTAGTAATGAGGTGGTTTGATGTCGATGACTTGTTGAACGATGTAGAACGGAAATGGGGGAAAGAGCCTTCTTAAGTGCTCCATATCGAGTTTATCTTAGGTTAAGCTGGCGTTGGCAAGGCAGGGAGAGGTCATTGACAACAGAAACAAGCGAATACTACTTGACCCATCACCATGGCTTGGGTAGCTGAGATAAACTAGCCAAATTGGTTCTGATAGCCGACGAGAAAGTGCGGGGTAGCCGATGAGAGATCTGGAGTATCATCACCTTATTGATAGAGTTTTATCACTAGACTTCAGATGGAAATGGGGGAGTATCCGCGGAACGAGGCCGGTGGGTTCCGATGACGGCCACTCCCTGTCGACAGGGAGGGGGTACTATGAGCGGGAGATAAGACGGGAGAGAGTACCGGAGTAGCATGAGATCAATCAGGTGCACGATAGCGAGTACATCCTGCGTTCACAGATAGGCCAATTCCTGATCCAGTGATAAGACCGTACCTCGGGAACAAGGTGTACAGACGCATGGTGAAGGAGATCAAATACCACAAGCGTCTCTACAATTACGGTAATCGAGAATAAGAAAGCTTAGATTCACTCATTTGTTATCTTACATTAGGCACAAGCATATTGAAGTAGCCTGATTCGAGAACGCAGTCCGTAAATCGATACTCGTTCTCAACTCAGGCCTCATTCTCGAAACCCTCTCCAGGAAATCACCCGCGCGCGCAAAATGCTCTCCAAACTGAGCCAAACCCTGGAATCTCTCAAGAATCCACGAGACATGGAGTTCTTCATCAGTCTCTAAAGCCACCATGAATAGCGGACGAGCAATCCGAACCATAGCCGCGTCTCCCCCATGTCGGTAGGCCTGAAAAGCGAGATTCATGATGTGACGGATTGTTTTGCCGTTATCAAATTCTAGCTCTAGCGGAGGGTTTATGGTTCTGGCGATGCGGAGAAAGTCGAGGACCTCGGTGTAGTATATAGGTACTACCCAACGTATAGTTGGGACCATGGAGTGAGAGTTATCAGTGGCTGAAGTGAGCCTTGACGCAAAGTCAAGAATGTCCATGTAGCTCTCGCTTATCTCGTGTATCGCTTTCTCAACCTTGCTGGCAGCTTGAGCTAGTGCTGAACCACCAACACGCTGAAGACTCGTCATCTCGGATATAAGATACCGTAGCTGAACACTAGCCTCCAGGAGTTCAAAGACCTGCTGGTTCTCTAGATAGTCCACCAGCTCTACTGCGGGGTAATCGTCACCCCAGACCAAACGATAAAGCGGTCCAGAATAAGCGTGGAGACTGGACAGTCTCTTGATTGGGCCTGTCGGCAAACTGTTCTTATCATCGCTTTCTGGTAAGGTCCTGCAGAGCACCTTAGTGACTTGCCCGCCGAGTCCAAACGATGCTGCGGTGGCGTCCATCCCGCAAATTCTTGTTATCAGCCGAGCACAAAATTGAGATAGAAGCCGAGCACTTCCTGATTCAGCTATCTTCATCAGAGATACTGGCTGACTTGTATCTCTGGCTCGTTGTAGGATATCAGCGTAATGATGCTTTAAGATAAGTGCTGCTCCGTTTAGATGGCTGGCTAGTCCCTTACATCTGGTATCGCCGTGGAGTTGTTCGTACATAATCATGAGGACCAACCCACTCGTCAGTGAATCAAGATTAGTTGACTCGGCTGTTTCATTATCTCCCAGTATGGTATGTAGCTCTCGCAATGCCTCGGAATAGTGCTTGAGCCCAAGCGTTCGGTATTTCGAGGGGCCATCTTCTGTCGATACACAGTACTGTCTCTCATGCCATTGGTGTCTGTAATCAATACCACAGCCTCCAATCGCAAGTATCATATGTAATACAAGAGGCTCATGTGTAGCAAGGCGCAAAATGGTCGCAAATGCAGAGTACTGTGGCTTCTTCATGATGTACAGCGGCGAAAAGGGCTCCCGGAAGTACTGTATCGCTTCGATCTCTTCACTGCCGAGTTCCATCCCGTAAGTGCCCCATTGGAAAGGTGTGCTCAACGAGGGAGGTATCTCCTCACTTCCAGGCCGAGGACTGCCACAAGAAGTCTTGTCTGCACGAGGCTTCGGCTCAACGCGAGAGAAGTCCAGGCTTGAGTGGACAAACGTTCCAGCTGGGGAACCTTTAGGAAAGGTGCGGAGCCGGGGTGCATAATCGCAGCTGAGCTTGAGGCGTACGCATCTTCGGCAAACAGGACGTATCTCGTCGCATTTGACCTTCTTGGTTCGACATGTCCAGCAGTCGCTCCGCGATCTCGGAGCTGATCGGCCTAGTGGCGTTGCATTGGGGGGAGATGAGGACATTATTATTTCCGCTCTTGGCGTGATAGCCGACAGCCGATGGTTATGGCCAAAAAAGCAATGTTTAACGAGAGAAGAGGAACCAAAGGCAAGGGGATGTGTGATTAAAGTTGCAGAGTGAGGAGATCCTTACTTATGAGACTGGTCGGCAATTTCAGTGGCGCCCGCTATCTTTCGTCGGCTGCACGTCCAGAAGGGGTTTGGCTCTTTACCCCAGGTCTGGGGATCTCCTTCGCTAACCTGATAACAGCTTAGGACTTGGGTTTGCTTTCAGTGGCTTGGCAGTCCTGTGGCGGGATATTGGTAGCGCCCTGGAATCACCCGGACCGTGAAGCGGCAATGAAGACTCCTCGGAACAAAATCTACCTTGACCTGTGATTTGAGAAGAGTATATAGCAGTGCATGTCGTGAGAAGCACCCGCCGGTGATCCGTAACTTAGAACATACTTGTATCGCCTCAAACAAAATGATGGTCATTGATTCAGCTTCCTCCCCTGGCCAGTTCGCGCCAACACATTACGATGCAGTGCCTATTGAGAAGGTAGACATCATCGACCAGTCCAGCTCAATCATCGCTTCAACCCTGGAAGCTCTCAATCCCGCCTTCCAAGAAGTCAATCTCAGCATGCACTCCCATCCCGAACTCGCCTACCAAGAAGTCTTTGCCCACGACAAACTGACCGACTTCTTTGAACATCACGGCTTCCAAGTCACTCGTCACGCATGGGGCCTCGACACAGCTTTTGAAGCAACATTCGGCTCTGGAGGTCGTCAAGCCGTCTTCTGCGCTGAATACGATGCACTTCCGGGCATCGGCCACGGCTGCGGGCATAACCTCATCGCTACATCCTCTCTTGCAGCTTTTGTCAGCGCCGCTCGTGCTCTGCAGATGACCAAGCTTCCTGGGCGCTTGCGCATCATTGGAACACCTGCTGAAGAAGGTGGAGGTGGTAAGATCAAACTCCTCGAGGCTGGGGCGTTTGATCCTCCCCATGATATCGCGGCAGCTTTGATGTCGCACCCAATGACCTCGAGACCAAGCTCGGATAGTCTGGTGTACGATGGGATAGCTGGGACGAGAAGCATTGCGGCGTACAAAACTAATGTTATATTCAAGGGCAGAGCATCGCATGCGGGTGCGGAACCGTGGAATGGGATCAACGCGTTAGACGCTGCTGTTGGTGCGTACGTTAACGTTTCCATGTTGCGACAGCAGATCAGACCAGATGAGAGAGTGCACGGTGTATTTGAAGATGGCGGCACAGTCCCCAATATTATCCCCCAGTACACTCGAATGAACTGGTGCATTCACAGTCCTACACTGGCTGGATGCCAAAGCCTCGTCAAGCGAGTGCAAGCTTGCTTCGAGGCCGGAGCTGCCGCAGCCACTTGCAAGGTCGAATACGGAACGTAAAGTCTCACAATCTCTATCTTCAATTGCTCTACTAACGAGACAAACTAGAGCACCGCTCTACAATGACCTTCTAGTCAACGACACCCTTTCAAACACTTACGTCGACGAAATGGCTAAGCTAGGGCTAAAGATAAAGCCACAGGAGAACGTCCCTGCTTCCACGGATATGGCTAACGTTTCTTACCATGTTCCGGGTTTTCATGGTGGCCTTTCTATCCCTACTACCAAAGATGTATCCATACACCATCCAGACTTTGCTACATGTGCTGGGAAGGAGGGTGCTCACAAAGCAGCTATGGGTTGTGCAAGGGGGCTTGCAATGACTGCAATTCGGGTGTTGGCTGATGAGGAATTGTCACAGCGTGTTAGACATGACTTTGAAAGGGCTGCATAGGGAGTTGCTGGTATTTCAATTCTTCAATATGTCTAATACGACTTTATTTCGAGATACATCTTTCACCGAAGTGGACAATCATGTTGAATTTCTACCAGCACGAATCCGGCCGAATCGAATGGCACGACCTCTTCAAACCGACTTACGAACTATTAATAGTTTACCTATTACACTTACAAGTTAGAGTAAAGTCAAATTGCCGTGATTCACGATACATAGCCGGCATAGCCACAGGGCTATTCCCCTGACCAGTGTTGATCTCCTGGTCATTCCTTTGTTGCAGCAGTTCGTATTGCGCTTGGGCGTTTATGATTCGGTTGCCTCGGTTCGGAAGTCGGCATGTCTAAACTAGCCCTATGGTCCAGACTGACACTTATTCGCCCTATCACCGACTGGAATGCGTTTGACCATCAACGTGACTCGTTGGATGATCTATAAATGGAATGAAAGTTACGGTTGCCCAAGGGATGACCTGCTTGAGAATTAAGCTCATAACTGTGTCAGAAATCTTGTTTGTAGTTCAACTGTTTACAACGGCTATTCTCTCTCAACGCTATAGGTAAAATACGTAGTTCTCCGGCATGCAGCTAGTGATGTGAGAGTTAATAAGACATCCCTCCATTCTCAGGATTTATTTCGACGTAACTGTTACTCCAGTTCCAGGGAGATCACGGCACTTCGCTGGGCGTTCCTGAGACACGGCATATTAGTGGCTAACGCCACAAAGCCTACGGCCCTCCCTTTGTTATTCTTGCCCTGTGATTGGCTAAATGTCTCATCTCCTTGAGCTAGAGGAATGTGTCTTGCCTAGTGACTTCGTATGAATACGAACAAAATCTATACGACAAAAGGACCTCCGTGACTGAGTACCTAGAATGCGGGGGAGGAATTGTGATGACACAGGACTTATTTTAAATTACCTACACGAGAAACACTAACAATAAGACACGGCGCGTTCTTTTATAAATACCAGCGACCTTTGTAAACCTGCCGAGTATTCCCTCCCTTCACACTCACCATATTCCCTTTCAAGCACGCAAACACAATCATTTCTCCATCAAAATGGTCTCCAACACTCGTTCCGTCGTCTTCGGGCTTATGCTCAGCGCCGCCCAGCTCTCAAGCGCTTCACCAGCTGCTGCTTCCGACACAGCCTTCTCATCTCCCATCTACCCTACCGCCACTGACTCCATCCCCGCTCTCCCCTCCTCCACCGACGCGTGCCTTGCGAAATGTAACGCTGCTCACGACAAGTGCAACACTGCGCCTGACGCCAACCACGCTACTTGCGCTGCTGAGTATGCCGAGTGTATTGGCTACAACCCTTATGGCGGCGCATCCTATGTTGAGCCTACTGCCTGCTCTCACTCTGCCAAGCCCACTGCCACTGAGACAGCTAAGGCTGGTGATTGCCTTGAGAAGTGCAACAAGGCTCACGATGCTTGCAATGTAGCTCCTGATGCCAACCATGCTACTTGCGCTGCTGAGTGGGCTGAGTGCTTGGGCTACAACCCTTATGATGGTCCTGATGGCTCTCTTGTTGAGCCTACGGCTTGCGCTCACTCCGGCAAGCCTACTGGCACTCACAGTGCTACTGCTACTGCATCTGCCCATGCTGGCGATTGCCTCGAGAAGTGCAACAAGGCCCACGACGCTTGCAACGTCGCCCCCGATGCCAACCACGCTACTTGCGCTGCTGAGTGGGCTGAGTGCCTGGGCTACAACCCTTACGACGGCCCCGGTGGTTCTCTCGTTGAGCCCACCGCTTGCGCTGCCCATACCACCATGGCTTCTGCCACTGGCAAGCATACCGGCACGGAGACCTCCAAGCCTGCTAGCACTGAGGCTTCCAAGCCTGCCAAGTCCTCGGAGCCTGCTGTTGTTGTCAACGGAGCTGGAAGCCTGTCTGGCAAGGTCGCTGGTTTCGTTGGTGCCATTGGTGCTGCTGCTGTTGCTCTTCTCTAAGTTCTGTCTTGTCTGAACCCATTAGTACTGCCAATGGCCATGCCAATTGGTGTCTATGTTATTGAAGCCATGGTCAAGCTGTAGTAGCTATTTACAACCTCTGGATGAATAATGCCTGGCTCTGGATCGGGTGGAAGTCTTTAATATTAGCTTAGACAAATTTTAAATCTAATACAAGTTTTTTATTGCTTAGTTTATCAGTCCTTCAAACTAATCCGAGCCTGACATATCTGGAGCCTCTGTAAATGGCATTGAGCGACTGATGGGGACCAAGGCCTATTGTTATACCCTGAATAACAGGGTGAACATCATGGATAACTAGCGGAAGACCAACAGTATCTGATTGGGGCAACAAGGATATCCCGAATATAGCTGCTGGTATTCTTTTGTGTTAGCATATTTATATTCCGAAGTCGACAGTTTGTGATCATTGGACCGTCGTAGCTGAGCTATCGGAGCCAGCCATGTCCGAACAATCCCAGAACGGCAATAATGAACGAGCAGAATACTATCTGACACACTAAGTAATTATGTACGATACAATGTAGTATGTTAAACGTCTATGATTGACATGTCGTTCAAACTCCATCAGAATACCCTACATTGGCTCGGAACGCGGAACGCCTCGAGGTGATGATTCCGAGGTGGGTCCTCATCTTGTCAAAGGAAGGGCGGAGACTGGCTGTCCATCACAAATGTGGCGATCATTATCTGGGGAGACTGTTCGGACAGACTTTTCCTGAAGTGGAATTTCCATACGGTGACTGATTGACATGCTCCCCCACCTTTCGTGGCAATATCGGAAACAAGCGCGATTTCTGAAGTCTCTGTTGAATGATATATAAATGCAACACCATACAGACATAACTACTGCTTGACATTCAATTTCAAGACAACAATTTGTTCAAAGACTGATTTAGACACAATGGATTCTGCAGAGTTTCGCGAGGCAGCTCGTACAGCCATTGACGAGAGTGCGTCTTTCCGAACTGAATCAATGACCCGATGTTAACCAATACAGTCACTGACTATTACGACAATGTCTCCTCGCAGCGCGTCGTATCCGATGTGAAGCCAGGCTATCTCCGCCCTCTCCTCCCATCCTCAGCCCCCCTCGAAGGAGAGTCCTGGAGCGACATCCACGCAGACATCGAGTCTAAAATCCTTCCCGGAATCACCCACTGGGCCAACCCCCGATTCATGGCCTTTTTTCCCTGCTCAAGCAGTTACCCTGCTGCCCTAGCTGAAATGTACTCTAATACCTTCAACGGCGCCCATTTCAACTGGATCTGCAGCCCAGCTGTTACAGAGCTGGAAACAATTGTCATGGACTGGCTCGCCAAAGCTCTCGGTCTTCCGGAATGCTATTTGAGCGGCGGTAGCACCCATGGCGGTGGTGTTATTCACGGGAGTGCTAGCGAGGCCATCCTCACTGTTATGTGCGCTGCGCGCGATAAGTATCTCGCTGCTGTCACGAAGGACATGGATGAAGATGCTGTCTGGGCTGTCCGAAGCAAACTCGTCGCTTTGGGAAGTTCTGGATCTCACTCGAGTACCAAGAAGGCAGCGCAGATTCTCGGTGTTCGCTTCGTCGCTATTCCCGTCACTGAAGAAGACGGATTCGCCATGACGGGTCGTGCTGTCGCCAAGACAGTAGCTGAGTTGCGGGCCCGCGGGCTGGAGCCTTTTTACCTGACTGCTACGATGGGCACGACGGATGTTTGTGCAGTTGATGACTTTGCCGGCATTGTTGAGGCGCTGTCTCCTACCGCTGGCACAGAGAGGGATATCTGGGTCCACGTTGATGCGGCCTATGCAGGATCTGCACTTCTTCTTGAGGAGAATCAGCCGTTGACTACACCGATGGCTGACTTTCACTCTTTCAACTTCAACCCGCACAAGTGGATGCTTACGACCTTTGATTGCTCTGCTGTTTGGGTCCGATCCCGAGCCTGGCTTATCCAATCCCTAAGCATCAAACCGCCGTACCTACGTAACCAGTTTTCCGATAATGAACTAGTCACTGACTATCGCGATTGGCAAATCCCTCTTGGACGACGCTTCCGATCTCTGAAGCTATGGTTCGTTCTTCGCAGTTTTGGCATCCGAGGATTACAAGCGCACATTCGAAACGGCGTTACGCTCGGTGAGTCCCTTCAGAGCAAGCTGGCCAGTCGACCTGATCTGTTCACAATCTTCACCTCTGCGCGGTTTGGCCTAGTGACTTTCCGTGTCAAGGGGGCTGATGAAGCGGAGATCAACGCTCGAACGGAGGAGCTTTATGAATGGGTTAACAGGACTGGAGAGTTTTATCTTACTAGCACGGTTGTTAATGATAAGTTTGCGATTCGTGTGTGTACAGGTGTTGAGAGGGTTCGAGAGGAGCATGTACAGCGGATCTTTGATGTTTTGGTTGAGAGAACGGAAGCAGACTTGGGTAAGACTAAGCAGTGAAGGATGGTATATGATAGAATGACATAAGAGACAGCACGTCATGACAAAAGATTGCTGCTAAATACAAAAAGTGAACATTACCAGAGAGTTTGTGAATGTGCGAGTTCAATGCTGTCACAGTGATTGACGGTTTTCTATGAATTGGCCCGAAGAATAAACCTTTTTCTTGTCATGAATACTGCTCAAATAGCCTGTAGGGCTAACGCATAGTCTGACCCATAGAGCCTATCTTCTCGTCTCGCATAGGAAACGTCAACTGTTGCTTGTCACGCCACTTTGATAGCCCTTCCAAGTCAGGTACCACTTTTGATACATCCAGAATCCTCGGTAGGGCTGAATACCCGGGAATAGTGAGCGCACAAAGGTCCTTTTCTCCACAAACCTGATGCTCAACATGTCATCCATCGCTTTCATACTACGGAAGTACTCGCTGAGATCCGCGATCCAAGCCTTGCGCCACAAACGTGATACTGCCAGTCAGATCATCAGGCAACAAGGTTATTGGACCCAAGTCGCTGGTACCAGTAAGGCTCCGAGGCCCCGAACTCAATTTAAACTTCCAATTTTATGCAATACAACCCCGCGGGGCCCGCGCATGAAAAGCCCCAATCTTTAACACTCTCCACTGAAACTTGACACAAGCCCCATGGTCATGCATCTGATGGTCATGCTCCCACAAAGTACATATGCAATGAAAAGGGGGCTGTCGCCGTGCGTGATTTGACAGCTAAGCCACGTACGCGGCTGTCAACTGACGACGTGATCTGGACCAGGTCCATTCATCAGCTTCCCGTCTGCGCCCCACGCTCTCTAATTGGTCAACCCGTATTTTGTCCCTCATCCACGCGTGCGCGTTTGAGTTTTCGGTTATTTCTGTCTTTGGAACTAGCCGAAAATTACAGGAGCGAAGCCGTGACCACGTAATTCGTGCCGCTTATCCGAAGTAAATTACCATCAAACAGGGGGGGCCATGAAGTACCCAGGGGAAACTGAAATTTTTTATTTTGTCTTTAGAGAAAAAAAGCAAATCGCTGATGTTTATTATAATAATTTACGGTAAAGAGTCGTAAAAGTTCGTGATAGCACGCAATTAAATGTGTATATGCCGGCGATGACTCCAATGATTCCTAGACTGAACCATGTCCATGGCCTGTCGCCGAGCCATTTGAGCACCTGCGCGTCGCTCTGATGCCATGTTGCTGTTTGGAGGTCTGCCATGTATGCGTCTAGCACCAAGGGGTCCATGATGTGTATGCTTGGCGATGGTAGAATTGGCTGGCCGAGCAGATATTGTTGCACTGCCAGTGTTAAAAAGAGAGGACCTGTTGATAGCATGATAGCTGCGTAGGGTTGAAGACGAGCCCAGAGTCGTGTTGCTTGATGAAAGCTAGCAAGTCTTGAAACAGCTGATGCGAAAGCTGGATGTCTTGCGGTCGAGATAAGAAAATCATTCGTGATACCAGTCGGTAATGTCGATTTGAATAAAGCGTGCTCTTTTCCTGGTAGTGATTCGATCTGATCCATAGGAAAGGACGAGTTGCAATAAGTGTCCATGTCCATATAAATCCCCCCAAAGTGATACAGAACAAAATACCGAATTGCATCTGCGCGCTGAATCGGAAAAGGATAATTATCCCAAGTGTCGAGATACCATGGAAATTCCTCCTTCAAAAACTCCCTCGCGCCTTCATCAGTCCAAAGCTTATATTCAAAATCAGAATACGCTTCTTGACAACTCTGCTGCGACGCTGCCCAAATTTCCGGAATCGAGCTATTAGGCGCAGTCTGGTGTAGAATCCTTGGTATCTTCTTCCCACCTGGCCTTTGAAATGCGTCTGGTGGTGCTGCATGGTCAACAGAGAAATTAATTGCGAATAATTCGTTATTCCGTATGAGAAGTGTGATGAGCGGGCGGATGGAATGAATTAACAGGCCGAGAATGATGAGGTTGATCAGCATTAGATAGACCGTGAGCTTCCTGAGCCGCGGAAAACCAAATCGTTTGGGGACGCATCGTTTGTAAGATGGTGATTCTGACTCAATGTGCTCCTCGTCGTAAAGTCGTTCATATTTCCCAAAGCGCGCGCGCAAATGTTGAATGATATTTTGCAGCGCCATTGTCCGAATTCATTCCCCAGCGAAAAAAACCCCACAAGCGTTGATAAAAAAAAAATCAGGGTCCTTTTGCTGTATTTATACGTCGCGTGCGCAAAGTTTCATGTGAAAAACACTAAAAAACTCCTTTTACCTTCGCACATTATATAGCAAATTAAATTTAAATTCATTGAAGTGGGCAACGGCCGGTAAATAAAAAAAGACGCGTCGTCATCGAAGATCCCTGCGTGCGCGCCAACTCAGCCTCGAGGCTTTTTTGTTCTCGACTCGGGTATGATTGGCGGCTGCGGGTACCGTATGATGTTGCGAAACGACGGCCACGTGCTAAAGAGTGACAGTGATGACCCGAGCCATTTTTTTGTTCGCTGATCTTTCTGTCACCCGCCGCGGGCGCGTCCCCTGAATCAGGCAGCGGCAGAAACGGCATTCGTTGGATTTCTGGAGTGGGAACTATTCCTGTTCTGGGGTAGATGTAATTTGGGGGATACGAATAATGCACGTTGGGTGGCTCGTTGTCATTTGGGGCTGGATTATACGGATGAGCCCGTCTTACTCTGCGTCAGCTATAAATACGCGAGGCAGACACCGTCTGGTTTCATACATGTAATACGTCCATCAATGCATAAATCGAACGAGCTTCGGTCTGGAGCTGACCCTTGTCAAGATTCGTGGCTGAAGCTTACCCTCAGCCCTGAAATAATCCACGCTGTCATGTTTCAGCGACATTTAGCATGGCTTGAACAAAATCCTCATTGATGTCTCGTTCAGTAAACGACTTTCGCTTTCATCTCGTTCATTCTCGTTCGCAGATCACGGGAGCTTTCTCGTTGCGCTCGACGGCTCCGACTTGAGCTAACGGGACCCCGCGGCAACCCGCGGCGTCTCGGCTCCCCGAAGCCCAAAAAGCAAGGGTCCATCAACTCATCAATCAGCTCGACTTCCTAATCTACGCGATTGGCTGACATTGAAAGGTAAATAACCCAATTCAAGGATGCCTGGGCGTGGCTCACCACGCAAATTGACTAAGCGGGGTTTCGCAACTTATCTCTTCATCGGGACCACTAAGTTTCCGTGATAAAACATGATGGTAGGCAGCAATGAGGGCAGCAAAGTATATAGTATTTTTGTCGAATCGCATCATTTCCTCTTGTGCGAATGCAAGCTTATTTCGGCCCCCCACTAACTTTATATCTACCGTAGAATAATTCTTGGAGAGCATTAAAAATTCATCTAATATTACGGCATGCCTAGAAATCTCTTTCCGTCGGCGTTGAGCTACAAGGCTTCCCTGATCTCACTCTTCACCAACAATATGCCCTTACTCGGCATACCCTCCTTATCCAGCACCCTCAAGAAGCGATATCCAAGCCTCAACCTGTCCAAACGAACACAAGCCCAAGCTGCCATGACATCAGGCCCAGGAACATCATTCATGACCCTAAATGAAAGGAAAGCCAATTCCGGAACAACTCCCTCGACGTTCAGGAACTCAACCGTCTCACCTCCAAAGTCTGGAGAGGTTCCTTTGCTTTTCCCTGTTTCGCCGCTGTACCCAATTTGTTTGACCTGCTCAGCCGTAGCATTCTCGTCTACCATAGCCGAGAGGGCATCTGGTTCTGTGTGAAGACCAATCTTGACGTAAGGAATGAACTTGGCGGGATCATCATGGCGGTTGAGTAAGGGGAGGTTCTGTGCTGCGATGATAGTGATGGCCACTCTTTCCAATGTCTTACTAGGAATGTGAGACTCCTCAATGCTCTGTTGCTCGCTTGGGTTATGACGATATCCCTCTGGCTTAAGAACATATCCATCTGAGCCCATAAACATACCCTCATTGAGCACCATACCTAGGTCCCATGATTGCCAATTGAGCGCTACGACCTGAACACCAGCGCGCCAGAAAATAACAGGATCGTAGTTGGACGAGTCAAACCGCATGCCATGTGGATAAGTTCGCATGAGAAACTGTCTGTTGTGTGAGAAGAGCGCCTTTGGCATGCGTCTCTGAATCGCAAATGCTGCGTTCTCTGAGAGCGAGAAGATGTGATTCGGCATCGACGCCTCCGGCTCCTCAAGAGACTTGAAACTAATCCCTCGGGTATGAATACCCAGACGGCTCAGGCTTGGGATGATCTTTGGTGGCTTGACCTTCTTGACCTTCTTCTCGTCTCCTTCGACAACAACCTCAAGCATGCTCTCGTCATCCGTGCTATCAGGCGTGTCCTTGCCCTTTCCTTTACCATCCTCGGGAACGTATTTCACCTTGATGAGAATCTTGTTCCTCAATTCATGAGGAGATGGCAGGCAATCGGATTCAAACTCGGGTGCAGGGAGGAGATAGTCAGCCCAGACCTCCTCCATGATGTTGACCATTGCGCCTTGTTGCAGGGGAGAGCAGTGGACTTCTAGACTGACGATGAGCGGGAGATCAGACGTGACGAAAGCATACTCTTTGACGGTCTCGCATACGTCGCGGAAGAGAACTTCTTTGGTGAGAGTGAAGCCATGAAGAACTCGGGGCTCGGCGTCAATGACATCCAAGAGTCTGTCATCAATCGTTCTGCCATCAGGATCAACAGGCTCAAACTTATTCATAGCCCAGCGCCCAATCTTGATGAAGGCTCGATCTGCAAAGCCCATCTTTCTAGGCGCAGCTTCCCGAGCAGTATCCTTCAGTTCTCTTTCGCCTTCATCATCCGAGCTAAATCCCGGCTTCCACTGCTCTTTACCATCCCAGACATCAATTTCAATACAGCGACATCCCCGTAGCAAAGCGTCTTTATACGCTTCAGTGCTCGAGTCGCTGGAAAGTTGATTTCCAGTAAGATAAGTGTTGTGGCTCGAGCTGATGAAGTAATTGTTCAATGGCCATGTCAAGTCTTGAGGAGCAGCCATTTCGAGAATGTTGCCAACCGGTGAAGTGAGATACTTGATGAGTTCAGGTAGATTTAGCTCATCTTGATCGACGAGGTAACTGGCCAGACCTTCTGGGTTTTCGATTTGGACGTGATGCATGAAGAGGCCGATTTGGTCTCGGTGCCAGGTGCCGTTGGGCCCGGCATACTTGTTGAACAATTGGGCGAAATGGCTGAGGAAGGACTCTTCAAGATTCTCCTCGATGCCGTTGCGCTGGCCGGTTGGATGTCCGCCGCCAGCCCTGTATCTGGCAAGCGGGAAGTTTTCGGTTGATTTAACAGACATTTCGACACATACAAAAAGGAAGATAAATTTAAGTACCTATGAAACACAGTCCACGCACGGCGCTTGGCCTTTATATGAGCAGCCAAGACATAACCTCATTCTTAATTTCTCAATATTACGGACTCGCCGTTATACAAGCGGATAAAAGACCGTGACATCTGTGGACCAATTCGCTGTCAAGCTCTTGAGGCATTGTGCTTGGCAAGCGAATAATTGTTCAAGCCGGTTGTTCGGCATTGGGGTTTGCCTTGGCCCGCGCCTTGACCCTATACCAATGTGTGCTTTTTTACGGACTGACGAATGAGAGTGTGTGGTTTGACTCCATTTGTTACTCAGCACAAAACGCGGTGGACGGCATATAATTTGCGCTTGGATATAGCTTGCGGTTATTGCTTCCTTGGCTGGAGGTATGGTGAATCGGATCAGGGGGAGCCAATAGGGCTATGCCGCGCCATTGTTTGAGAATTGTTATGAACCTCATCTGGAACTACAGTAATCTTGATTGAAGGAGTTGTGGATCCACCCTATAGGGCTGGAGGAGCAGCCAAATCTTCAACCAGCCTGGATAGAATGAACAAAACATTCCTCAGTGAATTAAATTAATAAAATGCAAAACCACAATTTACTGCAATTATGAGCAGTGATTGAATTGCAGCGACTCCCGATTTGAAGACATGTCATGAAGCTTTTTTGTGGAACATCGTAACCAAGCCAATTATCAATGAGCCACGTATCAATTTTCGCATCGCGACCCATCTTGGAGCTGTCAACAACAAGAGCATCACTTCTACATCCCAATCATCCATCATGTCTGGGTCTTCAAAGAAAATCACCTTGTACGACATCGCGGCCCGTCCGCCGGTGGAAAAGAACGTCTTCTCCCCAAACCCCTGGAAAAGCAGATTCGCCCTCAACTTCAAGCGCGTCCCCTACTCAACATCATGGGTAGCCCTCCCAGACATCACCAAAGTCCGCACAGGCCTCAACGTCCCCGCCTGTCGTAAATTCAACGACGGCAAAGACTTTTACACTCTACCCATCATTGAAGATCCCTCAACTGGTTCTGTAGTCGGCGACTCCTTCGACATCGCTATTTACCTACAAAAGACCTACGGCGGAGATGATCTCTTCCCCACTCAGACGCTCGACTTTGACTTTGAGCATCCCTACATCCTCGTCCCTCTCTCCGAATGGCGCGACAAGGAAAACCCCGAGTACGCCAAGTTCAACCTCAACATCGACGCGGCATTCACAGCGCATGTCCAACTAGGCGTTCAGGGCATGCCGTTTGATCCAGCGAGCGAGGAGGAGAGCAAGGCGGAGTTTGTGCGACGTGCGGGGGTGAAACAGTGGGACGACTTTGCGCTAGTTGGCGAGGCGAGGGATAAGGTTATGCAGTCTTTGAAAGAGATGCTGGGCAATCTTAAGAGATTGTTTATGAGGAATGAGAGTGGTCCGTTTTTGCTGGGGAAGAAGGTAAGTTATGCGGATATGATTGTTGGTGCGTGGTTGAGGATGTTGCATGCTACGTTGCCGGAGAATGAGTGGGCTCAGATTGCGGGATGGCATGATGGGACTTTTGGGAAGTTGCATGAGGCCCTGGATGCCTTTGCAGAGGTGAAATAGAACTGCTATGATATTGGAGTAACCCAGGATGTCTGTGGAATGAACTCATGTCGGGCCGCCCGATACCCTACATATCTCGTGCAATCCATCCGCTATCAATTTTGAATGTGACCCAAAGCATTGCATTTCTTTCCATCGTTAGAACTGATCTAAAGACGTTCCCATCACACTCGAGACGTAGACTGTAACGGCTCAGCAACGCACCATGGCGCTGCTACCATAGTGTTACTGGTAAGTCGCGTGGCACGTCTGTGCCCTGATTTGTCGCATCCTTCTGCTAGTCCCATCAGCTCTCTACTCCATCATCCCTTCCAATCGCCCCCATGATCATTAGACTCTACACCAAGCACTAGGTTCATAACACATGTTTAGCCTGATACTACTGCAGCATTTAATATATAACCCTTATTATTTAGTAAAGGTAAGAGATATCCTAATGTCTTACAACTTTATTAACAATAAATCGTGCTAATGTAAGACAGTAGCTGCTATTAAGGGATCTGGAAATAAATGCTGTAGATCAGGACTAAAAGGGCGGGATAACAGCGGCGAAACAGGACCCCTAGCCAGGCAAAAGAATGAGCAGATCGGCACAGAGGTCTCACCATAGAGCGGCACGGCTCTACGTCGGCCTCAATACAACAATATTCAAGCGCCACAAGACAGATTCACATATCTTTTCGTTACTCAATTTAACTACAAATACTCCCTATATCTAAGCACAAGAGTTCCTCTAATCCTTATCGTCATCAATTTCCAGCCTTATCAAAATCCCAATTCCGTCGTCTCACAACAGAAAAGATGAAGGCCTCAGTTGTTCTCTCAACTCTATACCCTGCGATTGTAGCTGCCTTGTCAGCTACATGCGAAAAGGATTCAGGGCCATGCATCATGGCCAACGATTGTTGTAAAGGCTATACCTGCAAGACGATGCCTGGAGCAGGCCCTAGATGCGTCGCCGACCAGAAGTGCGTTGCAACAGGACTGCTCTGCCATGTCCAGACCGCAAAGTGCTGTGGCGATTTTGCATGCACGAGAATTATTGGCCAAGTGGGAGTTTGCGTAAGTCATATTAAAACCCTCTGTTAAGATGTTGAGGTACTGACTTGATGTAGATGAAACCTGTGGACATTAAGCCAACCTTACCCTGATTTTGTAACTGAGTGGTTCAAATTATTTCACGCTTGTTTCTGGAAGTTTTATGTAGAGCTTTTATCTCGTGGGATTGATGGAATAATTCCTCAGAATCTATTGGCTACTGGTTGGCTTTTGTGGAAGATGGATTAAGTTATTACTATAGAAATGGTCCTTCTCAACCTTTCATCTTGTATTTTTAGCTTGTTCCTGCAGGTGTCATTGCCATCTCTTTTTCTACAATAACCTGTGAGTTACTGATTGCAATTTTCGGGCTAGGATCACTGTGTCTAGGAAGGGATTTATTACAGTACGTGTTGGATATGTTATTGCATTAAAGTTATAGACCATTATATTCATGCCTGAATTTTTGCAATGTTTTTCTCGCGAAGCCGCTTTAAGATGATTTTACCTACCCTACCCGCTTTCCTGGCTTAATTTGCTGTGCTGGTCTACAATTGAAAAACTCGACCTTTCAGCTACCTAGAGCAGCCCTTTTCCGTTCAGTCACCATATTGACAAAACTTACCAAGGCTACCTACACCATGTACTGGCTTTATTCACTATTCTTCATCTTTTCAAGGTCAGCATTTCACAAACTTACCTTTTATCTGTACCAAAAACTAACATCGCACTAAAGGGCATTCTCAGTTCAAGGGCAATATCCACTAACACGTGAACACCTTCATCGCCACATGCTGTGATAACAATGCCATCATATTCGGTCTCACCTTTCCATTTTGTACCGCAAACGATATGCATGTGAAAGATTTGATGCTCGGCACGGAGCAAGATTATACAAACTAGCCAACAGAACGGAACTTGCATTAGAGAAACGATAGAAGATGAAATGAACTCAGCTTAAGACTGCAATCATTGCCCCGCCATCTTTTTTCTTCTTTTCTCTTCTTTCATTTGGTTGCACCATTTTCTTGCACAAGGAAGACCTCTTCATTACCAATGTCCCAGTAGTAGGGACAATTAGGATCTTGAAGTTGTAGCTTGAAGGACCCCAGTGCAGTCCCGACAGTCAGCATATGTGTGCTGGGCCCGTCATGAATGTGCTGTATATACTGGAGTTCCCGGGTTCTTCTAGTTGGTGTCAAGCTGGCTGTCAGTATAGCCGTTGTTTGAGCAGCGGTTCAGTATCTACAGCGCAGTTGAATGGTCCTGAATTCTCTCAAGATGTTACCTTCCGCTCCCTGTCACGAGGAGTAATAGGAGACTCAATGTTCCATTCTTTTCAGCTTGGAGTCGAATTCCCTTGCGAGAAACGCCTGGAGCACTGAACTAATATAGGTAGGGCTTATGGTTCCAGCCACAGTGATACCCTTGATGTAGACCGAGGGCTCCGTGCTTGATGATAGTGCCTTGCCAGGAAAATAAACAGGATGAACTGTCATAAAGATGATGAGAGATACCAGCAGTATTGGACACAACAAGGCAGAGAAGCCCTGAAATAATGTTAGGGACTTTATATTTGCCTCCGTGGGTAGTGAGCTGGCGGATGACTTGGTAACGCATGTAAGCTGGCTTTGGCCTTTAAGGCAAAAGAAATATTCACTGGTGATCCGACGTTAGATGTGCCTTGTCAGCTACATTTGCTGTCGTTTAATGGATTCTTGACCACGCGTTACATCATTCGATAACCACTGGCCTCAAAACAGCATGATCTGAGTGGCTCGTGTTACAAACAAAGGTGAGATAACCATCTGAAGCATGATCCCATAATCGTCTGACCCACGACGGCGACACCCGAGTGGCTTGCGCCACACAAATACCGTCTTAAGAGCAGTGAGTTAGCGTAGATGTCAAGTGCGATTTTATTGATATAGAATCAGTAGTCTTAAATCACAGTTGAGTGGCGCATGATAAGAATTAGTCTCCTAGAGTAAACCTTTATACTATCAGAACTCTGAGACTCCTTTCAATGCAAAAGATGCCCAGTTTGTTGAGTTCTCTCCATACACATGCAATATGTTCAATGTAGCTTGCTGGAATGCTCGTGCTAAGTCTACCTTTCCTCCCATATGCCCATTGGCCCCTTTTGCAAGGCTATGTTGATAGAATGACTCTGAGAACCGTTGACCTGCAGTGCTGGGAATCGGCCATAGAGTTGCAAGAACAGAACAGGCTCCAGCAACCAAAAATGCCGGGACTATGCCAAGAGGTTCATTTCCCAGCGAAAAGTCTTGTTTGCCAGAATGGCAGGCTATCAGGGTGACATGAGCGCCTTCTTGCAACTGCAGGTCAGCAACATCCTTCGGTGTCAGGATATCGTCACCAGCTAGCACCAAACCAGCTTCTGCAGCAGAGTCAGACTTATACTTAGCATGCCCGTGATAATGAAGAATCGCAGCCCCTTCTGCCGCTTTCTTAAAGTCGCTGTTCCGCATTCCGCGCGTTGGACTGATAAAATCAGTCCCTGTCTGGAGCTGCTTCGCTACAGCCCGACTTGACATATCCATGCTTGCCGCAGCCATGTTCTTTATGCTGTCGTTGTTCGGATTGCCGATTACAACTGCCTTGCCGTCTCGATAAGCATTCGAGTTCTTGCGTCGCTCAGCACAAATAGCCATCAAAGAGGCGCTGTAGCTGTACACAACGGGGTTGCGTTTGATGAGTGGCTCCCCTTTGAGATTTAGTGCATGTAGGGGTAGGCGATGCATGCTTTCTGTTGGACTCAAAACTAATGTTTCGCCTGGTGCTGTATAGGACTGAAGTGGTTCGATAATACCCTCGAACCGTCCAAAGATCCGTTGTGGTGATTTATTTCTCAGGTCTCCGTCATGAAAGCACTCATCCAGGTTTCTCATGAGATCATGGAAGCCCCCAAGCTCCTCGTAGTCGATGTGCCCTCGCGGCCTGCTGACAACAATGAGCAAGCTGCTTCCTAAATGAATCCAATCCACATAGACAATATTGTCCACAAATCCAGCCACCGAGGTATCAAAGTCGGTCTTTGATATAGGACATTGGCCTCGAAGCGATAGGATTGTCTTCATATCGCCATGCTGTTTCAATTGGGCGAGGATCCGGTTGTATTCCAGTTGCTTTTCCGCCAAAGACTGATACCCAGTGCAATGACCCTCTACGAGATCCTCCGCAAGTTTATCCAGCTCTTCTAGCATTCTCATCCCTTCTGGATCTCTCACCGTAGGTAGATAAGATCTCTCAATCACTGATCTCTTTCTTGCCTGTAGTCCGACGGTTTCTGCAAGAGACGCGGCTTTCCAACGCTGAATCCACTCCCATGCTTCCACAAGCTTGCCAGCTAAAATAAGCCAGGCTACAGCATTGTTCGGCTCGCGCTCTCTGTCACCGTCGTTCTTAAACGCTCGCTTTGAGATCCAGTCGTCGAACCTCTTTGGACTTTCGCCGATTCCATGCTGAATCAGATCGAGAATGTTTTGGGCCATCGTATACTGCTCTACGGCTCTGGCGACAAGCTGCTTGAAGTGATCTTCACTCGTGGCTTGATCCAAAATAAGTTCTGCCCAGTAGTATCGACATTCCGCTTCCATGTCCAAGCAACCTTGAAATGCCTGGCATGCCATTTGGATGTTTTCCAGGCCCTTTCTCGCAATTGAGCGTCCTTTGGGATCCGGTTGGCATCTCGTACCGACAACGAACTTATGCTCAATCACTGACAACCCCAGCAACATTAGAGCATCCTCGAAAGTATTGCGTGCAGCTGCAAATCGCTCCATTGTGTATGTGATATTAAAGGCCCAGTTGGTATAATTTAAGTTTGGCAAAGGTTTGCCCTTAGACTACATGCTATCCATTCTTTCATTTCGGGGTAACTTAGTGTAGGCTAAAAGCCCCGTCAGGTGGTGCAATGCAGTGAGACCCGGCGAGGTCCGAAGAGGGTTTTTGGCTTATCGCCCCATAACACAATTAGATGATCTGTTCCTTGGAAAGTATTGAAAATGGCTCATGGTACGCGATGTCCGTATGTGAGGTCGTTGTCCTATTGGCTTCGTTCGTCCAGTCATACGTGGCAATTGTGGCTGTCTTAGTGCTTATAGTATTGATCATCTGCTATCTGTATAGTGTGGCAATAAATCAGATGACGCTGGCCTCAGTAGAACCCGAGCTTTATTTCTTTTTGTCCCCCCTTTTTCAGTTATTGTTCTGGATTCTTAGAGTCATGATGTATTCTTGTACCCAGGCCTCAGCTCGTATCTCCACATCACTAAAGTGATCAGTGCCCAGTAAAGATGCTTTACATAATGACATGATGAGGTTAAAGAATTGAATTAAATACTGATACTCAGAGCATGATTTAAGTTTCTATGTACTCTTATTTCGTCATCAATAATGTGACTGCTAATTGAAAGTCGTCTAACATACTACTGTGACTCAATTTGGGATCAGACCTTCACCGTAAGACTTGAGTACCTTGACCACATCTTCAGGCCTGAAACCCTCAGAGATACCCTTTGGAGGCGCCTTATGACGACTGTCATACGGATCCAATAAGAAATCTTGGGAGTACGACGTGACTGGCCAATATTTGCCCGACATGTACTTCTCCTTGTCAAACATCCCCCAGCCTACCTTTACCTCTCTTACGTGCACAGACATTATTGTTGCTTTTTCCAAAGTGACCAAAAATGCAACCTCGAAGCCGCCGGGAAGACCGCGTGACCCCAAACCTGCGGTTGAATTTTCTTCGAGTGTCCAGACTAGGCGGGACCCTTGATCGCGACAGCTACCTGCTATCTTCATGCAGTTTGTGGCTTCAGTTTCCTTGGAAACGGTGACACCAGCATCAACTACTGCAAAGGGATCCGGGGTTTTGATATTCCAGCTGAAGGACATCGTATGTTTCGAAAGAGTCGAATTGCCAGTGACAAGTTTTGGCCCGAAGCTGATGAGACGGCTTCGTCGCCCGTCTTCAGGATTAGACCCATTGAGATTTGGAAAATCGATCTCGACTTCTGCAGATTTGAAACGGCGCTTATGGCTAGGATGAAAAGTAAATCCAAGGCCAACAAGAAGAGCAGGCTTTTCCCGAGGCTGGTGTAGATCGGACCATGTCCAATTTCCTCTATAGATACCTCTTAGTCTGGCGTCCCAGCTGGGCAACGGTTAACTCAGTATGTAGTCAACATATACATTGATCATCGCAGTACGTACTATATCTTACGTCCAATATTGTTTTCAAGTAAGAGCTCATTGTCGATTTCATCAAATTCGGAGCCAAGCATCTCGGTTTGTGCTTCATCTGTATGCAAGACGATCTGCACGCCGCCTTGGAGGTTGTAGATATCCATTTCGACAGAGATCCTGGGTAGTACGTAGATAAGCGTAAATCAGAAGAGAGACCTTAGTAGCTAGATCAAATAACATTGACTTGGATTAATGCGTTGATAGCACTTGAAGTTATATTAAAGACAGCAGACTCAGGTGATGCTTCAATTTATGTTATTTCAGTATACGAAAACAGTAAAGGTTGCGATTTGTGCACCTATGATCTGACATGTACTGATGTGGCGCTGGCTGTGGTTAAAATCGGATGATAATCTGCCAGGCTATGTGGTGACGACAAAAACGTGCAATAGAACCAGGCCTAGAATCTCGCATGGTGCTTCAGGCCGATGACATGTCTTATCTGGCGTTTGACGTTGCATTTATTCTAAATGTGCTCTAAATCCTCTACTCATGCTATGTATGGATTGCTCTAAAGTTGTAATCCCTATTAAAAGAATTGAAACAATTAAAACACGCTCAATAATCTTGCGCCCAACATGCTACCCATACGCCGTGCATTCCTTAGCACCTCGAGCGTGGCCTCCTTGCCTCCAGCGTTGATACCACTAAAAAGACCAATACAGTCCACGCCTGACTATATGCCTGATCAATTCAACCGTTGCTTCCAGAACATTTGCTCTCTTCGGGACCACGGTCGTTTTGTCGATGCCACTGTTGAAGCCCGTGATTTGATAGGCCGGAATATGCAACAGAAACGCCTTGCACATCTGCTGCTTGCCTCGCTCGAGTTGTTCTCGCGGGGCAGTGTTAGCAAGACAGTTGCCACATGCGCTGAACTTGAAGTCGACATCGTTCGGCTTATTAGACGAGACTGTGATAACCTTGCTCCAGTAGATGTGAGTAATTATCCTATCGACTTCCACCAATGTCCTTGCTAAATACTGTCTAGTTTCAACTCATCTTCGTCTGGTTCCAGACATTGGTTGAGATCTACTTGCGTCGCTCTACACTTTGCGACCTGCCCACCCTGCTTAACTTCAGTACTATGTCCTCAGGCCTGCCCCCGATATTTGAGAATGACGGAAAGTCAGAGTGGCGCAAAACCGCAGAAGGCGAATCTCAAGATATGCTCCAGCGCAACTGGGCACAGTTCCGCATTCTTCGCGGAAAGTATTGCAGCCAAGCTCGTTCCGCTGAGTCGTTTGACTTATTTTCGGTCGCTTGGATGCTATACGAAATGGCTGACAGGGACTGTCAACAACTATCTGCTCTCGAAGATGACTACAACGAGGTCAAGAGATTCGCTGAATCGTCCGATCTCTCGTCATTGAAAAAGGCCATTACTCACTGTTGGTGTGCCAAGGTTGCCATCGATTCTAACCTACCACAGGAGGAGGTGGAATCAGAGTTGGTAGCCATTGCGATGTGTTTGCCTCCAGAAACCTGCAGAACGGGATTAGAACACACCGTCGCAGCTTTTGCATCACTAATGGCCAAAGATTGGGAAGGAGAGACAATTTCCGACTTGTTCCCTATTGGAGCCGCAATTGAGAACCAAATCATGAACCGAGTGCACTTATGCAGCGAACTCCAGGCTGTTGTCATCGACGATTCAGATATGGCAGTGTTGCATCGGGAGCTCACTCAGGCTCGCGAGAGTGTCCGAGTTGAGGGGCTCTGGAAGCAATTCGCTTCGATAGAAAAGATGCTAGCTCTGGAAAACATGATGACTAGTGACGCAGAAACTGAAAGGCAGAGGTATCTTGCCCTTGCTCGAATAACGGAGGCGCATAGTATGGGTCCGGTATATTTGTTCGATGCTCAAACACGAGCATTTACAATTACGCAAGCTAGGAAATTTGCCAGACTTCAAGGTGAAATGGGAGTGGCTACCGAGCTACCAGAAATTACATGGTACGAGGGGTTTTTCCAGCGGTACCCCGACTATGACTGGGAGGCCGATTGTGCGTCTGCCAGAATGCAGTTGCTACGCCACTACGCTGTTCTAAATGACACCGAAAAGTTCAAACATAACCTGTGCTGTATAATAACCCTCTGTCTCGGTCTTTCAGGATCAGTCTTCCCCATTATGCAGGCCGCTCTTGATTCAGGTATCGACCAGTTGGCGAACTTGGTGCAAGGCAAAGACGAAGTTATCCCAAACAATATTACGCCTGCACAAGAGCGCTTCGGCGAGACAATTGGGTTAAGCTCACAGTTCACGGAAGCGGCACATAATCGAAAGCCAACTGGTATCGATCCAAGTGACATGCGCCGTGCACTAGATCAGTACTTCCCTGGTGTTGGAGACTATCCAAACACGTGGGATAGACTTGCTGCAACCAATGGACTCCTAAGTGCGTTAGGTATATGGAGCGGTAAAGCCGAACCGAGGAATGCAGAGGACATAGAGCACCTGGATCAAATTGTGAGGAAGGCACTTAAGTATAGTGATAAACGTAATAAATAATATAGTTATTTCTTATAAGGCTTAACTGTTATTATTATACAGAATACTTGAATAAGACTTTAAAAGAATATAGTTATATTAAAATGGTTTTTATATACAGATCTTTATAATGAATTTATAAGTATAATATATCCTTGCCAGAAAGTTCACAGAAGCAGGGTTCGCCCACCACTACAGCGGTGGCGGGGAAGTTATGCTCAAGGCCATGTGTACTCATGGAGAGATCGGCCAGGGCGTAATGGTGATTGGTGCCGAGGGAGGGTTTGCACATTGGATTGCAGTGAGTGTCAACGACACAGAAAGAGCCCCTCCTACAGCCCCCGGCTCAATGTATGTGGTTACATGTACGGTAGACGCACACGATGTTTTTGAGTACGGGAAGTCTCCCTCCAGCTTCGAAGCACCAATACAAAGCAGAGCCGTTATATGCGTTACCTGGAAGCAACAGGAAATACATGTACAGGACCACCCATCATCAGAGATATCATTGCAACGGCTGCTTCTGCAAATTGGCAGACCCTTCTCCAAGAGAATGCAGGTTCTGGCTGGTGGGATCTCGTTTGGGGAGCTTCGAATACTGCCCATGGCCCGCGATCAGCCCCTTTCGGCTTCCCAGAGTCAACCAATGCTATGGAGGATGTTCTTGGTCTGGTGGCCGCAATGGTGACAGCACGGATGAACTCCACCACGACCCATGCGGTGAGTAGTATCGCTGTTGTTGAAGCAACAAGGGTTGGCAACGGAAAACGATCATCTCTATGCTTTGCAATACCCCCCTTTTTGGTTGCCATTATGCTCTTGAGTATGATCTGTAGTGCCTCAAGAAGGAGGGCCTCTGAAGTAGACTGTACAAGTTTGGAGTGCTTGCTTAAGCTTAGATCAGCCAGGCAGTACTTGAGCTGTAATATGACATAAGAGGGAAAACCTCAATTTAAAGTTCTTAAAAACAATAATATATTTCACAGGGAGAAATACTTACTTATGCCTATATTTAGATAGATTAAGAATATTCTATACTTGAATACAAATTCTAGATCCTACAACTCAGCATCAACCCTAATACTATAGCTCTTCTCTGTCTGCTTTACTAGAGTAATCTGAACTCCCCAGCCAGGAACCTTGTATGAGCTCACTCCACCTTGTGACAGCGTTCCGTCGTTCTTGTCGTAGACACTGCCGTCACCGCAGCCACCTGATCCTGGAGTCACATCTACAATACGGATAGGGCCGTGGCCTGTCTCGACCGAGGTATCAACTGTGTAGAGCAAGACGCCCGGGGCACACACACCCGAGTCGAGGCCCTCGGATACACGGGCCTCTGCGACAAGTGCAGAGGTTTGATTGACGGCGACGACAACAGCTTTGACGCCGTTGCCAGAAGTGTTTAGTTCTAGTGGGTTGAGAGTGTGCTGAGTAATTCCTCGCTCCGAAACACAGTCGACAGAGCTGTCATCAATCCAACCCAGGCGCCACTTGTCCCAAGCAAAGAAATCAGGAGCAATGCCAGAGAGGTCCCCCATGGCACTCCAGCCACCAACGTAGTAGCCAAGGCCAAGATCACCAAACGGGTACAGATCGGCCAAGCACATAGTATGTCCGGTTTCGTGAGCCAATACTTTCCAGCTCTTTGTTCCCCAACCTGTAAAGGCGTCGGTTCCAACGGTGACAGTCTTCTGGGCAACATGATCGCCCTGTCTAGTCTTGATTTCTGAAACATAAGTGATGGACCGAGAGATACCTCTGCCACCGACGCTATTCACGGGAACAACATAGAGGACATCTGATTCTGGAGGTGGAGGGCGAGTCCCGTTAGATGTGTAGGCGTCGAGGGCATCCTGGATGTATTCTTGATGTTCTGGCCCTGTGAGACCTCGCTCCCAGCCATATGATGCAGCAGATTTGGGCATGCGGTAGAACCTGGACATATCGGCCGAAATATTGAGGGACAGAACCCCATAAGAGGCTTGCTTGTACCATTCGATTGTTTGGGGGACTACAGCGTCGTACAGCGATTGGGGAGTCTCGCCTCGAGCAGGTTCGGCATCGGAAAAGTCAACAAAGATCACGAAGCCTTTGAGAGTTCCGGTACTTGGAGCACAGTCCCCATTGTAACCAAAGCCGACACTCATCTCCACAGTGTTATTGGCAGCCAACTTGCAAGCGGCTTTCGATTTAGGGGGGGTTGGCTTGCAAGCAGCAGCGCTGGCTACGGCAGGCCAGAGCAAAGAAAGAAGCAGAAGGTTCATGGTGACAGGACTTGATTAGAAGCAGAATTAGAGGTGACAAGTGATGGGAAAACACTTCTCTGACGTACGTTGGGACATCTTTTATGCTTGACTGTCTGCCAACCCGTGAGGCCCCATCGTGCACAGCCAACTTGATATCTTGCCAGTACTGCTTATGATTCGAGATTGACCAACTGCAACGTCCCAATTGAATCGCCAGCTCGTTTCAGCTTGAGCAGCCACTGTCAGCGGACCGCGATGCTCACGTCAGCGGGTCAGTCGCCTTCCCCGATGTCCACGTCTCTGATTGGTTACCATGGGGCTTCTCATAGGGGTCTAGACTCCCCATCGTCAATTATCAAGATAGAAAAATTGCGCTTCCCATGCAACGTCTTAGGGCTATCCAAGCACAGCCCTTTCAGCTCAGGTCTCCCCTGATGCTCAGTGAAGCTAACCGAGGTTCTACCCCCGGCTGTCAGCTTTCGATTAGATGGCCTAAGCTCACATGGGGTGACTTGTTCGCGACCGAGGGCTTCTGTTACACTATTGCGAAATGAGTAGTAAGCAGCTACTGATGTACGCTGTCAGAAATATGAAGTGGCTGGACATGGCCTAAGCCATCATAATCTCACCACCTCAAGGAAACGGCGGTGAGAATATTGTCGAGAATGCCGGGGAATTATGAGTCTGCGACCCTTCCAAGTGATGGTTGAGAGGGATTACACTGAGTTCCACGAGGCTACATATGTTAGAGCTTTAATGACAAAAGGCTGTAATATCCTGTTGTATGTCTATTATAATTATCGTCATAGACACTTCAACAAGAAACATAGCCCTCAAACAGCCCTTTAATCTTTGGCTATTTTAACCTTAATAAATCCTTGCCGTTACTCCGAGCTTCTTGATTCCCTCCCTGCCTCACAATATCTACATATCTACAATGCATTGCAACTATTTTCTTCTTGGCTTGGCCGTCTTTGCCGCCACAGCTCTAGGACTCCCTACTGGGAAGCCCGCCGATACTGGCAAGCAGGTTCCTGCTTTGTACGAAGCCAAGGGAGACAACTTTGACGACGGGCAGTTGGTCCACGAAGAGTTGGAGAAGAGGATGGATGATGGGTCCTGGCATTCCGGGAAATATGAAGGAAAGGATACTGGCCACGATGATGGCAGCTGGCGCCCTGGCAAATATGAGGGTGACTGTACTGGTTTTGACGATGGAAATTGGATCACTGAGGAGAATCATTAGAGGAATAAGGATTGCAAGTAGGATCATGGAAAGTACAAGAAAAGAACTACTTATTCTAAAAGGTGTTATTACTAGAGCTTCTTTATTCTATAAACCTCTTTTGCCATTCTTTTTACTTGCATCCCCAAATGTTGCGCCATGGGCCATACCTCAGCAAACTTGACAAGTGCCCCAATGTTCTGGCTCATATTCTGACGAAGATCCTGGTCGTTTTGCGCCACAAAGGCCAATGACCATCTGCTGAGGTGGATTGTAGACGAGAGTGTTACCATGTAAGCAAAGAAATGAGTGTGTTTGATGAGAGGAACTCGGTAGCTGATTAACTTGCTAAGCTCCCTCGCAGCCCGAATCGTATGTTTGGTGTGCGAATTGAAGGCATCGCTGGACTCAGCTGGCGTGTTGGACGGTTTGATATAATAAGTCAGCGATGAATCCAGCTGTGAGTGAGGCTGGTGTACGAGAATAGAAATAGCCTGCCACATCATGATGGCTTGGAACATCATCTCATCTAACTCGCCATTGCAATAAGCGTCATATTTTGAAGGGGGCAAGCGGAGCATCCAGTTAGCGAGGAGCCTGGCTATATAGTCGACGTCTGATGGCATTTTCTGAAAGGCACCCAAGATGCAGGCACATTGGATCCGATAGGTGTACGACGAATACGGCGTGGGGTCAAACAGTCCCAACGTCTCTGTATCGTATGGGCGAATAGGGGGAGGTATTTGCTAGATCTTGTAAGCATACAGTGAATACCAGGCTCTATAGCGAGACTTACTCCTGTGAGATATTGGCTCTCTTCACAAGGCAGACCGACATCTGTAGGTACATCATACAGAACAAAAGTGTTGGTTTGATGCACCCCCGACATAAGGGCATCCACAACGTAAAGCTCCCACCATGTCCTTCGCCAGCTCTCTTCAAGTACCGGAATTCCTTGTCCATTTGTGGCTGCAAATGGATCAGAGTTCAATTTGATCTGAATCGAGATATCAATGGCATCTCCCATTAGCTTTCTGGCCTTCTTTTCTTGACGGTTGCCGTCAAGTCCAATTATGATAAGCAGCATCGCCTGCACTAAGAAGCCGTTTCTGAGAGGCGCACCATCTATTAGACGGGATGCATCTGTGAAAAGTCTGCGAGAGCTGTCTTGCTCGATATATAGAGAACCAATCCAACGTATCGCTGCAAGTAGGGGCTCCAGCGAGATCTGCTGTGTTAGGATGAGAAGAAGCTCTTTTGGTGGTATGAAGGGATGAGCGGCGTAGAAATTCAGATAGAACGAGTCGATGTAACGTTCTCTTAGAGGGAGTGCCCGGGGTACTCTGTTGCCAGTGCCGCCAACCACAGACTGAGAAGAAAAGCCAGGTAAAGGAGTTGACGGAATAGTCTGAGAGAATGCGGCAATTGGGAAGCTTTTGTCGACGCTCAAGTGACTTGTGACATCACCAAAAAACATACTGGGATCAAATACAGAAGGGGTTTCCAGCGCAGGCACTGGTGGAGCAGGACTGACTACCGTGACTGCGGTGTCAACAACAGGGACAAGAGTCCCGGCTGCTTCACGGTGACCGGAGGATTGAGGAGCTGTGCGTTTACGGCCGTTATATCCACGACGGGAAACTGTATAGACGCAATCAAAATCAGCAGTTCTACAGCGAGAACAAGGACGTTGTCCGTCGCATTTAAGGTGCCTTCTACGCTGGGTGCAAGACCAATGTCAGCATTCAGTTCTTTTTGAGCATCATCTTCAAGATGAGGCCATGGAATCACGGGGAGTAAGAGGCGGTGTAGAGAGGGTGTGCAGAACTCACGCAGGCAAGACACGCAGCTGGAACCGTAGGAAGGTCACGGCGAGGGCCAGCAGCCACTTGAGGCTCCAGAGATGGCAACATACTAGCCACGGAGCTCATAGCACCAACAGGCAATTGCGACTTCAGAGCGGCCTGGCCATGAACGGGCTTTTTTGGAATTCAAGGACTCCGTGGGGACCTAACGTGGGTATGGTTTAATCAGGCGGAGAGGTTAAATAAATAAGATATATAATCTTCACCTTATGAGACCTTCTCTCATTCAAAAACAAGGAGGGAAAAAAGGACAGCAATAACAATATTAAAGCTTTAGGAATAGTAGAAGAATTTAAGAAATTTACCTCCTGCTGCGCCTCCGCCTTTTTATCTTTCAGCCTTAAACAGTCGTAAGACCTAGCACGGAATTTCCCGCATTTTGACAGTAATCTACCACTATTCCTAAATTAGAACTCAACTTCAGAAAATTTTATCTCACGAGATTAGCTGCATTACCGGTGTACCGATGGTTTCTATGCCAACGACAAGGCTGATAAGAGATTCAGCAGCTGACATCGACAAACTGACCAATGCTGCCAATCAAAGAACACTTGATGTCACGGGTCTTGGTGTCAATATGTGATATAGTCTTGAAGCGAACAGCTTCCTCTAGCATGGGAATGTCTAGCGTGGTCTCAATCTCGACATCAACATAGTGGCATCTGGAGATGAGGATTGGCTTAACTGCTGGAGCAGGACCTTCAATCTGTCTCACCTCTGACTGAGCTTCAGTTTGAACGATAGCCTCAGGAAGGGGAGTTTCTTGGGTTCTGCAGTTCGTGCAGACACTGAGAGCTTGTTCAACAATTCCTCTGTACATATAGTTTCGCCGGTGACCTGAGACAGGAGAGTAATCAGTCCTAAGTGCCCCAGGAAAGGAAGAATCTCAGCACTCGGAGGGCAAGGCTGAGTAATCTCAATGAAAGTCATGTCTGATGAGCGCCTCTCAAGATGCAGAAGAGACCGACACGCTAAAAACATCAGAGCTAGATTTCAGACAATCCAACTTTTGAAGTATCTGATATAGCACTTGACTCAGTATATTGATTGATACTTAAAGCTTGTGACGTCTCAACGAGACATATCAAGCCAATACACAGTACATATCAAAAGAGAACTTCTCATTCTGTTTAATATACTTAGACCGTCCAACATCTATTATATTGTATCTGAAGTAACATTCGGATCTGCCTCATGTTGTAATAATAGTTCGACCGGTCCAAGGAAATCATTATCGACTGCCAGGGACAGCGTCGTCATGCCCTCACTGTCGAAAACGTCTACGGTTACACCGGCGTTAAGAAGTAGGCGCATTGCACCCACTTAATTGTCGGCGGCCGCCCAGTGCAACGCCGTCAGTCCTTTTTTATCTTGAATGTCTAGGACTTTGGTTAATACTGCAGTTTCTAGGTCTATTTCTAACTCATTCTTGTCATAATAGCGGCCGATATTATGAGCATTGCTATTCTTGCCCTCCTTATACGTCTCATCATGGCGCAACTGTAACAAAATTTCCATCACTTCGGTGTTAATGGGGCTTCCGTTCCCGTTCCAGACAGCCCAGTGAAGCGCTGTCCAGCCTTCTGAGTCGGCCTCGCATAAATGACTTGGTCTTGACTCGAATACTCTGTAAGCTAAGTCTGATGACTCCTTGTTTTGTGGTTTGCCGTCTGTCAAAAGGAGGGCTCGCATTACATCCGGGAGACCCATGTGGGAGGCTAGCATGAGAGGCGTGAGTCCATCTGGAAACCGTGGGATGGTGCTGATAGTGTCCCAATAAAGCCAGAACCAGGAACAGAATGTACTCAAAGACGTATCACAGAGAGAGATAACTTTGGCGAATATGGAAGAGCCAGTTGAAGTTTTTTCCAGACCGCAGTGGTTTCCCCAGTGTTTCGCGGCATAGTCAAACAGAGCGCTGCCTCTTTTCGTACTTGGCCGCATCAGTATGTTGGATCCCTCATTGGTAGAGATGTGCTCATCATACGAGTCCTCATCGGAAACGTCCATCAGATTTCTGTAAGCTTCAGGGTTTAGTGATGACTCGCTGCTCTCTATATAAGCGAGGAGAAGATAGATAACACAAATCTCGGCCAGATAATAGTTCACCCCAGCCACGTCCAAACATGCCTTGTACTGGTACATCTTAGTTTCATCTGGGGAGTTTAGTATATCTGGAGCCCGCAAAAGAAACCCGGTGGCTGTATGGTGGATAAAAGATACTGTCCCGTTCCTAATCCGAATGAACGGCCCACAGACGGCATATAAGTGTCGTGCAATATCGAACTGACAGCGACGTTGTACTTGACAGATGCAAGTGTGGTCGGATCGAACCGCGAGCGCGACGTTAATCTCCTCCAGGGTAAGAGCATGTTGGGAAGCCGCTATAATAGACAGTATGCGCAGCAACGCGTCGGGAGCAGCCGAGCGCCGCAAGACATCATCATATAACCCATCTAGCCTATCCGGGATAGATCCTAGTGTGGTTTCGAACGACTGTGGTGTGGCGCTGGTGTCGGTCTCGAGTAAGTCCAGTACCATGTGAGCCCATAGGAACGTGTTGTCAGAGCGGTCAATCAGCTGTTTCTCAACGACGTACCGTATGGAATCTGAACATTAAGTTATGGTCTGAATTTGGGCGCAGCGAACCTGAACAAATCTCGAAATGTCACGCATCATATGCGCTGCGTGATCTACAAGTCGTATTCGATGACGAGTTGGCAAAGCGCGGAATACGTCGTCAATGAGTTAGTTATGGCGACTGGTGACTGCAAGCTTTAACCATACGCTTCCACTGTCGCCATGGCTTTTACTGTGATCAAAGCTGATTGAGGATAGAAAGCTAACAAGTTTAGTCATAGACGCAGACTCACACTCGTCCAGCGCATCCACAACACAAATAATCCTACAAGGTTTCATCTCCGGACTTAAAATAATAGCCTTGAAGATTTTGCATAGAGTATGGAGACTGACACCAAATTTCGACTGATTTTGGGTTAAGTACCTGTCGGCTAGGGGAGCAAGCGTTGGTTTAGCTTGCAATAGCTGATGGATGAGCGCAAAGAGTAGCGCCGTCCCGTTAAGCTAAGCCGCAATGTTCGCATCAAAGAAGAAATAAGTCATTATAAAATCGCCACTCTGCATTTCTGGACACTGGTTGATGCTGTCGATCAGAAACGCAGCGAGTGTTGTCTTTCCGCAGCCAGGATCGCCGGATATCCAGAGAAGGGACGACAACAGACTTTCCAGCCACAACAGATATTCAGTCTCTTGAAGCATCCACGTGCAGGTATCTTCAACAGGTGGCTTTACTAACGTCTTATACTCTATATAACTAGACTTATGGAACTGTTGGATCTGCTTTTATAAGCTATCGCTCTGGACAAACGTTGGTAATGCTTACAATTCTTGAGGTAGCTTCATCCTGTATCTTTGGGCAATTGACGTTCATTATTGCTTTAGAATATATATCTCGAAGGGCTGCACGAATCAAAGCATAGTTCTGGCATCCTGGGTGAGAAAACCGATAAATGGTGCGATGGTTTATGTTCAACATTAGGCTAGCGATTTCGTTCAGCAATTGCAGCACAGCAGAGTTCTTGTCAACAACCTAGACATAGTGGTTAGTCACACTTATAGTTGAACCTTACTGGCCAACTTACCAGTGAACTCATGTACAGCAAAGAATCAGTTTCGTAAAAGGTCTTGATATAAATCCCGCTCGCCCTGTTTACAAACTGAAACGAAATATCCCAAAGAAGTTCAGCATTTTTTCTAAGAGATACTACAAGTTTTCTATTAGTTCCGGTCCCGAGCTAAGCTGCACGAATAACTATAGATACAAATTCGGCGGGAGCTGCAAAGCTGGATCCTCGGTGTGGTGTAGCTAAGAAGACAACCCCCACGGTTGAATGAGCAATAGTGCCGTAGATCTCTGCCCGCTCGTGGGCAACAACAAGGGCCTCAAAGAATATTAGCTAGCGGTCTCTGGGTCTGTGTCTCGGATAACACCCGTGTGAGCTTAACCTTTTTCACTATCAATCCGCCTATGCTATGGCAGATAAAGATAATAGGCCTCGTTAAATCAAGGCGGATCGCCTTCAGTCTCTCCAGCAAGTCTCAAGCAAATTCTTCAATCCCAGCGGTAGATTTACTAAATGCCACGACTAAACTATATCCATATAATATCACCCTGGCATTCTTAATGTCTTAGGAATAAAATCCTGAAGCCAGGAAGCCTTAGTCTCAGCATGCTGCCATATTCGCATCGGATAACCCCCAAGCCCGTGAACAGCCACCAAACTTTCTGGTCAGTAGAGCGCGGTGTTTGCAATAGATGCTTCACTCACTCTATTGCGTTGACATTTGATGAGACTGCGTCGTTCAATAAGAAAATACCAAATCGTTGCTGGAGTGTCTCTTCAAGTCGCTCTTCCTAACTCGCGATATCACAACTGTTAGTCAATTCTATCTAGATATAGCATTCGGCTCTGAATTCCTATCAATACTTACCAGGATCTCACTATCTTTGGACTTAGATGATCGCTTCCTCACTCGGTGCACCAAGTCGCGAAGCCTCATTTTGGACAACAAATTCTAGCATCTTAAAATTATCCAGTAGATCAATAAGATATCTTCGATCTGCGGCGCGGCATGACTAAAACAAGCTCAGGAGGCGGGTTGTTGCTTGTGTACAGAGTAGGTCAGAAGCAATCGATGCCCAACTGGCTGGTGAGACTGTGTGCAGGTTGCTTTGGGTAGAGCCTAGAGCTGCGCCTCCGCCACCGTCATACCCACCATTTAGGAGTTGGCAAACTGACCGGCTGGTTGAACAAAGAAACGAGAGCCTGAGGCACATTGCATTTTGGCCATAGATTATATGATGGACGAAGCTCGATTGAGGACTTGCGAATAAGGCCCGCTTCCTACGGTCTTTTGCTAAAACAGCCTTGTAAGCTAAACATTCAACTGCTACATGAGATGGCACGCACCAAACAAACCCCGCGGAAATCCACTGGCGGTCGTACCGCCCGCCTCCAACTAGCGAGTAAAGCGGCCAAAAAATCGCAGTCATCGCAGCGATCGCTGACCCCGCTTCACCGCGCTGCCATTGGCGGCAGCGTTGGGATCCTGAGGGCTCTGCTTGTTAAGGGAAGGGCTGAGGTAGAGAACAAGGACAACTTTGGCCAGACGCCCCTTCATCATGCCGTTATGAATGGCTATCTTAGAGCTGTCGCACTTCTCCTAGCCCATAATACATCAGTATCATCATAAGACACAGAATCTTTCACGCCTCTAACTTCTACAGTCACTCACGGCCAACTGGAAATCTTTAACCTTTCACTGAAAAATAGAGCTGTACTATCAACCTTATACTCAAACAATCGCACACTATTGCACTGCGCTGCACAACACGGCGATATCAGGATTTCAAATATCTTGCTATAGAAGGGTTTATCTCTCCGGGACCAAGACAATGACCATCGGGTCGCCTTGGACTATGCTGTCTACAACTAACACTAGGACCTCGCTAAATTGCTATTAAAGGAGGGGTGGCTTCGTTGGGTCTCGACCCAACCATAATACCAAGACAAAGCAAATCCCAATTAGGTGTTTCCTGACGACGATGCCCTTATCTCGCAAATGGAAAGAGAATCTGGAGTTGTTCAGCAGAATTCCTTGGCAATGGCTGCGCGTCTGGGCAGGGACGATCTCATACATCGGTTGTTGGATGAACAAGGCTGCCACCCAGATGGTGTCTCGGGAAAATGTAGCCCTTTATATTTTGCTGTAGAAGGCGGATACCAGAAATGTGTCGAGGTCCTTCTATCAGCTGGTGCCATTGCCATCAAGGACATCGTGCGAGACACGACGCCGCTGGACTGCGCCGTGCGGCTTCACCACCACGACGTCACGGTCACCTTGCTGCGCGCCGGGGCAGTTCCGCATTCAGAGAAAAGCGTTGACTCTCCCTATAGCCAAGTTATTCCACTACTAGCGATGCGAGACCCTGGTGAAGTAGCACAGCTTCTGTCATATACCCCTACGCTCGACAGTCTGTCCATATGGCTCATTGAGATTGCTATGTTCAAGCACGTAAGCATTTTAAAAGAGTACTTTCGTACTGCCGTGCCTGTTGTCCAAGAAAAATATATAAACCAGCCTATCACGCAACCCATCTCCAAGCTCGTCTCGCATCTTATACAGAGCCAGAGAACTATGACAATGGGAACGAGATCACAGACGAGAGAAGCAAACACCAATGTTATCAGGAACTTGCAAGACGCTGTTGTCACTGCACTGGACACTAGCTTTCACGTCGTCTTCTTTCTCGTCTGTGCTATTGAACCCGCAATTCTCAAGAATATCCTCCCCGTCGATCCTGCTATACGCGAGAAAGCTTGGAAAAGGCTTCCATCAAAGCTCAACCGTCTGACGGACAAAGACCTAATTGCCTGTCTCTCTGAGGCGGGTTTTACACTACCTTCACCATTTCCATCATTTATACCACCAATACACTCTCTTTACGATGCCTGCGAGGGCAGATCTATAACCGAAGCACAAAAGCGTCTACAAGAAGGGCGGGAGGATGTTGATATGCTGGGACCTCGAAACCGAACTCCCTTACATGCAGCCGCGCAACAGGGCCACCTAGAGATTGTTAAGCTACTTGTAGACTACGGTGCAGATATAACGGCTACCACTTTCTTTGGCAGCACAGCAGAGAAGCTTGCAGAGAAATATCATCAGCCAGCAGTTGCAGCGTTCTTAAAAGCAGCTCGGCGGCAATAGAAGAAAGAATCAAAATGTAATGCTAAGTAATTAAGAGAATATATTAACTATAATGTGTTCAATAGGTGCTAGCATTCTGTTGTAACAAATATAAAAGTATATAATATTAATAGGTCATTTTCCAAGCAAGCTATAAGCAATTCATAACTTTATATAGGCTAGGGCAGGCCGAGATATGCACAGGCCTAGGCTACTATTTCAACAGTGCCACGCTTGTTTATGGCGAGCTGTGCAGCTTAGCAAGCCTCATTGTCCCAGAAGGTACTTACTTACTAGATGTGCTGTCATATTATGATTTAAGAAATACAGAGCAAAGCGGCGCTATTTAAAACGTCAGTCTTTAAATCAGGAAAGTGGCGTAATTATCTAGAGGGCCATATGCATTCTTGAAAAGGGCAAGATCCAGGACGAAACAAATTTTGTAAACCATCAAAACTATATTATTCTATAAAGTGTATAGTCTAACTAACTTTTGGCGTCACATCTCTAAATAGACAATTCGGGATAAGCCTTTCTATGCAGAGAGCATCATTGTCTCGGCTTCCACTACTGCCTCTTTCAACACCCGACAAATAGTAGCCAATTGATCTTCCGTGATCGTAAACGGTGGCGCAAGCAGAATATGATCACCATTAACACCATCAATCGTCGCACCGCCCGGATACAACGCAACACCCTTCTCAAAAGCAATCTGCTGCACCAACAAACCAAACTTAGCCGAAGAATCAAAAGGCTTCTTAGATGTAACGTCCTTGACAAACTCAACACCCCAGAAAAGACCTCGACCTCTGATATCACCAACCGACTTGCAATCCTTCAGCTCATGTCGAAGTAATCTCTCCAAGACAAGACCCATCTCGCGACATCGTTCAACCAAGTTCTCGCGTCTCAGGACTTTCTGTACTGCTAATGCCGCAGCGCATGAAATAGGATGAGCTTGGTACGTATGTCCATGATTAAAAGCAGCCGAGCCTTGTCTGAGGACATCAACGACCTTGTTGTGGATAAGAACACCGGCAATGGCGGCATAACCACCACCGAGACCTTTCGCGATGGTGGTGATGTCAGGTACAACGCCCTCCTGCTCAAAAGCAAAAAACGTGCCTGTTCGACCAACGCCGCACATGATCTCATCAAGAATCATGATGACTCCGTACTTATCGCAGATGGCCCTGACGCCCTTAAAGTAACCAGCCGGCGCAGCGACACAACCCGTCGTCGCTCCAACGACGGTTTCCGCGATGAAAGCAGCGACGTTCTTGGGACCGAGTCGTAGAAACTCTTCCTCAAGCTCAATCAAAAGCCTGGCTGTAAACTGCTCTTCAGTCTCGGAGTCATCTTTGTAGTGATACGCAAACGCAGGCGAGACGTGAGAGACATGAGGGTACAAGAAGCCATGGTACGGAGCTCGACGCGCTTTGTTCGTCGAAATAGACATGGTAGCCATCGTATTTCCATGATAGCACTGACGCCTAGACACAATATGCACTCTACCAAGCTCTCCCTTTTCATAATGATATTGACGAGCTAGTTTCAGAGCAGACTCAACAGCTTCACTGCCACTACCAACAAAGAAGGCTTTCTCAAGGCCATAGGGATTACCCTCCAGTATAACATTGGCGAGCTCTTCAGCTGGTGCTGTTGTGTAGGATTGTGTGTGGACGTAGCTGACTTTGCGAGCTTGGTCGGTGATGTCTTGGATGACTTCCTCGTTGCCGTGGCCGATGAGGGCAACTGCTGCACCGGCACAACCGTCGATGATTGTTTGGCCACTTGATAGCTTGAGTTCAACGCCACGAGCGGACTCGACCATGTAGGGATGTTGGATGAGGGATCTGTGCATCAAATGTCCTTCTTGATGCATGGGTTTGACGGGCTTGGATGGTTGGTAGGTGGAGACTTCAGCGAAGTCATCAGTCTTTGAAGGCGCCATGTCGAATAATGAAGATTTAAAGCTGAAAAAATGTGTAATGCTCTAAATTAAATGCCTGAATCAGATGGTCTTTTCTTTTTGCTGAAATTGTTTTGCAATAGACTTAAAGAATTCCTCTGTCCATTTATAAAACGTCAAACCCGAAAACCGATCATCTACATCGGAACTCGGGAATGACAGTTTTTCAGCCGAACACCGACGAGCCGACTGATTCCGGCCCGTCGCTGTGTCATGGAATTCCCATGACAAACAGTATCATACGCTGTGACCCACTGAGATAGGTTGACAGGTCCAGGGCGTCGGTTCTCGTCGTCGGTTTCGCTCTTGTGAGAACCGAGGTCAGATGCCGGATCAAATATTTAACTAGAGAACTTTCTCGAATAATAACTTTACAAACACACAGATTATTGTTTCTCTAGATTTCTTTGTGTTTTGAGATTTAAATATGTCAACACAGATAGCAAAACCAGGTCCCGAGTGGCCATCCTCATCGAATTCGTCGGATAACGAAAAAGGCAATGACACCGACATTTCACAACCCGAAAGCGAATCCACTCCAACACCAGCTGTCGAGTTCGATAATCCCAAAGGCTGGATAGCTGTAGCAGCCGCAGCATGTTCCCTCTTCGTTTACCTCGGTGTGATCTACTCATGGGGCATCATGCAAGTCAGACTCGTCGAAGTAACCGGAACGAGCCTCACAACCTTGACATTCGTCGGATCACTCGCAACATCATTCATGATATCGCTTAGTATCCTCTCGGGCATCGCTGTTCGGAAGCTTGGATATCAGAAGACTGCCCTCGCTGGTGGTGTCTTGATGGGTCTGGGTGAATTCCTAGCAAGTTGGACGACAAATCATGTGGGGGCTCTTTTTGTCTTCCACGGTGTGATTTTTGGCATTGGTGGGGGATTATCTATCTTTGTAAGTTTGAGCTAAAAGAGGACATGGGAGTTTGCTAATATTGCTAGGCATGCTCGACTGCTCCGTTGAGGTGGTTCAAGAGACATCGTGGCTTGGCTATGGGTATCGTGTTTGGTGGAGGCAGCCTTGGTGCAGCTGTCATGAGCATTGCGACGAACCTTCTCGTGAAACAAGTCGATGTCGCGTGGACATTTCGCATTCTTGGTTTCATGCTCTGGGGAGTCTGTATTCCAGCTTCGTACTTCATTCAACAACCCGAAGGATCCATGAGTGCCGGCTTAAAGCTTCAGTGGTGAGTATCTTGTTCCCTTGTTTTCTCAATAGCTGCTGACTGTGATTAGGCATCGCTTCCGAGAACCTCGGTTTCTCCTCATCATCGCCGGGACAGCTTTATCATGCTTCCCCTTATTCATCCCACCATACTTCATTCCCATCTTCACCCGATCCATGGGCTACTCTAATCAGATTGCCATTATCATACTGGCGGCTTGGAACTTGGCTTCGACCGTTGGCCGGGTCCTAGGGGGGTATACTGCAGACCACTTGCTCGGTCCTTTGAACAGCTTGGTTGTATTTCTTCTCTTTATTGGCCTTAGCTCACTCGTCGTATGGCCATTGGCGTCCTCGGTCGGGATCTTCTCCGTCTTCTTAGTGTTTAATGGCATTGGCTGCGGAGCGTTCTTTAGTCTCGTTCCTCCCATGCTCGGTGCCACAATGGGGCCAGAAAATACTCTTGGCATCCTGCCTATTGTCTGGACTACTTGGTTCTGTGGATTCTTCTTCGTATGTCCTACATATATATCCCATCAAAACTCCTTACTGACCAGAATCTCAGGGTACACCTATTGCTTCGGGAATCTACTCGCTTGCAGACAGTACGAACACCAGTCTTTCGGTGTTTAGGCCTGCGGCTTATTATGCGGGTGCGATGTCGATCGTGGGTCTTCTATTCATTGTCTATATTCGATTCAGTTTACAGAGACGCATACTGGCCTGTATATAGTTATAGATTAGTGTTCTCTTTCGATCCAAGTTGTACACGTTTCTGTTTGCCACATATGATGTCCCATCGTGACCAAAGTTGATAACAACCTCTGAATGAAAGGGAGGCCTCTGGTAGGGACTCCCGGTACTGCAAACGGATCGTATGGTAGTGAACAGTTAATTGGGATAAACCCCGTCAAGAGCGCAAAAGCATCTCACTTCCAATCCGTGGTCTCCAAGCTTTAATACTTGGAGTGCTAAAAACTTACACTTCAGTATTGAATATCAGCTCAATTATTAAATCATGGGTCGAAGATCCTACTCAGTGAAGGGCCAGCTATGAGCTTATGATCTTGGTTAGTAGAGGGAGTCTCTACCCCACAATTTTCCGCCAATGACCCAAAGATAATTATCCTTCATTCATGGGCTTATGCTATTATATAATGATGCATGCTTTAATTGAATAGCCGGACGAATAGAAGTGAAGGTTGGTACAAGGGTTTAAGATCGGTTGAGATTCGACATCGCGGGGTAACTCAGAACGAAACCCCAAAGACGTCCCGCCCCCAAAGTGATCTGCAGATATTAGAACGTATATCTTGACGAGTTCTGTTGTTGAAGATGATGTCCAACCAGTCTGTTAAGCTTGATAATACAGGCGCTTTTGTTCCAGACGAAGACACCATGAAGTCAGTTAAGCACCTTGTCCATTCTGTCATAATAGCCTCATGTTACTAAAGCTCACCAACTCGATAGACTCGATTTCGCAAAGCTCACGGCTTTCCTAGCGGCCAACTCCACAGGCACTGGTGTTCTGATTTGCCCCGGCGGTGGTTACAGCCATGTCTCTATCGTCAAGGAAGGTTACAATCCAGCAGCATACCTGAACAAACTTGGTATTGATGCGTGGGTTCTCGATTATACCACAACACTCAATGCAACTGCACCTATTTATCCCAAACCTGAGAAGGAGGTCTTCGCTGCTCTCAAGAAAATACGCCATGAGAACCCCAAGATAGAGAAGCTTGGAATTTGGGGCTTCTCAGCAGGCGGTCACCTTGCATCCACAACCCTCACTAACCCCAAAGCCGGCCTGGATTTCGGCATCCTCGCGTATCCTGTGATTACTTTGGAAGGCAACTATACGCATGCCGGCTCTCGCGACAATCTCGTTGGGCCTAATGCGACGGCCGAGGAATTGCACGATCTATCAGCGCAGAACTTGGTCTCTGACACAACGCCCCCGACATTTTTGTTCCACACGTTCGACGATCAAGCTGTTCCTGTGCAAAACACTCTTATGTTTGCTGAAGCCATGGTAGCACATAAGAGAAAGGCTCAGGTTTTGATCTTACCAGATGGTCCGCATGGTCTAGGATTGGCTCTGGATGATCCTGTACGCAGTTGGACAAACGAATTAACACGATTTCTCACATATTCGATCTAGAAGGGATCAAACAGACACAGTTAGTACTGCACAGAGGCCTGGGATTGGGTATTAAAAAGGAGATTTCTACCAATACGTTCCATACATATCTTATGTCATTAATGAAATATGCTCTCTTCGAGTCAGGTTCTGCATCTGTCTCTTTGGTGAGGAACATATCAGTTGGCCACTAAAAGTTTTATCATGGATGAGTCTGGACCTTTCATTTCATTCATGCAAGCCTGGATGACGTTGAACATCCTTGCAGAGGGGAACCTGGAGGACCGGATGATGCATGTATCTAGGAATATCATATCTGCTTAGGTTTCCTTGGTGCACAAAGCTGCTCAAGTGAGCAAGGATCAGTTGATGATGATCATTTATGGTAAGCTTACTTAAGTGAGTAGTGCGTACAGAACAAATCAAGATGACTTCTCGGGTGCTGCAGTTCGTGCCAACATTTACGGTTATGATAGCTTGTTCAGCGAGTTTCTCTGCAGATTTCAAGATAAAAAGTCCAGCCTCCCATTCTGTATCAATGCCTGGGGAGCACCATATTCAGCCATCTGCCCGTGGTCAATAACAAGGACGCGATCATATGTTTTCTAGAGAATGTTACAATTTGTCAAGCATAAACGACACACAAAGATTGACTTACAGCAGAATCCATATCGTGAGTGATGGCGATCATAGTACAGTCTCCAAACTTCGACTTGAGGACTTGCTGTACTGTAGCTGCTACTTTTGCATCAAGAGCAGCCGTCGCTGTAATTGCGGTAAGTTAGTTCCTGGATCCTTGCTTTCAAACAATACAGATATGGTGACCTTGCCTTCGTCTAAGATGATAATTTTACACTTGGCTGCGACGGCTCGAGCCAAGGCAAGAACCTGTGTTTGTCCAGCTGACAGGCTTGATTGTTGAATATGTTAGTTCAGGTTCTTTCGATCCCATAGGTACTAAGCATTGGTTGCCGACACTCACTTTGATCTTGATATTCTAAACTCGAGAGGGTCCTCGTCCTGGGAAATCCCGAGTATCTCAGTTCCTTGACAGGAGGCCAGTGCTCTCCGTAGATCAGATTCCTCGATTTCGCCCAGAGGATCAAGGTTCTCTCTCAACGTCCCGGAAATGACTACCGGCTCCTGAGGAACGAGAGCGATACGTCTTCTGATCACCCCCGGGCTCAGAGACGAAAGATCTAACCCGTCTATGCAGATTGCTCCATGCGTGCAACCCTTTTCAATCGCTCGTAGTAAGGCCAAGACGATGGAAGACTTCCCAGCACCGGTTCGACCAACGATGGCGACATGGTCTCCCCCAGGAATAGATAGACTGAGGGATCTAAGACAAGGCTTTCCTTCGGGCCTGTAAGAGGCAGTGTAGGAGTCGAACACTACTGACCCTTCCGAAGGCCAGTTCGAAGGAGGATCGAGGGTGACATCGACACCTTCCTCGGAGGGGTTCTCGTTATACATCAGGATACGCTCGTACGAGGTGATATCTGCCTCGAGGCCTGCCCGAACCTCCACAAGGCTGTTGAAAAGGTTGGTAATCTGGAGCACAAAGTTCATGACCAGACCCAGAGTACCGGATGGGATATTCAGAGATAGAATGAGTGTCGCGGAAAGTAGAGTAACGAGACTATGATTTAACCTTTTAGTATCTAGAGGACAAGGAAGTGAGATATCTGCTGCGCTCCTGTGACAACATACCTTGCAAGCAGCTGAAGCCTCAAGTCCAGCCAGATCTTTAGGGCTAGAAAAGGCCCAGAGGTGATATTGTGACCATCGATGGCATCTCTAGCGCGCTGCTTAAAAAGCTGCTCCTGGTTGAAGCATCGAATGACGGAACGACCAGTCGTCATTTCTTCTGCAATACTGATGATCGCCTCACGAGAGGCATTCTCGAGTCGTCGAAGCTGCCGATTGGCGCCGAGATAGAAGGCCTGGACGTACTTGTATAGGAGCCCGAGGGGAATCAAGTAGACAATGCTGAGTGGGACAGTAGCGACGATAACAGCGATGGGTGCCAGAGCCATGACTACTGCCATCACAAAGCGAATGAGGCCCGCATTAAGCTGAGAGTCGACTTTATTGATGTCGTTGGTGAAGCGGCTGAGAATCTGTCCGGGCGAATTGTCATCGAAAAAGAGAAATTGGCTCTCCAACACCGCTTTAGTCAGACGATCGTGGAGGCGACGAGAGGCAGGAATAAGACAAAGAAAATACGCAGTCATGACAAAGAGAAATGAGAGAATGGATCCCACCGAGCTCAGTGCCGTGAATACCCCCAGAAAATGGAGACCCTCCGCGCCTTCGGTCGCCAACTTCAAAACAAAGAGAGCAACGACATCCACAAGCTTGGCCATGATGGCAAGAACAATGACAATATACCAACCTCCCCTCTTTGCCATCCCCAGATAACTGATGTATACCTGGAGCGGCACCCCTTCTACGTTTGACTGTCCGCTAGTAAGGACTTCTGTGGGCTGGCGCGCTAGAAGCGGTGCCTCATCTGTGGCATCTATAGCTTGCACGGCCGCGATAGGCTTGATGTCGAAAGTTCCGCAGCCAACTTGACTGGTAGGTGGCACAACAAGTGGCTCGTCTCTAATCAACAGCTCCTCAGTACTTGAAAGGTCTTCCGTAAGAGATGAATCTTCAATGAATTCAGCGCCTTGCAAGAGTCCACGATCGGCAATAGTGTACACCCTGTCAGCTGCCTCAATGAGTGGTTGACACGAGCTAGTGACGATGCGAATTTTATCTTGTAGAATTCCTTTATGGCCCAAGACCTGGTAAATGACCTCTTCTCGAACCTTGGAATCTAGAGCAGCTAAGGGATTATCGAGGATGACGATATCGCGTCGCGAGTAGACAGCTCTTGCAAGAGCCACTCGGCTTTTTTGACCTCCAGAGAGGGCTGCACCAGTACCATCAAGCCTTGTCTGGTCACCATGGGCTAGGCGGGGCAGGTCAATGCTTAGAGCCGTTGCGTCAATGACACGTTGATAAAAGGACGGATCATAAGGCAGGCCAAAGAGAATGTTGTCCCGTACTGTGCCGTGGATGAGGACCGGAACCTGGGGGCAATATGCAATAGTACCACTTATCTTGATGCTGCTGTCGAGTTGACGGACATCTCCTATAAGCGAACGGAGAAAGGTCGATTTACCCGAGCCAAGAGGACCAGAAATCACTGTCAGGCCTTTCTGTACAGCTTCAAAGTTGATGTCCTGAAGGAGCAACCTTTGTCCCTTGCCCGACTCCCAGGAAGAAATAGTCCCTTCTTCCACAATAACACTTGGACCCTCAGGAAGAGCATCTGACTGTTTCCTGGGCATAGGCTCGTCGAGAGGAATCAAGTGGTCCTTGATCCTTCCCAAAGATATCACTCCTGCCTGAAATACCATAGCGAGCTGACTAGTAGCTTGCAAGCCACTATTGATGTTGAAGAAGAAAGCTAGAGCTGGGAACATAATCTGGCTCGTTAGCGGATAGCCCATGGCAGTGTAGGTCACCAGAGTAACGGCGACCAGACCTGTGGGTATGATGGCAGACAGGGCTACCAGAGCGCCGTTGAGGAGCGCTACTCGGCCGACCTCCACCAGCTCATATGCCCGAATCCCATCAATCCTTGCCCTGAAGAACGACTGCCATCCTTGAAGCTTAATTTGTCGGACCTGCGCCAGCATCTCGCCGACTGTGGAGACTCTCGCGTCCTTGGCCTCCATGACGCTGGATAGGCGTTGCGAAGTAAGAGACATAAGCTGCATGAAGAGAGGTACGCCGATAGCCTTGAAGAAAAAGAGTCAGCAGCTTTACAATACAGTGTCAAGCTTGACAAGGCTTACCATAACACCACAACCGGCAAGCATACTTTGCCAAGTGAGAATATATGCTAGCGCGATGAAGCTAACGATGCACTGCAGAGGTGCCAGGTAGGTAGTATGAAATGCCTCCACGAGAGCAGACACTTGTGGCAGGTCGACTTCCATGAGGATGACGGGGTCCGGCGCATTAGCGACGCTGACTGCGCTTGAGATCTCGAGGTTTCTGTCGCAAATCAGAGCAGTCAAGGCTGCTCGCAAACTCATACCAGCCATGCGCAGCTGGTAACGCGCGTGTGCCCTTGCTGCGCCACCAACTATACCAGTAATGAACAAGGCAATTACAAAAGTGTAGCGGCGCTGCTCGAGAAGCGCACCAAGCAGGAAGGGCTGAAGAGAGACTGTCACGATGCCGACAACCTCTAGCAGTCCACTCCTAACGAATGGGCCAGTGTATTCCAGGATCAGTATCCTCGCCAATCCCTTTGGGAGAAGAAAACGCCATCTTTCAAGCAACGCATCGGCTTTTTTCAAGGCATAAGGTTCGCCAAGCTTCTCGTCAATCGGCCATAGATGCTCCGTTGATAGTTCGAAGCGGGTCGCCCTTTTCAGCAGATGGTCAAGCCAGGAGAGGGTAATGCTTGGTAGGAATGGCGTATGGGTCAACGGATGCTTACCGGCGCCGTCAGGAACCTGGTAAGGAGTGCCTAGAATCGCAATCAAGGCAAAGAGAAAGAGAAATGGAATCGTCAGATGAAGCCTGCTGGTAGCAGGTGCCAGAAGACATACTACCCCCCACGCACAAGCGCCAGAGAGCGTGTAAAGCGCATGCCATGCTTCTACATGGTCAAAGGATATCGCTGCCAGGGAGGTCAATGAGGCAGCGCCAGTACTAATGAGCAGGGTATAAGACGTTTCACAACGAGCTGCATCTTTCGAGTCGGGGAGGACAGCAATAGTCAAGCAGATGGCTATGATACCAGTATGAGCGAGCTAAAGCGTTACTGATTAACAAAGGCTGTCTTCGAGAGATGACGGATGAACAGTCAAACTCACGGCACAGATAAAACTGGCCCGGTACCAAACTTTCCTGTACTTCGGCTTTTTCGCACTGAGCTTTGCCAAACTAAGAAATATTCCAAGGATGTAGGCAAATGTAAGCCCGGAATAAAAGAGCCTGAGATGTGCTATCAGCTGCGGTGTTCATCAGGGAACGGTGGCGGGATGCTCACGTAAAGATTGAAAAGGCACTCATCTTGAAGCACAACACAGCTGTTATGCAAGAAGTCTAACTTGACGATGCTAGGTTGAATCAATAGCTAGTAACCAGACTTAGAATCTTAATAGACAAGAGTGATGGCCCATCTAGTAGTACCTCTTCTACTCAGCGACTACATATTAGCTTAATCCATGGTGGATAGGAGCTGGTGGTCCTAGAGCAGTTGGGGCGGAGCTACTAGCATAAAATTTCCAGAACGGGTCAATTTAAGCACCCCTCTATCTCCCTGAACCCCTGGAGACTTATGGATCTTAATGATATAATAGCTAACTAGTATGTTTACGTATATTAGCTAAGTAATTAATAAAGAGCTCTGTCTCGAGTTTTAGCATAGACCTATAAGCCTTTAAATGCTGGAAGAAAGCATTATAAGGTACATATAGTATTTAATATATCATTTATCTTTATACTAATATATATATATATATACAATTAGCCCCTACCATGGTAAAGTCTGTGACATCCACGAGTTGATAAGGGCTAATGAAGCTTCGGGTTTGTCATAAGGCACAAGGTGCCCAGCACCATAGATCTCGGCATATGTTAGCGCCTGGAACGCCTTTCCCCGACCAGCCACTTTCACGCCAGAGTACCAAGGGGCCAGCTCGCGGAATCTGAAGAGGGGCTGCCCGTTCCACACCAGACCGTGGTTGACAAGCTGCCGCATGCCGGCGGCGTGGCAATACCAGTCCTTGTCACCAACATAGATGAGAACACGGTAGCTCTGCAAGAGGTTAGCAAGTGTTTGCAGATCCGGGGTGTGATTTGAATCACCTTGTCAAGAAGGTAGTTGACGTAATGGTCACTTGGCTTCCAGAGATCTCCAATCGCCTCCCACTGATCATAAACATCTTGGGACACGCCGTTGAAGTGCCTATCGGTAGGCACGCCAAGGCCTTGTTTGATATCCTCTCGATCAAGGTATTTCACCACTGTCGCGAGTTCCGGGTAGCAGCTCAAAGCATCTCCGTGACAGTCACGTCTCCAATCGTAAGGGTTGCGGCCCATCTCGCCGGTGACAAGATCACCCATCTCATTGCACAGATTCAGGGCATGCTTGCACTCATCAGATAGCCAGCCTCGCGAGTCACAGATGACAAGATTCTGCTCGCACCACAGAGATCGCGGCGCCCATTCCAAGCATTGCGATGAGTTGAAGATGGAACCTGGGCCACTACATGCGGCCTCCAGAGCAGCAGGGTTCTGTACAGGCAGTTTGACCAGGCCATTTCCAATCATGATGCCTTTGAGGTTGATATCCTTCGGCCGAGAGGTAGTCAAGGTCCTCTGCATGCCCGGATAGCGTACAGCAGCTCTCTCTTGGGCATTGGATCGGGTCTGTCTCTCAACGATGGTTGCAGCGAGAGCCGGAACCCAGGAACCGCCGTAGGACTCACCCGCGATATAGAAGTCACGGTCACTCAGGGCAGGAAAAGCCAAGAAGAACTGTCGTAGGAAGCGATCCATAGCCTTGCTTGCTTCAGCAAGCCCTTTGGGCATTGTTTTACCATACGAGAAGCCAACAGGGACTGGCTGGCTGTCAGAAGCTTAGCATGACTTCTTAAGCATTGTCTCAAGATTGATCTTTCCCCAGCATTACTTACTCGACAAATAGCACGGTAGCGTTAGTGTTCCAACCGTAAGGGTTATCGACAGTCCCGCTTCCATCAGTCTTCACACGGCAGGGGCCCAACTCCATCAAGTTTCCGAATCCAGTCGACGACGCCCCAGGGCCTCTGTGTCGTGTCTCGAGTCAGTGATTTTGCTTTCCACTAGTCATCCAATCTGTAACGTACCCGCTCATAAAGAGGATGATCGGGTCCTGGGAGAAATCGTTTTTACTTTCGAAGAGCCAAAAGAAGACATGGGAGTCATCTTCCGGCGTATCGATAAAGCCGGACACGCCCGGTGTGGAGCTGTTGCATACGGCGGCCGTTACGTTGTTGGCTCGAACTGAGAACGAGGGCAGTCCAGGTGTTTCTGATGCTGCGAACTCACTCTGACTGGGAAACAACACAGCTTGCCCACCCGCAAGGCTTATGATGGCTGCGAAGAGTGTGCATTTGGCGATATGCGATGCTATCATTGCAGCGAGTTTGGCTTATCGACCGTAGTTGCTATGAGGATGCGCCGCTCGTTGGTTCTGATTCTAACTGATCCTTGGGTGTTAAGAGGAGCCTCAGTGGGGTTGAAGGAGCGAGGACCCAGGACGCTTCTGAGGACCTCTTTGGGACTAGCGCCGCTCGACATATCGTCTGTGGAGATGCAAGAGATACTCGATAAAGAAAAGTAATTATTATGTATGTATGGGGTCTATTTATAAATGGTGATTTTGAGACTCGAGCTTTACAGTTTTCAGTAAACCACTTTCTTCAATTCGACCTTGATAGATTACCATTTACCAGCCCATTTTTACCCCCGAATAAAGGTCATGTCTTTCGCCATGATATCACTCTATGGTCTTGCTTTCCTCCAGGTCATCGTAGGCGTCCAAGGGAACCCTTTCCAGTGGGTTTTGGCAGCTCCTCAGGAGGAGAAGCCAACCTTCAGTGTCACGCAGCAGTATTCAGATATTTGTGATGCAGGGTCGCGGCAATGGACAGGAACGGTCACCGTGACGGAGGAAAAGTCCATGTTTTTCTGTACGTCAGCTACTCCAGTTACTACAACCCCGACGATTAATAGTTAGGGTACTTTGAGAGTCGTAACCAGCCAGAAGACGCCCCGGTTATCCTATGGATGAGCGGGTAAGATGAACCCCTCCCCAGGTTTGAAACGTTTGATGCTAATCGCTTTTCGAAGCGGCCCTGGAGCAACTGGTGAGCTCGGTTTATTCAAGGATATTGGGCCATGTTCTGTCAACAAAGATGGCAATTCTACTTCGCGCAACAAATATTCTTGGACAGACCACGCTAATGTCCTATTCATTGAGTACAGTCCATTTTCAGCATGCTGGCGCTTAGACACAGTATACTAACGTTTGGGTTGTAGTCAGCCTATTGGCGTCGGGTTCTCAAAAGTCAAGAGTCGCGATAACATGGCCAAGAATATGCATGAGGCAGCCCAAGAACTCGAAAAGTTTCTATCTGTCTTCGTAAGCGAAGTATTCCCTGAGCTTGCCTCCAAGCCATGGCACTTCGCTGGGGAGTCCTTCGGTGGCCACTATGTCACATATTACCTTCATCATCTCCTCAACGAGAATCCCCACGAGTCTCCTCTCTTAAACGTCTCTTCGGCCGTCATAGTTGATGGCTATATTGATGCAACTAGACAGAGCGCCGGCTACTATGATTTCTTCTGCCAGGACTGGCGCGATGATGGGAGCAAACCTCTTATGAGCACCAGAGAGTGTGACGAGATGGCTTCGCATGTACCCGAATGTGAGCGCCTGGGAGAGCTTTGCCGCCAGACCCTCGATGTAGAAGTCTGCCGCTTGGCAGCCATGCGCTGCGAATGGACTGTGGGTAAACACTTTCTCGATAACGTCAAGCCTGGGGGATGGAACCCGTACGACAGTAAGCACTGCTGAAGGGCTGAACTCCTGGATGTGAACACTGACTCTGTGACAGGCAGAAAGCCATGCGTTGAACCACCTGTTTGTTCTGACTTGGACGGCGGAGCAGCACTTCAATTCCTCAATAGGCCATGGGTTCAAAAACGTCTAGGATTCTCTGATGTTTCATTCGAGCTCATTGATTTTGATTTGAACAGAAAGTGGGACGCTGAAGGAACTATTTACCTTCCTACCACAAAACAACTGACGTGGCTACTCGACGAGACTAACATCCATGTGCTATTCATCAATGGTAATAACGATATTATCATGTAAGCCTCACCACTGATCTATTGACTCAGGATGCGCAAATCACAATGTAGCGTGGAAAGCTAACATTTACTCTAGTAGCACGCCCGGCCAGATGCGGCTCCTCGACGAACAACCCTGGAGTCGACAGGTTTGGTATCGGGCTCAGCGCTATAGCAACTGGTATGTCGCAGATGGAGAGATTTCGTCCAGCCCTGATAGCAAGAAAGCCAGGCAGGGTGGAACTTGGAAAGGCGACGAACGTCTCGCTCTTTTCACTGTAGACGAAGCTGGACATACTTGCCCCTTTGACCAGTCTGAGGCCGTAGGTGCAGTGGTTAGGAATTGGATCAGACTAGATTCTGTAGAAGGGCAACCGCGCAGGACTGATACGAAGGTTGGCAATGACCTTTAGGCCTATAAAGTATAAAGATACTATTGCGCTTATGTAGTATATATCTATATAGAGACATAAGATGAATTGATCTCTATAAAGATTGACAAGAAGATTTATATAGACATACCTCAAGTCTTATAAAGACGATAACCATAAAGTGAAACGTAAAATGATACAATAAAGTAGATAATCTATAGGATGCCTAAATTACCCGTAGGAGCTTCCTCTAGCTCCACTAAATCCTTCAGATACAGTCCATCAGCATCACGACCAAATATAATAAAGCATTCATGATCTCCCCTGGAAAAGAGAACATCTCTCGTAGTCCAGGCGTTATACGTAGGGCACAGCATAAAGACTGTCCGCCCCCTCATCAGCTCTTGGCAAAACAACTTGTTGCACTGTGCCGACAAGCTGAGAGGAGTAAAGCAATCCTCATAGGAGCCGCCTGCATCCATAAGTCGCTGTAGCAGGCCGTCGAGAAAATGCGCAGCCTCCAAGTCCTGCAGCAGAAATACGGCACACTGCAAGGAGTGGCAGATCCCCTGTCGATACCTGTTGCGGGTTAAACACTTCTCCACGTCCAAGCCGGCTGCGATGCGGAGTAGCAGATGAAGCCACGGATTACGGGACGCGCTCCGCTGGGATGCGTGCGACCCAAGGGTCTGGATGCTACTCTCATCGCAGACAATCTGTGCTGAAGCATAATCCGCCAGCTCCATGGCTTGCTCATGGTCAGCCAGATACAGAGGCTCTGGGTTTGTGGTGGGTGGAGCAGGCACCGAAGGGTCGAAGTTGAGAGGAAGACCTGCAGGTACCTCGGAGATTTCTAGTGCGTCTCTTAGGCGTGCAAGTTCGCAAAAGAGTTTGTCCTCAGACAGATGACTCTCTAAATCATGGGCCCCGGTTACGTCGTCGTCGGCTTCCTGACACTTGATGATCGACCACCACTGACTGAACCTGCTCGCTATGGTCGATGGTAATTTCTCATCATCGCCCGTGCATCTGAAGAGCAAGATGCGGCGACTGATTCGATAGGCTTTGGCAGCTACTATGCCAAACGCTTGTGATGTCGTAGTAGTCAGATCTTGTAGCTCTGACACTACGTGCTCTGTTTGAGACTCTCCTCGGAATAACGCAAGCGGCTGAAGCGTGCCCTCACAGAGAGCCCGAAGGCCCAGCCAGCATTGAACCAAGCCACGGCCAAATTCCAGCAAGAGGATTGCATCCCTATTACTGAGAATAGTGGAATCAAGGATAGAGAGCGCGTGATATATCTCTCCAATGCAGCCCAGTTCAAGCTGATAGCATAGCATCAAGATCAACATGACAACACGGCAGCCTGAAAAAGTTCCCGGGCTATTCTGGACTGTGTCCATGCTCCTGGATGCAAAGCTCAGCGCTCTGCTGTAATGGGTTTGCATTGGAACCCAGCGGTCAGCCCCATCGTTAGAAAATCTGCCACCGCGATTGGCGAGATTCGCAGCAGCCAGGGCATTTGCACACAGACGGATTGGTTCTGACTGGATGGTCATCTTCCTCAGGCATTTGACCTGGCCCGGTATCAAGTCGATCATCTGCGACATGAAGTGGGCGAAATACACACGGTCTCTGACAGGGATATCCGGCATGGAGCTGGGCAATGGGGCGGTCCAGATAGTTTGCTCGAGGATGGGGACCGATGTTTTAGCGACGTTGCCGGATGGCGAGTTACCGCTGTCTAATTGACTCTTCTGCCCAGCAGTGGATTCAAAGCTTGATGCCGAAGGTACGGAGGCTGCTGAGTCAGGTTCGACGCGAGAAGGAGACTCCATCAGACTCCACCATGTCTCGTTATAACAAGGTTCGAGGTTTATATCCAGCGCTGCCTGATCAGGTATATGCTGGAGCATACCGCCTGTCAACATGTCGCTCGAGACGTAGTCGTCCCACGAGGGACTAATGACGCCAGTCGGCATCCAAGCATCAAGATCTATATCTGTAGACGGCGACGTTTGGCCTAGCAACGACCCATCGCTTGGGGTAAGCTCTGCTGGCTGAACGGTTTGCCCACAATCTGACTGTCTCTTGTGGGTATCGTCCCATGCGACGTGTCCGTCTAGGCCAGTATCGTGTTCCTGATTCACATCATTACTCTCGACATGATTTCTGGGGGAGCCTGTGACTTGCCCAGCAGCAGCCAGCATGTCATGATTGTTGATTATGTCACACTCAGATGGAGGGGATGGCTGGAAGCAGGGCCAATGGCGATTCTGGCTCTCTGGAGGAGTAGGCGATCCGTGGACTCTTGGGCCGTGTATGATCCGCCGCTTGACCTTCTGTGCTGCCCAAACAGTTGCATCGCGGAACTCGACCTTGGCTTTGTAGGAGCACTCAATGTTGGCACTGAGGCACCTGTTACACCTCGGTTTGGATTCATCACACTAGGCATATGTTAATACTGAGAGCGTGTGCAGATGTCTCGAGGAAAATGAACCTTTCGCCTTTTCTTCCTGCATGAGACGCATCCTGACTTGGACCGTCTGACCCCAGTTTTGGAGGGACGATGGGGCGCTGGACCGTACATGATGAAAAGCTGTAGATAAATTTTTGTAAAGATTGCCGTGGGGTCACGGAGGGGACCCTGGGGATCCGGATCTGGGGGAACCTAAAGCCGGACTAAGTCCAGCATAAGCTCTTGGTGTGCGCTTGATCGCACCTCTTTGAGTCTAGTGTCTGTGCAAGATAGCGTAGCTTGTTCGCCTATCATGGAAACCCTCCACTGTATAACTTGTAAGATTTGTATGCAGTGCCTTCTCGCTGATAGCGGGCATCAATCACATCTCCACCATTTGCCACCATGATGCTCGATTTTGGGCCCTCGCAGAGGGCGCTGGCCAGTTTCAATCAAGGCCTGGCATGGGACTTGATGGAAAAGGTTAGGCGAATTCCCCATTACGACCCCGTAACCAATCCTGCCGGTATCATTGACTTATCCGGGGCGCTCAACGCGTTAATGGATGATTGGATGGAGGAGTACTACATTTCGCTCCCCCCATTACATGTCAAGACGATTGTTAACTATGGCCCTCTCTATGGCTCTGATCAACTTCTTTCCGCCGCTGCAGGCTTTTTTAACCGTTTCTTCAGACCCTCGTCCCCTGTGCTGCCATCTCATGTGCTTGCGGGCACTGGCGTCACCTCTCTCATCGACCTCATCGCCTGGACGATATGTGACGAGGGGGATGGGGTACTCTATCCTACGCCTAACTTTTACATGCTTGAGACAGATTTGACAACTCGCGCCTCCGTCACTGCCATTCCGGTCTCAACCTCTGGTGCACAAGATTCTGATGGTGAGAGTGGAATCGAGCAGCTCGTATGTACCTTTGAAGATGCGGCTGCATACGCTGAGGCCACGGGCATCAAGTGTCGCGTCCTCTTCTTGTGTAACCCTCAGAATCCTACTGGTAGATGCTACTCTCCCAAGACACTCTACGCTCTCGCTAAGTGGTGCGCTCGTAGAGGTATGCACCTTGTCGCCGACGAGATATATGCCCTTTCTACCTTTGACCATGATGAATCCTCAGAGATGCATGACTTCTGCTCGGTACTGAGTATCCCCTCAGATGGCGTTCTAAAGGATAACGTCCACTGTTTGTACGGAATGAGCAAGGATTTCAATATGGGCGGTATGCGGATGGGATTCCTCGTTACTCGGAACGCAGAAATCTTAAATGCAGCTACGAGAGCAACGTGAGTTAGACAACCACGTTCTGGCTCTACAACTCACTAACTAAATGCGATGCAGGTGGTTTACGTGGGTCACAGCCTTTTCGGACTCCTTCATAGCTCGCTTCCTCGGGCACCTAGAGCTGGTCGAAAGCTACAGGGTACTGTACCAGCGCCGCCTGGCTGAGCAATATGCAACTACCGTGACCGCTCTCAAAAGCAACGGAATACCGTACCAGAGAGCTAAAGCTGGGTTGTTTGTCTTCATCGATCTCAGCAAGTGGCTGGTACACTTTGACACCGACGGGTCCCCAGAGTCTGGCCATGGTACCCCGGAGCTGCGACTCTGCAGCTGGTTGATCGATCATGGCGTCTTTCTTAATGCTGGACAGGTGAGTGCATAATCTCATGCGGCCAGATTGTGGTGGTTTTTGACTCATTTTCAGTTTGCGAGCTCGGATAGCCCAGGCCACTTTCGCCTCGTCTTCACAGAGTTTCCGAATGCGACGGTGCTGGCCATTATTCGTATGCGGAAAGCGTTAGAAGCGCTCGAGGGGAATTGATTTCACTAGAGGTCACCGGGTTTAATCTAGGTATGAATCAGATGGGTTCGGTGTTGTTTCGGGTTATCGACATCTTGTCGAGCGTTATAGGAAAGGACCTCAAGGCTGGGCTTTGTTTGCTGAGTACGTGCATATTGAAGCAATACCGGCTTTCACTCTGGTTTCCCAGTTATAAAAATAGTCTGTGTTTGGCTAGAAGCATTGGGGATTGGCCTGGTAGTGCAGAAGTAGGATTTTCTTGATGCAAGAATAAACAAGCCACTCTTACTCGATAACGCCTTAAATTCCCCCATCTTGCTCATAATATGTCCGTTGTCAAATCTCACTTTCTTTTGCAGAGAATGAATGACAAAAAGGTTATCATAACCATTTGGCTGAGTTAACATGTATGTTAAGAACTCTACCTACTGCGTAAGCTCACGACGGCCATAACAAAACAAGTGCCCCATTTGCCATGCACCATATTTTTGGGAGGTTTCTTAAGCTTCTTTCATTTTTTTCTTACTAATCCTACAGGGTATAATCTGCGCCAACGCTCGTGTTCTCCATGCTTCACTGATACCAAAGTGCACGATACGCATAGACTCGGATTCATTCCAGCGGAAAAGAAGCCCCGCAGAGTCTGCTCCGTATTTGCCTAAGTCAAAGCCGCTTTACCTAATCGGGTCTGTGCAAGCGCAGCTCTCGGTACCCGTAGATTGGCGCCTTTCATCTATCTTGGCACTGATCGTGAACCAAATCCATGCTTGACGAGCAGCTATAAAAGTAAATAGGTATGAGAAACTCAAGCCGACGATGTATTCTTACTAGTTACACAGATCAATCGCTAGTGACAATGACTTACAACCACATTTCCCAACCCTTACCCTACCACCGCGGCCCTACCAACCAGCAGCAGCGTGGTCCTGGATGCGGCTGTAGCCATGTGTGGTCCAATCCTCACCTATATGCACGAGAGAATAACATGTACATGGGGAACCCATCACACCATCCTGGCCAGCCCAGCTTGGCTGCGTCCAGCATGGCTAGCCCTTATCTCTCGCCCGCCACAGAACATTCGGCCCCAACTAGTTCCCCTTATGTCGAGATCGCTTCTCCTGCCATTATTGCACAGGATGACTCACAGGATGAGACTTCGTCTTGCATTTTTGCCGATCTTCTGATCCCAGGCCGTGGAAACCCCATGTCCGACATGGCGGTAGGCATCTCTCGCCAGAGTGGCAAAATTACCTTCGTACAGTCGCAGTCGAGATTGCCATCGGCCTTTAACTCACTTCCTCGAATTCACGTACGCTATCTCCTGCCAGGCTTGTGGGACTGCCATACCCACTTTGCAGGCACCTTGCACGTTGACTTTCCAGACTTGATCCAAACCCACCCGGCAGTTTGCGGAGCGGCCAATGCTCGAAGCTTTCACGATACTCTCATGGCAGGCTTTACGTCAGTCAGGGACTGCGGGTCATACGCCACTGAGGTTGCCAGAGTTGCCAGGGCTGGCGTCATTCTTGGCCCTAATGTGTTTGGCGCTGGTGCTGCTATCGGCATCACGGGGGGTAGCTGCGACGCCACTACGCTACCCGCTGACTTTGTCTACTCCCGCCAGGGAACTGGCGCCGATAATTTCTGGCCGGGTGTCGGCACGCTTGCTATCGCCGACGGCGTCGAGCAATGTCGCCAGGCCGTTCGGCAGCAGATCCGCCGCGGCGCCAAGTGTATCAAAATCGTTGCCACCGGTGGCGTTATGAGTACCACCGATGATCCTCACTATAGGCAGTTTTCAGACGAGGAGCTACGCGTCATGGTCGAGGAAGCAACACTCCAGGGCCGGGCAGTTGCAATCCACGCGCATGGGAAAGCAGGCATTATGGCGGCTATCCGTGTTGGTGCTAAGACGATTGAGCATGGTAGCTTTATTGATGAAGAAGCTGCTGAGCAAATGGTTAAACACGGTGTTATGCTTGTCCCTACACGCCATGTCGTCGAAGCTGGGCTTAGGCATCTGGATGAACTTAACCCTGAAACCGCCGAGAAGATGGTTACGGTTGCCAGCGCGCATCTCAGGGCTTATTCTACTGCGATCAAGAAGGGCGTCAAGATAGCCCTAGGAACTGATATCGCAAGTTCTGACCCCCAATCTGAGACATCCCACGGTAAGAATGGAGCCGAGGTTGTATATGCTGTCAAAGCAGGATTATCACCTCTGCAAGCTATCGAGGCGGGCACTATCAACTCGGCCGAGACATTGGGCCCTCAGACACCCAAGAAGGGTCTGCTGAAGCCTGGATGGGACGCTGATATGATTGCCTTTGATGAAAACCCACTTGAAAATGTCAGCGTATTCGCAGAGCCCGATAATGTTAAGTATGTGTGGCAGGGCGGCAAATTAGCCAAGTCGCCAGGATGGAAGGCACTATGGCCTTCGGATTGCAGATAGTCATAATAGATGTTTTGAAATTGCGATCTTGTACTGTCTGTATAGTCTTTTATTCATCAACGTTCTTTCACATTCGAGCCTGCATGAGGAACTGTAGCTTGCTTCTTGTCTCGTAAAGATGTAACACCTTGGTTAGTACAACAAAGGCCGCAGCCATTTTGGCGTGCGTGCTATCATGGGCCATTTTCCGTATAGATCTAATTGGTGAACCCAAGAAACAATGCTCACATTGGTTCGATCCGCAACTAGAGACTTGTGTGGTCACTGACTGATCTAGCCTTTTTGATAACAAGAACATCTGATCATGGAACTAAGCAAGAATAAAATCGTAATCTCCATTCATATTCTAGATCCAACCCCAAAAGCTTTAAATTGCCAAACCATCATCTCCATACCGTTCATATCACATATGGCGCCTTCAACAAGCCCCACCAATGCACCCAATGGTTGTCCCGTACTCAGAACCGCTAACACGAGCCAGAGCAAGGACAGCATTGATGATACCTCCAATGCTTTCCCCTCCAATCATACCAGCAGCAATCGGGATCATGAAAATGGCGTATGACTTGGATCCTCGATGATTCCAAACATAGGCAATGATGGCACCCATGCTGGCAGCAAAACCGTACTGGAAACTGGGAATCAGAGCACCTAGAGCTACCATGAGCATGTTAGGGATCCAGTTACGCAACTGCTTGCGACCCGTGACAAGGGCCCAGTGCCGCAGCAGATGAACCCCAATTGTCACCACTGACGCGATGATCCCAAACACCCAGGATGATCTAGCGACTGGGAACTGGGGGTTAAGCATCGCAGTCGCAATAATGCTGTACGTCTGGACGGCGGGAGCCGAGAAGGAGCAGGTGGCCGCCTCCTTGAGATTGATAATACAAGGATACGCCTCAGTAAAGACGACGAAGAGTCCTGGGCCAAGGAACATGGCTGGCACAACACCAAGCAGCTGGCCGTAGAACTGAGCGCGAGGTGAGGTGCCGAGGAAGAAGCCAATCTTGAAGTCTGTAGTCAGCTCACCCGCCTGCTGAGAGATAGACCCCGACACGGCGCCAGCTACGAGATTACTCAACAGGTTTGTGTTGAGGGGAGCGTTGGAATTCCTCAAAACGCCCCCAACCACCAGCTGGGAGCCACTAGAGACTATGGAGCCGGGGTTAACACCCGCTTGACCTGAGACGACAACGACCATGATGGCAAACAGAATTCCCAGTACGAGAGTAAGGAGCACGATGCCAAAGTTCATATCCTAGATGTTTTGTCAGTTTCCTCCTACTCCGACGAGGGATGTAATTGGGAGCAACTCACGTAGAGTAGACACATGACAAGTGTAGCAAAGACAAGGCCGACAAGACTGATGCCTCCCCACTCCCGGAGCTTGACAAGGTCGTTCTCAGAGGCGTCATGCTCGATAGCAGACGTGGCAGGATACTGCTCAGCTCTTCGCAGAAGCCAGTCACCCCCGAATGACCATCCTAATTTTGTGTGGGCATCATGCATATAGCTAGCAAGTCGACTACCGCCCACGCACAGGGCGTGCCGGAAGACTTTCCAGTGAACAAGTAAGTCGGTGAAGCTGGCGCATATGGAGACGAGAATTGCCGGCCACAGGAGCCAGTATCGGGGAGAGGGTTGTGATACCAGGTCTACAGACGACAAGGCCTTGTAAGTAACCAGGTCAGGGTATTCCGGGTTGTAGTGAAGGCCAACTGCGAGGCCCTTGGCCACGATGATGGGCCCAATAACCCCGTAAGAGATGCAGTAGCCCAGTAGCCATGATAGGGCAACGTTCAAGGGAACCAGCATGCCAATGCCAATCATTGCTGGGGTCCACTCAATGGTGAAGAACCCCCAGTTGACAGCATAGATGGCCCGGTTAGCGTAACCGCCCCATTGGTAGATATACCAGGTAATATTCCAATCCCATAAGATACCCTTTGCATACGAGCTTCCGACCGTCCAGACAGTCGATACTGAGAAGGAGGCGACAAGACTGATGGCTGACTTTCTCATGTTGGCTTCTTTGCCGCCGAGGTGCAGTTGTCGAATCGAGGCCGCGACCGCTGCTGCTGATGGGAAGACCAGGTCAAGCTCCCGGCCGAACTGTAGCACGAAAACCCTTCGCATCGGCACCGATATCGCAGAGCCAAAGAATGCTGCCGAACCAGCAATGGCTGCCAGCTTACCGTAGTCCTCCCTCGGGTTCGTGAAGAGACCCAATTGATACATGGCGGGAGCTGCCGCGAAGAAGATGACGCTGAGACCGCCGGTCGCTGTTGCGACCGTCTGGATGATGTTGTGCTCACGAGGTCCAAAAGAGCCGCCCAGAAGGGGGAGCGCCATCCTCTGGAAGCCTTGCAGTGCCACGTATCCTAGTAGAGTCGCAAACATGTTTGCGTCGTTGGCAATGCCAGCTTTGAGGCCTTAAAAGTCTCAGTGACCACGATCTCATCATGTGCAAGGGTCAGTAGCTCTCACCGAGATAAATGTTACTCGCATGGACGAGTGCACCGAGGAGCCATCCGGTGATGACGGCCCGAGGACTGAGCTGGTACGGCTCCTCGGGGAGCAAGTCATGTGGAGGGAAAGGCTTGAACATGTCGACGGCTTCCAGTTCAGATGGTGCCTTCTCATTGAGCACCTCTCCAACCTCAACATCTGCCTGCCGGGCGGTGTTCATTTCAAGAGCCTCGGTGTGAATATCAGCCTTGGGCTTGGGCTCGCCGGTTGGCTTATCCGATTGAGTGTCGACATGAGCCATGATGAGATATAGATTGAATTAAAGAGATGTGACAGTATGGTATTAATTGGAATCTCAATGCCCAAGTTTAAGGCCGAGAATTGACGAGGCACATCCCGATCTTTATTAATTTGGGCTGTAGCAGCTGAGCAAGTGGCGTGGTTGATAACAAACCTTGCTCACCCGACGGTATGGTCGCTCTATACCATCTCCCCGCGTTTTCTTATCATGATACTCCGGGGAACTCACTCACTTCCAAACGAGCTAAGTCATTTCGGGTCTGCATAAGAGCAGTATGAATTAGCGCCTTGGTTAGCGACGCGCCACTGCTGAAGTAACTATATGGGGCATTTTCTCCCTTCTTTAACAGCAATTGGTAACTTTACTTAGTATGCAAGAGAACAAATAGATACGTAGATACAACAAAGATAATCTATAGAGTAATCTCGCATGTTGATTCAAAAGTAGCTAAGTAGATTCAAAAGAAGTCTTCAAAAGTGCACGCCATCGCGTAGCTGTAGCTGCACCATCAACCTCATCCAATGTCTTGCACAACTTGCCCTCTCCACCATCTGGGAACACATAAATACCCCCTAGCGAGCCAATATCCTCTCTCCACTCGAAGGGGGCCCATGGCATCTTTCCATAACAAAAGTCAAGCCACGCAGCTCGGATCTGGCCCACGGTAGCTACCCAGTTCTCAAGGTGTTCTTCTGGGACCTGATCTTCTGCTGGGTTGAAGAGGAAGATATCATTGATACCATGATTAGCTCTCTTATAGCCCAGCGACCAGTTCTTGTATGGGTTTGTGGCTTGAATATCGTAGAGAAGCACTTGTGAATCATGACCGTGCGCAATCTGATGCTTCTTAATGACTCCTGCCGAGTAAATTGGTGGAGTACGGAATGCAACATCCGCCATCAGGCCTGCTAGGTCCTCGAATGAGTCTAAGCAAGACTTTCCCCGACTCAGATTATACGCTTGAGCAACTTCAGAAACACAGAAGGGACTGTCGTCAGCGTTCAACTGAGGCGTCATGGCACTACCTGCCAGTACCTCCCGCGCAATAGGGAGTATCTGTGCCTCTGGTAGAGGCGGATGCGGCAGAGGCTTTGACAGATCAGACAATAACATCAATGTTAAATCTCGCTCATACTCCGTTGCGCCGATCATCAAGTTCGGCAGAGGCTCGCCAGCCTTGCCCAGCTTTTCCAGTGTCTGTTTGAGACCAGCCTCAGGAACCCATTCACCATCAACAAGTGGGCTATAGAGTGATGGCGGCGATGCTGGCAAGAGCTGGTCCAGAGGAAGATCTACCAATGAATCAAGTAGAGAGTCATCCGCTTGTAGGCTTGGTAGTTGAGACAACACATAGTCGAAGCGCTCCTGATGCCATGGCATAGGCTTCGATGCGATACCGACTGACGTTCCACTGGACAGAATGGCGCTCTGGAACTTGTGATTGGGGAAGTTGACCTGGTAATGACACGAGGCACCGCCCGCGCTAGTTCCATGAATAGTGATGCGATCAGAGGCACCTCCGAACCCAGCGATGAAACGAGAGACCCATTCCAGCGCCTGTCGTTGGTCATGAAGGCCATAGTTGCCAACTGCCTCACCATGAGCACGACTCCGCTCAGCCAGCTTCTCCGACGTGAGAAATCCAAGAAGTCCGACGCGGTAGTTGATGGTGACCACCACGACTGGCTGTTCCCGAGCGATACTTGCCCTTACTAGGTCGGTGGCATCGTAAATTTCTCGTCCAGATAGCTGGATTGACTGACTGCCGCCCATGAAAGCCCCGCCATGGATGAAGACTAGCACTGGAACGTTCTGGCCTGAATCAAGAGCCTTGCGTGGTGCGGTGATGGATAGGTTCAGGCAGTTGAACTCATCTTGTATGGGCTTTTCTAGGGCGGGATATCCACTGGGAGGTGGTGCCGTCCAGTAGGAAGGAAAGGGGAGAACTAATTGGGGACATTCAGGGCTGGGAGAGGTTGTTAAGCCAGATCGTGTATAAAGGGTTTTGGTTCTGCAGACTTACCCTGGTTGGCGAGCATCATATGGCTGCGAAGGCAATGGCCCGTCTCTCAAGATGCTCTGGCGAAAGCGACCAGGAACCGACGCGAAGGGGATACCGCGAAACTGAACAACATCGTCGTCTCTGGCTAAGCCGATGATGCTACCCAGCTCAGTGTGATTGAGGGTATAGTCCGACACTGTCATATTTGCTTGCTTCAAACAAACACAGACAGGTAATTGCAGGCAGTACCAAATATAAGATTTTGTATTTGATGAGCTGAAATACCCTTTTCAAGCTTGCCAAGAGGGAATTAGCCGCTTAAACTCAGCGGTTAAGTTTCGTCTTATACATACAGGTTGCAACCAAACTTAGTGGCGCCGTACTTGGCCCTTTTAGGAATATCCCCGTCTCCCTCGGCTGCGCATCGCGGCAACCCTTTCTCTTCCCCCTCACATGACCCGGCCTCGCGGGTTTTGGCCCAAAGAGTGATAGAGCATCCAATAGGACACTTAGCGCGGGGGATCTGTACGAAGATTGGCACGACATTGCAGAATGAAAGGCGTGAAGTCTCTGTCGTATCGTTTGTCTCCCCATTCCCCAGATTTCGGCCCCAGAAAACTCTCTCCACTTTCTCCAAGCTGCAGTACCTCCATGTTTTCGTACCAGCTAGAGGATTGGAGTCTGGGTTTGTATATAACTTCTCGTTGAGCCCATCGGTTGGACACCATTATCTTGCAATTGGCACTCTCAGACATTCAGAATCTCACTCTTGAGGCCAATTGATCCAAAGTTGGTCACATTATACTTCTCCTTCTTGTTTGCTTCCTCCAATTCTTCTAATCAGCATTTACCTCCACCTTCACCATGACTGCCGACGTCCATCATGCGTCGCCGCGAACCAATTCGCTGGCAAACTTCTTCCGGAGCCCAAAATTGGTCTACTCCAGTCAGTTCTCCCCTCATCACTGTCCCAAGTGACATCGAACTAACCTTATCCCTCAGCCTTCCTCATGGCAATGGCCTTCTTCACCTTTGGCTATGACGGTTCCATCAACGGCGGTATCCTAGCCATGGTCCCTTTCGTCAACCAAATGTCTCACACCCGTCTTCCCAATGGCACTCCATACCTGACCTCGACCGACATCTCCATCATTACAGCTCTCCCCGTCACTGGCTGTGTCCTCGGACTGCCCCTCGCAGCCCAGTTCGCTGATAAATACGGCCGTAAGAAGATGATCCTTGTAGGCTGCATCTTTAGTGCTGTTGGAAGCGCCATCCAGACTGCTGCGTTTGGGCTAGCCGAGATAGTCGTCGGTCGTTGGATTGCGAGTAAGTCTTGATCTACCAGCTCTAGCTTGTCCGTGTCACTGACTTTCTCTCTCAGATGTTGCTATCTGGCTCTTCATCGTGCTTGGCTCAACCTACATGGCCGAGATCGCACCCGAAAACGTCCGTGGCGCCATCGTTGGAATGTCCATCGTTCTCATCAACACAGCAGCCATCGTCGCGAGCGGCGTAAACTGGGCCATGAGTACAGAAATGTCCGCCATGTCATTCCGTCTCCCCCTTGGCCTCGGCATCCTCTTCCCTCTCATCCTCTTCGTTGGGCTCTTCTTCGTCGATGATTCACCAACGTGGTACCTTACCAAGTCTCGTGACAGCGACGCCCTCAAGTCTCTCCGAAGCGTCCGCAGTGGCTACCCAGAGGCTGAGATTTTGGCCGAGTTCGAGGCTCTCAAGGCTCAGGCGTCTATTCGTGAGGATGAGACCAAGGTCCCCTGGATGGACATCTTCCGTGGAACAAATCTCCGTCGATCTCTCTTGGCCATGTCCATCGGAAACATGCAGCAACTCTCAGGCATTGCTTTCGCTACAAACTATGCTACCATCTTCCTCGCCACAGTCAGCGGTAACGTGTCTCCTTTCCTTCTCACCATGGTCGGTGCCATCCTCGCTTTCGCCGGCGCTATCACTGGAATCTACCTTGTTGACAGAGTCGGACGCCGGACCCTCGCCCTCAGCACCTTCATTATGGTCTTCTGTATCGATCTCGTCGTCGGGGTCCTTGGCTTCATGGACTATACAGGAAACCCCAGCATCGCCAAGGCTATTGCGAGCATGTGCATGCTCTTCTCGTTCTTCTTCGCAGCTGGATTCGGCCCTCTGACCTACGTCGTCTCTGCTGAAATCCCGACTGCCCGTCTGCGCAACAAGACCAGCTCTTTCTCATTCTTGACTCTGGCTGCTTTCTCGACTGTTGTGATCTACGTGCTGCCATATATCTCACAGCCCGATGAGTAAGTACATTTCTCTTTATGTTTTGCCTACCCGCATGCTAACAAGACTGCTATTCCAGAGGTAACCTTGGTCCAAAGACGTACCTCGTCTTTGCTGGCTGGATGGCTGGATGCATCATTATCACATACCTGTACCTTCCCGAGACCAAGGGAAGAACCCCTGCCGAACTGGATGCCATGTTCGAAGCTCGTGTTCCTGCACGCAAGTTCAAAGGTAAGAGACACGGCCCGTTTATAAGTGCATTGCTAATGATCACTCAGACTATCAGTGCAACCTGTCTATGGAGAGCTACATGAATGAGGAGAAAATTGTCGCCGAGATCGACCACCACGAAGCTAAAGCTTAAAGTGGTAGAGTAGGGTTTATGTCAGGTTGTGAGCAACAATGGGGGGTTAGTCGGTTGTATGTGCCCAGGACATCGATATCCAGAATATTCACTAGGGTTAAACGCGTTCAAAGAGTAGTTATTTAATTACACAGTCTCTCTGTATATCAGTTTCATCAGGAACAGCATTATTCCCCTTCCATTTTAAACTTGCCACTGAAGTGTAGCCATTCGGTGCACGTCTTCGTTACCCATTGGGTGGTGTATTCATGATCCGCACGCTGCCTAAGTAATGTATTCTTGGAAGTTGATATATAATCTAAGAGTCAAAAGAGCTTGAGAAGTCTCTCGAGATGAGGACAAAGTTAGCGTGTCTTAGCCTAGGTGTCTTTTGTCTATTTATTCAGGTGTTAACTTCCCTTTATCTATAACAGATCACTAGCGAGTTTCTGCTTTTGGCTATCACTCAGCCTTACATCGACACTGAGTAGTTCTGGATAGCTAAAGAAACAGTAAAAAAACTCTCACATTAACTCTGAAACAATCTTAGATATCGCTCCATCTACATATCCCCTTATGCCTACATTTATATCTATCTAGATCTCATAACACGACGGTTTTAGCTCCCACGCATTACACTCAAGCACCCGACCCGACCACGGGCGTTCGCTCTTCTTCACCACAAACGGCTGAATGTTATAGCAGGTCATGCTTTCCGGGTAGACTCGCGTAGTAATTGCCGTCCTTTCATTGGCAAAAAGTTCTAGGCAACTCACATCAAAGAATGCGTTGAGTCGCAAGGGCTCCTGTGACAGAGATAGCTCAGCTCCTGCAGCAGTTCTGGGAGACAAGGTTGAAAAGAGGGTATGTGGTGCCTCTTCAGCCGCCACGCAAATGTCTGCCATGTTGGTGGATTTGGCGCGCGTGATTTTGAGTGTCTCCAGGTCAGGACTAAACGAGATGACGGTACGCAGTTCTGAATCTTGATAACAGATGTTAGTAATCTCTAGAAACATTTTGTGATTCTATCTGGTGGTCAAACCTTTTGTATGGCCTATTATGAAGCCAATACTCTGTACGTCCTTGCCGATATCGAAAGATACGTCTAGTTCCCAGCAGGAGCACCCTAGGGGAAATTCCAAGCTTCCAAGAGCCTCAGGCAAAGTGTGATGAGTGATGGGGTCCAGGAAGCGTTGATTTTGACGAAACTCTTTGAGCCTAGGGTCTGGTAAAGCACACACTGTCGTAATCGTGTAGGTCTGAGGAGAGTTTGGTGGCAACAGTAACTTATGCTGCGGCTTGTCTTCTGGCACCACGTCAAATGACTTGATAGCTGTCAGACCTGACTTCAGTGCTTGGACAACATGACGTATCCTGCTCAGCCGGACGACTCTCGGGACCGATAATAGTCCAGCCCATCCTTGCGCCCCCTTCAGCTCTGCAGAGAGGTCTTCCTCCACAATCCAGCCAAACGCAACTTGCTGGTTGGACTTTGGATCATGGAAGGAGTTGACAGCATAGATTGCGCCGTAGTCCAGAGCACCGCCAGAACGGAATTGCATCTGTATCCCTGTTGAAGTCTGCACCAAAGGGCCCGAAACCCACATCTGGCCGTGGTCCCTTCTGAACTCTGAATGGCGATGCCGTCCAGAAGTTTTGACGTCAACTTGCTTACGTCCCTCTACGCCAATCATGAGTACCTCGTGACTTATTGCGCGGTCATCAGGATCAGGGAGTGAAAGGAAGTTGACCACTTCCCAGTTTGCACCATAGTCGGGCTCCCATTGGGAATGATGGTCCCCTTGAGGGGTTGGTGCTATAGTTAGCACAGAGAGGAAGCTCCACGCCGCTAAATCGTACTGGTCAAGGGAGTAGAGAAAGATGACAGGGCCAATGCCGCGTATACCACCAGAAACGATGCCAAATAGCGTTTGATCTGACTTGTCTCCTAGTAGCCGGCTGAGTGAAGGCCACTTGGCAACGTATGGATCACGCCAGCCTGTAACATCGAGGTGGCGAGGAGGGCCATCCAGAACAGTCGGTGCATTGCCCCTCTGCCATGTACGACCAGCGTCGCCTGACGTGGCAATGCAAATTGCTTCAGAACCCCAGTTGTAGGGAAGTGTATGGTATATCGGAAGCACTCGCGCTGAGGTATAGAATGCAGTGCTTCGGCCAGGTACTGAGGGTACTGGACTCCAGCATCCTGTGAAGACCCCAGCTTCTCCATCATGCTTCTTCGACGGTTGGATGGATGGACTGCCACTGACCTCCCAGGAAACCAGGTCCTTTGAAAGTGCGCTTCCCCATGAAATGTCGCCCCATTCTGGTTTCTTGGGGTTCCACTGGAATCCGACGTGATAAACATCATGGACGGCGTCATAGCCTGGTGCACAAGGGTCGTTCAACCAGCCAGTTGGCGGCATGAGGTGATAACGCGGTCTCCAGCGACGATGGGCATTTTCGTTTTGGGTTTCTGAAGCTTTGGCAGTGGCAAGGGCTTCTTGACCGTGAAGTACATCATTATGGGATGTTGTGGAAGGTGCGCTGTACGGAGCCTCATAGACAACAGTCTCGTAGATGTGGCGTTTGAGAGGAAGCTGAACAAGGATGGGTGAATCGAGGGTTGCCATAATGGCTATGGTTCAGTGAATGCTTTGACAATTTCACCGTGGGTAATCAGCAGGAGTAGCCTTCTAGAGACCGTGAGATTCGGAACTGCCATTAGCAAACTAAATTAATCACATGACGGACACTGATTGACGACGGCATTCGGCATTTTCATTCCATCCTCGCAAATATGCCATGTTGAATATCACGGCCTTGCAAATCGGCAGTTGTAACTCATCTTTCTGTGGCTATTCTGGTCTGTAGCGGGAATATTCCCAATTGGGCTTAAATCACCATGTCACATTTAGCAGCACATTTCAGCGCCAGGTGACACTAGCCCGAGTTCTGCTTCGTGGGGAGACTTCTCCATGGTTTGAGTGATGGCCCAGGCCTTTGTCGGACCGAGAGTTCAGACATGGTTCCCCGCAGTCCCCCCCGTGCCCTTAACTCGGACCAGGGGAATTCTGTGTCGGTTTTATTCCTCTTCCTGCAGATGGACCTCGCTCGTGTCGGACAAAGGAGATTCCAGCTCGACATGAACCAAGTGGTCTTCGATTCATCATTGGGCTGTGCTGTTCAAATTAGATCATGTGATCACTGTTTTCATCGGAAGATCAAGGTAGGTTGACTACTCCCTGTCTAGCTCAGTCGGTCTCGCGACTCTGACTCTCTAACTCGCAGTGTGACCGGCGTACTCCCTGTTCGCCTTGTCAAAAGAACCACGTAGAATGCCAATACGAGCGGCCTCGAAAGAAACGCCGGTACATTCGACCGACGTCGGATGATCTAGATGATAACTCAAGAGTATCTTCCGAGAGGCTCAACGTCTTGTTTGAGGAAAGGGGAGATTGGATGCCTGCCGATACCATTGACGTGAGCACATCTGTAGGGGCACAGCAGCTGGACTCAGTGCGTGTGAGCAATTCTACGGATACACAAATTGCTACCGTCTCTTCCGTGCAGCTGGAGACAGAATACTGGGACCTTGGTATGGGGGAATGCTTCTTCTACCCAACCAACCTTTTCGGAGTGGTAGACCTTCCTCCCTCTATGCCATCGCTCCCATTGAATATACCCGAGAGTCCTAGACTCTGCCTCTCCCCTCCATTCCAGCATCTCTCAAGTCAAAACGGAGTGCTCGATCATCTCCTAGATGACAGCACCATCCCACAGCTCATCGACGTATTCCTAGAGCGCCTACAACAATCCATGCCCTTCTTTACCCGTTCATATCTGCATCAAAACATCGCACGTCAACGACATCTTCAAGATCGGTTTTTCGGTTCTTTGGTGCAAGCCATTTGCTCGCTAGTCCTTCTACAACCAGTCCAAAGCCAGGAGAAACGCTCATGGCCGAACCGTGAAGCAAGAGCTGACGCTCACTTGGCTCTAGCTGTAAACTTACATTCACAGTCTGATCTAGGTCAGAGCCCGACTCTGGAAACAATCATGACGAGTGTATTCTTGTTTGCGTGTCAGTTCTGCAAGGGCAATTTCGATGCAGCCAGATTTCGACTTAGGGAGGCCGCAGCTCTAGCCGAGGTGATGAATCTCGACAAGCCTGAATCTTACGGTAGAATTGGAGACACTGAGAAACAGCGAAGACTCCGGACACTCATCAGCCTCACAATCATTGAGAGGATTTACTCAGTTCAAAGGGACTACATTCCCGCGACGAAACTGCTAAGCCGGAACAAGCTGCAAGAGCTACAAAACGCCATCGCATCTTCGCATGATAGGGGTGAAAGCGAGAACATCATTGCCATGGAGGGTATAAGCAACATGCTCGAGCAGGTGGACTTCATTGATCCTGATATAATAAAATGCTGGAAAGGTTTCTGCTGGGAAGAAGAGTCCCCGACACATGTCACCAGAAGCACAATACTCGCTCTCCTACGACGATATCGGATTCCACCACAGTTTTCCGGACTTTCTGGTATCGACACGCATGCTCAACATGCAGATATCCTTGTGACCAGGCACTGGATCAGAATCAAGCTCTGGTCTTTGGCTAATAGCCACGGCTACATTGAAGCCCTCTCTGACGATGAGGAGTTCCGTCATGAATACGCCGTGACCATTGCCAGTGAGGCTCTCGACACCTGTTTGCAGTTCCAGATGACTAGTCTCGAAGTACATGGCATTGGACTTGTAAGTCTACTTCAAATTTCCGCCGATAATTACCCAAACTGACCAACAACAGGTTGAGAAACTCTCTGATCTAGCAACTTGTGCAGCACAACAAGTCAACGTATACTCGCCTGTCCATGAGTTGCCCATTCACTCAGACTTAAGCAACCTTGATCCAAACGGGATACAGCCACAGCAAGACTCTCCGACTTCAACGTCAAGTTCAGGGTCTGTAAATAATGGCGCCGAGGAGATGCTGAATGGCTATCTCTCGCTGTTTGCATCTTTCCGGAGAGGGAGACATCCCTTTCTTAAGCCATATATGCGCCTCTTACTACTCAGAGACTGACGAAAGGCGTGGAAGCCGTTCCGGTCTTGACACTTGGTGATCAATGTGAAACAGGGTGCGCTTGCGATAAAGACTTTGCCCAAACTGCCTCCCAGTGCTTCGGCACCCTCGCTCTTCAGGGTGCCCGCCTCAAGGACAAGCGGTATGGTGCCGAAGACCTCCTCCGTCAAGTCGTCACTCAATTGGGCGACATCGGCACCCAGCTCGGCACAATGAACGGCCACCTTGGTACTCTCGAGACCACTGTTGGGCAGCATGACCAGCACTTGGCCAGTATTGACCGTAGTCTCTCCAGCCTGTCAGTACCTAGTGCAAACTCTACCGCGTTGCCCTCATTTACTGACAAATTAAAGACCTCTTCAACCATCAACCTCAGTGCTAGAGCCTTCAACGCGGCGGCTTGTGAGCCCGGTTCAGCCCTCACCCCTTTGGTCAATCCAGTGACTGGCGACGCCATCCCCGGTTTCCCCCGCACCTATGGCGAGGTCCAGCGACTCAACGGTATGCATTTGTATTGTTTTAATTCGGGTTCCAAACTCGTCTAACATTTTAATCTTAACTCGTGAACTCGGTGCCCTTCTGCGAGCCCTCGACCTGCGTGTGCTAGAAATGCTGAGCAGAAGTGAGGTGACTTCATCCGCGCGATGGCGTTACCCAGTTCAGGCCATCGCATTCTGGAATGGAGTATGGTGTAATCGGTTCAAGAGAACAATACCCATTTGTAGTTGGCTATCAATTCTGATAGAACTAGACCCAGGTAATGAGGAATAGAGAAGTAAATGTCTTGGTGAATATGCTTTCGATTGAATGAGTGTTCCATTGGGTGCAAAAGACACGATGTGAGATGCGCGCATTTCTGATCTGTAGGGCGTTTTAGTGAATGCTCAGGGCATCCCCCGCCGTGACCACTCCTGAAGCTCGCCACTGCCGGCTCCATTAGCGCATACATCGACGCGCCGCACGCTCACTTAGTAGGTACAGCACCACTATACCACGTCAGAAGTCCCCTGTGGCCTCAAGCCCCTAACCCCACCTAGGTCTACTGTAAACTCTGAGCGTGCTCGAAAAAGTTTGCAACTCCAGGCTGTCGCGACCTCATTTCGCTCACCTCAATAATACCAGATATGCTTCAATGTCCCTCATATTAAAATATAAACTACAGTTTATTGGCAAGATCTTTTCTTTGGGCTGGATTCAGGGCGGAATCACAAACAGGGTCAGCCTGATGTTTATGCGCACGCTGTTCCCCAAAGGAAACTGGAGTTCGTATCATACTCTGGCCAGGATCTTTTCTACTTAATCTCACGATCTCTAGGTACGTCGATGTTATATCAAATCCCGATCACATTTCTGTAGCCTATCGTAGCTAATTCACTTTGCATAATCTCGTCCTGGTGCAACTGGATCCGAGGGTTATCGAGATTCGCGGAGCTCATCTCCCTCTCCTCATTCAGAATCGCTGGATCTCAGCTACATGACCTGGTTTACAATAAGTGATAGCTCACCTATAAGTCAATTCACGCCAATATCAATAGCACACAAACGTTATACCGCCAATTTTCAGTCTATTCAAAAGCTTTTTTATCTATGTACTCACTTGAGTACCCCTCGACACAACTCCGCCTATCTTGATCATCCCGTAAGCACTACTCACTCACTTAAGTAAGCTTGCCACGAATGATCATGATGGACTGAACACCCGTTTTCTTTTTTTGTTTTTTTTTTTTCCTGCTCACTTGAGCAACTCTGAATGATAGCCATGCACAGCTATGTCATTCCCAGATAGATCTACTCACTTGAGTATTGCTGTGAAAATGACCAGCACATTCCAACACATCTCCCGAGCCCAACGGCCCATACACTTGTACAGACTCCCCATCCAGACATCCAAAGTACTAAACAAAGGGAAACCTTCTTCCTACCTACTCACTTGAGTAAGCCTGATTGATCTGTCCAACATAACCCAGGTTGTCTCAGAGAAGGGGATCCTGCGGAACAAGGTGACCATAGCGGTCCATCCAAGCTTCACTTCCAACAAATCTCCAAGCAACTACAATTCCGTATTCATCGGGGATCTCCTTGTCAAAATCGAGGTCCAGGTTATCAAGTGTAGGGTGAGTCGCGGGAACCTCCTTCTTAAACTCTGCTCCCTTGTAATGAGCTCGCAGCTGCTCGCGCGTTATCGTGATGGCCTCGATTGTTGTCCCATCGGGGTACGAGTTTGGTTCTGATGAGATCTCAACCTCTTGAACCGACCACTCTTCCCCAGCGTCCGAGGGGGACAAGGCATGTAGGGCCAGCCCTTGTGGACCTGGAAACTCGAGGTCCCGACAGTCTTTATACGTCCGCAGAGCCACAGAAACCGCTTCATCGGTGACTGGCACTCGAAGACGTTTCTTTCTCAAAGCTTCTATCTCTTCCAACATCCTGTCGTACGGTGCATTAATATCATCATCATCGGAAGAATTCATCAAAGAATTCCCGTAATGGTGCTTTAGCTCATCGAGACAGCAGGTTCTTATCGTTTTTGCCTGCTCGATAAATAACCCCGAAGGGTCATGATTGCGAAGATACCACGAGACAGGCATTACGCTTTCTGCGTAAAGCAGCAAACTATCCTTGCGGTCTTGGTTGAAATCAGGATGATCGTCTTTCTCATCATCTGCGAACGAGCGAGTCAATTCCTGAAATTCCTGAATCTCCTCAAATTGGGACTGAAGCGAAGATTCATTATATTTGTCAATGAATAGCATGACACTGCAGTACGAAAGGCTGATCATGCTTTTTAGGATAGCCAAACAAGACCTGGCACTGATAGCTGCAGGAACACGATCGAAACTGTGGGCAAGATTCTCCATGGAAATGCGGAGGCTATCCAGCTGACTCTGCATGAGCTGCTTCTTGAGTTCATGCATGGTCTCTTCTGAAATCTGTGACATCTCTTCACAAATCTGTAACATCTCTTCTGAAAGTGACATATCTTCTGAAATCTGTGACATCGTAAATGTAGAGATATTGAAGGTGTGTGTGCTGTGAAGAATTTGAAGAATGGTGATGGAAGGTGTAATGTTGGAGGTTGGTGGTTTACACTGCTGTGGATGTCTTCATACGCGGCCATATCTCGTATTTAAAGACATAAATCACGAACTGACTTGTCACTTGTTCATAATTGAACTGACCTCATTGCATTCTCTATCGTACTGAAACCTTTGGTCTTATCTTCTGGTTAGGACTGCTATGATATTTTGGTACATCTATATTTGAGTTGTTAGGTGATACTTGATAATCTCATAGTGACTACGCCATTGTCTGTGTACCGGGCTAGCTACGGGTTGAGTAAATTACCTAGTCTACTTATTAGTGCTTTGCAGTTTGAACACGAGATGAATAAAGGATTAGCTCTGATGAATCTGAATGGAAATGAGTGAACATGGAATAAATCCTTTGACTTCCTTTCAAGAACAACAACACGTACCAAAACAACATTTAGAATATAGCATGAACAACAAATAGGATGTAAAACATTAGCCATGTTCTATAGGCCAACTGACTGATGTCTCGAACTGGCGTAATTTTGCTTCCTTGAAATGTCTTGCAGGCTTACACGGTCTCTGGGGTTATAGTCACTGACCAAAGGCATGTGCCACTACTATAGTCGCTTTATTTACAAGGTACCTTGGGGTCTATGGTACTGAGTGACTCAGCTTCAACATTCTGTCGCGAGATGTTCCTATTCACCATGGAACGGCAAACTTGGGGCACTGGATGGTTTGAGTTATAGCGTAACATATTAATGCAAAAGGGGAGGATGCCACGTTTTCAGGCTTATAATAATATCAGAAAAGTCGAGATAAAATTAGGTAAACGACAATGAAGTCTGGTTAAATATAATGGATTATCATGAGACTGATATTAGGTATGTTACAATGGTTTGAGATGAGTTATGATGTTCAGATTGATCCTGTGGCTCGCATGCCCCTCCATCGTCAGTGAATCCCAACATGAACCTCCACAACACCGATCACTTCCGACGCGAGCGCGCGCTCCAAGTGTAGAAAATACGCAATTAACATCTCCCTATCCTAATACACTACCAGAGGCTCCTCTCTCGTACCCCGTCAAGCTCCAGCGAAAGGTTACCTTAACCGAGCGCGGGTCTTCTCAGCTGCCTTCGCCGTCAGCCTTGGCGAGCCTCTACTTCTGCCGCTAACAGGTCATCCCCATAGTTCATCAAAGCAACACGAGACTGTAGAATGAAATGAGGCGTCTCAAAGGTGGTGACTCTCCTCCTTAGCTATAAAGACTATACTGGCTTCCTCCCCAAACTTCAAGTAACCTTGACTAAGACGCCTGCTGCGAGCTGATCACCATTCGAATGCCTTCACGACTCCACGAAACACTCTTCGCTTTAGTCTCCAACGTTACATTTGACCCTATTCGAGATCGGCCACAGTCATGATAACTTCCTTCTATTGATCCGCAAAATTGCCCAGAGGACGTTGGCTAAGACCCCCAGACCATGGCGCGCTCACCAGATGGACAATTCCACTATATTGACACTGAATCTCCGAACATCACGATCGAAGTTACATATAGCCACGCTCGCCAAGTAGTGCATCTTCAATGCCTGGGGGGGTTAAGGTGGTTCTTGGTTTATTCTTAACAAATCGCATGGGTCTACCGTCTTGGTATAGAAGCCTCTGGGCTACTCATTACAAGGCAGTGATGAGGTCAGAGTGAAGAATGAGCAATTTGTTCAGCCAGAGGCATAGCCATGTTCGCCCAACAAAAGATAAGCTATGCCTAACAGATACAGCCTTTCTGAACGGCCAATGGAAGCTCGATCAATCAGGATCGCCAACTTGTCCTTGAGCTCCACGACTTCTTCCCCAATGAAGAGTGTCAAGGGTGCCCGCCCCTCTCCATCCCGATCCCCCCCTCTTCGTCACGGCCGAGGCGCACTTCAAGTCTCGCCATAGGGGTTCGCGTATGCAAGGCGTGGTGTAAAGCGAGGTTGTAAGTCCTCAGGGTCGGTTGAGTCAATGACTGAAAGGATAAGAAGAAGTGGGGGATCAAAGATTGTGACAACAAGGGACAGGTAGCATGCAGAGGACAGGGAGTATTCATGGTCCGATAATGGGAGGAGAGACCTGCGAAACGTCATTCTCAAGAGAAAGGTAAGTGCGAGAAGTAATCCTCTTTCATGAGTTGTCCTTTGGTGAAGGCAGTGTCATGTTGATCTCCATTATGGGATTTACGAAAGCAGCCCACCGACCTGTGAGGTTTTCACTGTGAAAATGAGAACCCTGAAAGGCAACTTGTCCTCTATTAGACCAGTCTTAGAGAACTATGCATGAAGAGTATGAGAAAACCTTAGACCTGCAAATAAAAACATCATTTTTTCACCAAGTACTGCAGTGCAAGACGGAAGCACGGGCACTTGTCACGGTCATCGTCCAAGTATACATATTCAACACCCCAGTTCAACTGAAGGGCAGTAAACCCTTTATGAATATCCTCTCGTTGCCTCGCACGCTGTACAGAGTACGAGTTGCCATGGGCATATGTACACGAGTCAACATTTGTGATCTATATGAATCACTGAATAAGGGGTCGACGGTGAAACAAGCCATGAAACGAAGATGAATAAATGAAACAGAAAGTAGTTAAGCCTTGGTCTATCTCCCTGAAATACTGGCGAATTGAATTAATCTACGTGTTCACGAATGAGTTTATGGTCACGATTGTTCTAGGGACTTCGACACAGGCAATTCATTTTATCTTCACTCTTCTCAACAGTTTAACTAAGGTATTCCACTAATGGTTCAAGCGTTCTGCAGCCTCCAACTTTAGAAGTGCCCGGCCTGCGATTCCCTACCAATATCGTCCAACCTCATACAGTCCATACATTGTATGCTCCCCGCATACCTGACAGGAACCATCCCTCTCTTCTTTAATCTCCTGTCGACATTGCCTCCCCTTTCTCTTCGCAGTTTCGCATTCCTCTCTTCCTAAACCCTGGTATGTGAGTCCCACTCGAACGTTGGGGTCTTTCTCGCAGGCACCGCAAAGGGTGCGACGATACAGGTCCTTGCACATGATTGAAGGTGTTGGTGGGTGTTCTTGTAGGCTTGGTTGATTGGATGAAAGGTTTAGAAGTGAGTTGAGCTGCTTGGAGAGTGGGAGGGCTTGCGGGACTATATATAATAATTTTGATCGGGTTTTGATGCGATCAATGTGAACAGGTGTATATATTGATGGTGAATCGGTCAAACAAGGTGATGATTCAGAGTTTATATGCTACGGCGATGACAACGAAGGCAAACTCAGTGTTCATGTTGACCGGTAGCCTCTCCTGTATCAGAGGTCTGAGTAATGGTTCAGTCATCCACGCGAACGCTCACTGAAGCTCTACTTCAGTGAGCTTTTATGGACTAACGTTCAGTTGAGAGACCTGACAGATGGTGTTTACATTCATACGCCTTACTTGGACCAACGTTCACTGCAGTCTTACTTTATATCCGCACTGCTTCACTTCAAGTGAATTCATTAATCTTATTACTTATCGAACACATCAGAAGTCACACTGGTTTTGTTTCACAGGTACATGGCGTGCAATAGAGACCTCGTAAAGGCTTGGCATTTACCGCAGAAGAATATATTTATTTGCTACACTTGCGATTGACATACAGAAGCGTGTTGCCCTACTTCTTGCCAAACACCTTCTTGACCTTATCCGCGAAGGAACCAGTCTCTTTCTTGGCGACTTCTTGTCGGATCTTTGGTTGATAGTCTTATGGCTCCGTGTAGCACGTGCCACGAGCTGTGTTGGCATGGCATGCTGGACACAGCCATGTCTTGTCGAGCACGTTCTCCTTCTTTCCTGTACAGGCCTTGTCCTCCTTGACGGCTTGGCATTCCTCCTTGTTGGTAAGCGCGATACCCTCGGCTTCGCAGTTGCCGCAGGTTCTGGGGGTAGTTGTGATGGTACACATGGTGGATACTGTTGTAATGGTAGCTTTTGGTGTTGTTGACTGGTAAGTGGAATAATCGAGAATAGAAGTTGCAGCAAGTTAAATACCATCCTCTTTGTTGTTCCTTGTGCGTGATGGGACGCCGCTCGAACAGCACAGGCTCTGAACAAGAAACCAAGAAACAAAGGGACATTGTGACTCAATGTTACAACCTAGCAGAGTGAAAGAAGTCAACCTAAACCAACAAAGAACCTCAGGTGTTGAGGAGCAAGGCATGGCCAGTGAACAGTTCCAGACAGTGACATGGCGAAAACACCAGGCTTCCAACCAGCGAAGATGCAAAAGAACGTACTCGTCCATGCGCCAGTTGTTTACGTGATCCCAGTCTTGACTCGAAGTCATTCTCAATTCATGATAAGACTGAAGATACCATGGTCTACGAATAGCACTTCTAATAGTACGTTACGGGATGTGGCCATGATGATGGACCGCTATATCCACAGGAGCTTTACAGCTAGTATATCGCGGTGAGTATTGGGCTACATTTAATCTTCCTTGAACAAAAATAGAAATAAGCCACGGAGTAAGATGGCAGATCTCAGAGTGAGACAAGGGTAACAAACATTCACAATCACATCACGATGCCGAGACTACGATAACTATCATCGCGTCTCGACCATCTTCCTCACTCCCGAAGACAAGCCCCAGAAAGCAATGAAAAGAATAAAAAAAACACGCCTGTCAGACGTCCATCAACACCCACCCCAGCCACGCGCCCAAAGGCAAGACCACAGCTGGGGTCGAGATCATCAAGCAAACCATCTCTATACAGCAGCTGCACTAGGCAACCACCGCCATCCTTGCGGACAGAGCGAGAGGACCAAGAGGGTATTCACTCTAGGGTGTCGAGGATATACATTCATCAACCAGGGTGGGATCTGTGGCTCTTTTAGGGAACCAAGAGAAGGTCGAATACTATAGAAATGATTCTCCTGAGGCGGTTGTTAGCGATCGTTTGGTGGTGGCGGTGGTAGTAGGTAGGGGGGACGTACTGAAGTATTGTCGACATGAAGAAGAAAAGAAAAAAATCCCAAAGGTCTGAGGAGGATCGGTTTTTTATAGAGGGATACAGTGGGGCTTGGGGAGTTACGCCTGAGGCAGAGTGAAAACTCTGATTTTGGCCCAGCCACTTTTTTTTGTCAGCCTCATTTCGCTACTGGGGAAATGCGACTGGGTTCAGTGGGTATCGCGACGACTTGGGCAAATGGCATCGCGATTGAATGAGAATTCTGCAAATAAATGAGGCTGCCAAGTAGCGGGCAATGCTATTGCTACAGAAACACCGCAAAGGGCCGATGACGATGGAGATTTTCCCCAGCGGTGAATGTCTGCGAAAGATGATCGCTGAAAACTCGTCAGAGGAGCTGGGGCGCTAACGAGGCTTGAGCAGTGGTCGTGGACAATATCGCTGAGCATCTCGGGCATCAGCAATGCTGTAGGGTAACTCCGCGTTTGCTGGCTGATGCGCATTGCATCAATAAAGGGTTGACAAAGGGTTGATGAAGGGAGAATATAAGCAAGATGTTCTCAGTTAAAACATCGTTCAATTGAAGTAATGCTCGAGATAACAGATCGTGGTTTAGTTTGGGCTTCTGCTTGATCTTCTGTGTTACAGTCTGGCTCAAGGTTGCCGGAAGAATTGAATGCACTCGTCTACAATGAGCATCATGATGCAAAACACATACAGCGCCAAATAAAGACCAAAGCTTACAAAGAATTAGAATGAATTTCGCAACAAGCTAAGATAATTTAATAGCAAAGCGCAACAAATTCTATCCATTTCAATAATAGGCACAGGCTGTGAGAGTTCTGGTCAATCATCAAGCTGCCAATATGCCTGAGACCACAACCCAGCAGACTGACCCACTGAACCGCGATTGAGAGCCCACTAACCTTCCGTGGATATAGGGCGTAAACCCACCACAATCTAGCACATACGACCAAAGGTAGTGGAAAATACGGGATCCCGTCCGCTCTCCCATAGTCAAGCCACTAACCGGCGGATTAGTAGTTGGGTCGGTGACGACCAGCGAATCCCCGCTGTTGTATGTATCTTTTGCAATTTTTGCCCTCTGAAATTGCTTCATCTATTGCGTTGAATCTTCGTTTTTTGGTGGTTGCGACGTTAGTTTTTGGCTGCTTACTGTGACCCCTGTCGCTGTGCGCTCACTCTTGACCATTTATGTCGCGGGGTTCAGCTTGTCGGAACCAACAGCATCAAATGTCTCATCCAATTGACAACATCTCTTTTTCTTCGGTGCGCGCAAGGTACCAGCTATGCCAGACAATCCAATCTGGCCTGTATCTCTCTAAGATTCGTGGAGCGAGCACTTTTTCATACGCGTCCGTGAAAGCCATGCAGTGCTCTCCGATGTCTTGATAACTGTCTGGCAAAAGTCTACAGCGCAAATATATTCATCACAGGTAGCAGTTTCACTTCAAACTGCACAAGCAGCGAATCTCATTAAACAAATACTCAAGTAATACACCCCCATTTTGCATACTGACCAGCCGATACCAACCAAGCATGATCCCTACGAAGCCCACGAGATCAACCACCAAAACAGAACACATCGACATTCCCCAATCACTCCAAACCAACCAACAAAAGTCTAAGCCGCACCAAGGACCCAAGTAGTCCTATCATCCCTATCCCTCGGAATGCCCCCAGGATGCAAAAACGTCATCTCAACCCTATGTTTCGTAACCGGCTTCTTCTGCGCAATCCTCAACTTCTCAAAATAAACATACGCCCCATAAAACACACTACCCTTCGCCCCAGCATTACTATCCTTTGCCTTCCTAAAGTCCGAAAGCTGCTTTGACTCGATCCCCTTGCTCGTGGGCGCCTTGAACTGCGCGTAGATATCCCTGCAGAACTGCGCCTGCGTCACGCTGGGGATTTTCATGTGTGCGTTTATCTTGCGCCTGATCTCATCGCAGTCGTCATAGATGGGAACGTCGTCTGATTCTTCGCCTTCGAGGTGGATGTCACTGATATCGGGAAGAGCTTTTGTAGGTGCAGCTTTGGAGGGAGTTCCGTCGGGAGTGTCTTTTTTACTCTCCTCGCGCTGGCGTTTCTTGGTATCTGGCATTTTGAGACCCATGACTTCACGCTGTTGAAACCATACATATGCATTGCGCCAGACGGAACTGTTACATCCGCCAAAGGGACCTTTCTGCTTGAGGAATTTGTTAAGGGAGTTTGAGTTTGTACCGGTGGCTCGGCAGAACTCAGCCTTGATCATGACACCCGAGTCAAAGAGCTTGTTCAGCTTGGTGCGGATGACATTGCAGCTAGGAAGGTTATCGTTCTCAAAAGTGGCGTGGCCGATTGTGTCGTTCAGGTCTGCCTTGTACGCAGCGATTTCTTCGTCAAGGGACAGTTCAGCCTTGCGTTTCTTGCCAGAAGCTGGGGTCGTCTTTTTCGTAGATGGAGACTTTTGCGTTGCATTTTCTTTGAGTGCAGCTGCTTCGGCTTGCTTGTCTTTGATGATACTCTCTGTGAGCTGGGGATGGCCAGTGAGGAACTGAGGCAGGGCGTCATTGCGGATCTAACGGCTTTCATAGCGTTCAAGACCTCCGGTTGGAGGGGCGCGAGAGGCTCTGGCATTGTGTAGGGTCTTGCTTGGAAGTTGGTCTCAATTGAAGGTAGTTTTCATTCGTATAGCAAATCTGGTTGGTTGGTTGTACAGTTGATGGAGAGGAACGCGGTTCAGTGGGTCTACGTCACTTCGTGTTCATCTCGCGCCGCTCTCGTGCTTATCGATAAGAACTCGATAGTGGAGATCATCGTAGATAGCTTCTACATAATTCTACCACTAAAATGTACGGATAATAAAAGTATATGATATCAGTCAGAAACACAACAATGAAAGACATGTTTCAACCCCGCACCCACAATTCCCTGAAGCATTCCCATTCTACATCCGCTAGCATCAAACGAGCCCAAGTCCGCTGATTCGTTTTCCAATGAGCCTCGGTACCATCAAACAACCATGATAGACCTAAACGAAGCAATGTCTACAACCAGGGTTGACAGTGATGAGAACAACAACGATGCGATGCGGAGCGTGGGCTTCTATGAACACGCTGAAGCACCACGTGAATTCCCATCCTTAGAATTAGACACGGCCGAACAAGTAGAAGAAACACGCTGCATGATTTGCGACGTCAGCTTTCACATCAGCCGTTACCGAACAAATGGAGAACATCCCTTTGCAGCATGGAGTAGCCATGCAGGCGATGACATAGGAGCATAACCCGGAAGCCAAAACTGCGTCCAGCCAGGCTGTATATCCATCCCAAGAGATGGCTCAGGAACAGGGACGAGTTTGCTATCATCCAGAAATCTCGACTCTAGTTGTTCCGAACACATTTCTGGGCCTAACTGCAGATCAACAAGTGCATACCATGGAAGCCGCATCTCAGTCGAGGCAATGAGAGAATGCAACACGTACCAAGACATTCTATCAGCATCGAGGTGCGATGGGGAGCCAGAGGAATACGAACGTGAAGATTTTGAGAAGCTGGGCGATTATGTACTAAATGGTTTGGGGGATCCTGCGAAAAATGATAAAAGGGGAAGCTGGAGGGGACAAGTCTTTCCAGACCGCAGCGAGACTGCATGCGGGCAGGCGGGGGATATGTCATTTCACCCGACATGCTTTGAGATCTTCAAGCGAGCGTCGGTATATCGATATGGCTTTGTGAATGTCGAGGCTTTGTGAATGTCGAGGCTTTATGAATGTTGAGGCTTTGTGAATGTTGAGGCTTTGTGAATGTTGAGGCTTTGTGAATGTCGAGGCTCTGGTGCGTTGGGGGCAGTTAAGAGTGGCGCCAAAGTTGCAGCTGCCAGAACATGTTGCTGTGAAGAGAGCAAGACAGAAGCACTGGGTGCATCACGCTGGCGACGAGTTCCTGGCCGCGAACCCGTGTTTCGTCCCCGGATCGCAGGAAATTCTCGATTCAGTGCAGAATGCCTGCAGTTCTGATGACATTTCCTCGGATGTAGCTTCGCCGAACTCTACAGACCTGTTCTCCAAGCTTCCGCAAGAAATCAAGTTGGAAATTCTCCTGCAGCTTGATTCCTGGGATATCGCCAACCTGCGCCTATCATCACGAACATTCCGCCATCTCCCGCAATCGCTCTTCTACCACCTAACCCTGCGCGAACTTCCCTGGCTGTACGAAGCATGGACATCCGCCCCGCTATCATTCCTCGTCACAACAACAGCCGCCGAGCAGCGAAGACTCGGCAAACCCTTGTACGACGTGATTGATCAATTGAACATACGACGTAGTTACGATGATGGATCTGAAGAGGATGCAGCAGAAATTGAGAGGTTGGCCGCTTTAGAAGTCAAGCTTGAAGAGAAGCAGAAACAGAGTTACAGGTTTACGCCGGTGAGGATGTTGGATCGTAGGAGGACCAATTGGACGCAATTGCGGGGGGAGTTGAGCCGACGGTGGGGAGAACTGCCGGGGCTGAGGAACAGAAGAAGGATTTGGAATAATTGCCAGGAAATCTTGGACCGTGCATATATGATTGCCTACTGATGATACGGACAGAGATAAACGGGGGCTCGATGAATGCTGATTGCCGATTGAACTCAGCAGGGCAGGGCAGCTTATCGCGGTAATTACCAAAGCGTCACTCAATAAACAAGTTTGCTCCCCCAGCACGGTCCAACCTGCATTCCAAATCCTTTATTCTCTTTATCAGCGCAAGCAAACAATTTCGTATTAAAATGAGTCACGCTCACAGCCTGCCTCACGAGGCTGTTGTGTTTTGTTCACACCACTTCACCCAGCCAGTCTTTCAATTGAAGACGCGCGCGATAAGCACAAAGAAAGCCTCATTTTAATGGGCGGCACATTTCAACGGCTAACGCTGGGCCAAGTGGGCCTTGACTCGCTCCAAAGTCTGGGGTAGAATCCACCACGTTAGCGACCCCGGCCGTTATGACGTGTACCAAAAACCCAATTCCTCTCAAATTCCAATGCCGTCCTTCAAACAAATACACTGAAACCATGGAAAGGAAGAAAAGAAGGCTTGTAGAACAAATCTTACCGACATGAGACTAACCTCCATCAAGAAGGTGTCCAAAAGCCTATCTTTACATGGCCAGACTCAAAAGATAACGACTGCGTTTTCAGCTTGGGCCAATTGAACCCTTATCTTGGTGGTCACTTGATCAGCGCCGCAGTGTCTCGTGCTTTGGCTCCTTTGATTCGCTCGAGCAGGGTGTGTGTGGGCATGGGGATGACTGCGCGACTTTTCCCCCCATTGAGCGAATGCAAGAGTGATGCGGACAAGGGTTGAAAATAAGGCAGCCATTTTATCGAAGCTGACGGGGCGTATCTGTCTTTTTAATCTACCGTATCAGTGGTCGAGTGGCTGTCTGTTCTTTTCAGCTTTGGTGCTGGGGGAGGGTTGCACAGCACGTACGTCGGCTTGGCCTGTCAACGTTGTGGCAATGCTAATTGCTTGGCCCCGACACCCTATCACCCAACCAAGCACCAGCTAATCTAAAGGCAAATCCTACGCGCTCGTATCTTTTCTTCGGCATAAAGGCTCACCCAGTCGCCCCTCTTTTTTTCCCTCCATCGTCCCCGCTCTCTCATCTCTCTTCTTTTTTGCGACTCAACGCAATTCAATGACTCCCAGCAGCGTTTTGCTGCCGCTTCAATCATGACGGGCCGGGTTCCCAATGTCTGGGCCGCCATTATTATTCCTGTGCCTGCGAGTGCGCTCGCGCTGATTCTTAGGATCAAGGCGCGGCGCATGACTAAGATGGGCGTTGGTTATGACGATGCCTTGTCAATCGCAGCTTGGGTACGCGCCCTCACCACTAAGTTAAGACGTGATTAATAAATGCTCATGCTTATGCTCGTGTAGTTTGTGGCTCTTGGTTATGCAATTCTTCTCATCGTGTGTGAGTGACGCCTCTCTATTCATATGTTCAATTTAATTAACAATCCAAGGGACTACATGTTATTACATGGGTCGCAAAATCGGGCACTTCCCCGAAGACAAGATCAATCACATCGTCGAGAAATCCCACGAGATTCTCTTCACCAGCGAGATCTTGTACTCATGGTCAATCTTCCTCAGCAAGATGTCCGTGCTCACCTTTTACCGTCGCATCTTCCAGTTCTCATCTATACGCATCCCTATTATTATCTTGATGGTATGCTGTGGATGCTGGATCACCATCCGGACCTTCATGACCATCTTTCACTGCATGCCTGTGCAGGCGTACTGGGATAAGTCGATTGATGGGAAGTGCATGAATAATATTGGGCAGTATTATCTCGGGACTGATTTGACGCATTGTTTGATGGATTTTATCATTCTGGCTCTGCCGTTGTTTGAGGTTGTGAGGATGAAGTTGATACTGGGGCAAAAGATTGCTGTCATTGGTATTTTCAGTCTTGGTTCATTGTGAGTTCACTCCATCATGAGACCGCCTATCGCTTACAATCGCAGGGTCGGTATTGCGTCGATCTTTCAAATCGTCGAAGCTCAAAAATACACCTCCAACTCACGAGAATTCCCCTACGACTTCTCCCTCGCCATGGTCTGGGCCAACGTCGAAGTCCACCTCGCCGTCTTCACCAGTAAGCCTCTTCCCTAGACCCCCATTAACCATCACTAACCCTTCCAGGCTGCCTCGCTCTTCTCCGCCCCATATTCCGCAAATTCATCCCAGGCCTCTCCTCCGGCAACACCACCTATCCCGCCAACGGCCTCAGCCACGCCTCCAACACCTACACCAACTCCATCGCCCTGCGCCGCTCCCGCAGCCCACGGGACGTCGAGGAGGTCATTGAGGGCCAGCGTGCGTACGCCTATCTGGACTACGACGCAATCAGCTTACCAGGCGCCAAAGACGTCAACTCCATATCGCGGCTGCAGCAGCGTGAACATCATGCACCTAGCATGACTGAGTCTGGCGGTAGAGGTTCCCTATCTTCGCAGAATAGTGCCCGATGATGAAATTTCCTTGTGATCTGTGATATTGATGCCTTGAGCGTTTTTGTTGTATATATACCTCTGTGTGTTTTGACTCATCTTGAGGTGAGTTTTGTAATCATGAGAAGAGATGAACTGCGTGTCTAACTATTATACAGCTTTGTTGATTGATACCCCCCATTTCATTTCTCAGCGTTCAGTACCGGATACTCTGGAAGTTGCCAGTTTGCGATCTTGGAATCAAGGCCCATTCCCTGATCTAGCTTGAACCACGATGCCAGTTTTCCCAGCGTGTGAAGCATCTGCACCCCAAACTGCGTCTTTGGCGCAAATACCGCTCTAGCGAATGCGCTTTGCTCGCCCTGCAAGGCCGTCGCTACTGGTCGAAAGACCTCTTCATATCTCTTGACGCCCTGCAAGACTCCCTTGCTGGGATCTTGCTTGTGCAGAGTCGCTACTTCGCCAGCGAGGATGTACGATCCGACGATACCCCATGTTGTTCCGAAGCCATTTGCAGTCTGAGCATGCGCTGCGTCGCCAAGGGCTACGACACGGCCTTTTGACCATGATCCAGGCGGGAGTCGAACTTCTTGGCAGGGCGTGGAGTAGAGATCATCTGCCTCTGGTGAATTCTTCAATGCATCCATGAACCGAGTGCTCTCCCATTTCCCATCTGCGAAGACATCCGCCCATGCAGCTTTGAGATCATCTAGCTTTCCCGATTTGTGCGCCGCTGCTAGACCCTCGTTCTGATCCTGTATGTTCATGTACACGCGCGTCATGTCCGGGCTGTCCTTTCTTGTACCGAGCCAGCGTTTGCCAGGCATATGACAGAACGTGAAGCGGTTCGTGTCGTGTGGTTTCGACAAGACGCTGAAGAAGCCGATGTAACCACCGAGGAAATGTCGTGGATCTGGAGCTTCAGGTCCAAGCATGAGCTGTCGTGTCCTAGAACCCGTGCCATCAGCAGCGACGACGAGGTCAAAGTCGTCTTTCTGTCCATCATCAAATCCGACATGAACCTTTCCATTCGGATCACTCTCATCATCTTGCGTCAGACTCGCAACACTTGTTTCAAAGCGATGCTTCACATTCTGCTTATCCCGCGTAAGCCCCAACAGAATATTGACGAGATCACCACGCATGATCTCATACTCCGTCGTCAAACTCTGATGCCCAGTCCCACTTTCAATCGTCGGAAAAAACACCTTTGTTCGCCCATTCGTGTCAATCATCTGCGTCCCAACTTCATGAACATGCTTAGCGCGAATCGCAGGCTCAATACCCATTTTCTTCATAACCGCTACACCCTGATGCCGAAGATCAAGCTGTTGACCTGATGTTCTGGGCTTGGGAGAGCGCTCGATGAGGGTGATTTCTGCGCCGGTGCGGGAGAGCCAATGGGCTACTGAGGGGCCGGCGATGCCTCCGCCTACAACGAGAACTTTGAGTGTGGACATTTTAGCAGACGATGGAAATAGTCGGTTATGAGTGATGAAGAATTGATCTGATAACTTTATTTGCGAGATGAAGTCTAAATACACAGTGATATCGGTGATTTGCACCGGCTTATTTGAGGTGAATGGCCCATCTTACGCCAAAACACCGAGATGATGGTGCAGCCAACACACAATGTTTCTCAAAAAAGCCACCCCATTCAGCCACGAATTATAAGATCGGGGCTTTTGACCCGTTAATTTCGTCGTCGGATCTAAGGCTTGATTTCCCCGGATAGATCAGACCATTCTCTCGTTAAGCTGGTATCGCGGGCCGCCATGTAATTTTCGCATTCCCAATTGAGGAGATGCTCGCTCACCTGCAGCCAACACTTCACGCTACGGGCCTGATATGTAATTGTCATTGCCAAATGCCAATCACCTGATTTCTTATCGCTGACGTGTTGTGTTGGTCCTCGGCCCCCAATTCGTGACGGTCCAGAACAGACATGATAGGCATGCAGCGCGACATCACAGCCCCTGCAAGGCATAGCCCAAGGCCTTCTAGAAGGAAGAAAAGAATCCTTCCATTTTTCGCATTCAATCAGATGCTCCATCTTGGCGTTGATCATTACGCCCAGCCTTGCAGCCATTGCATAAAAATCGCCGCCCGTAGATCTCCCCAAGGCTTAGCACCCAGAATTCTGTTGCCTGTTGCGTGGGTGTAGCCGGGCGGTGGCTGTAACCTTTGTTATTAGCCTAACAGTAATTACCCCAATAACGTGTATGACCCCGCAGATATGTTAGTGCACCAGCAATTGGGCTTGGGAGTGAGAATCGGATCATCGGCATGATTCTGATTTATCCTTGTGATCAATTCCGCTGGGCTTGCTTATCCAACCAGTCACACACGCGCTTGCACTGCCTCGCTTGTCCACAAATGATGCAAACGTGCCGACGTGGAGAACATGGCAAGATCGAGGGGTCCTGCACCGCGGCACAGTTCCGTGATATAAACTGCCAAGTTTCCTCTTTACAATCAGATCACACAACAACAAGACAATTATCAATAACAATCAAACTCATTCATTCAAAGTAATCTATTATTTGCATATTATTTACACATTTACATTTTGAAAATGGCTGCCCCTCCGGCTTATCAGGCCGTGGACGATTCACCCGCCCCCGTCCCAGATGACCTCGTATCCCCATTCACAGATCTCCAAATCGACTCCCTCCCCCACGAACCAGACTCCAGCACCTGTCTCGCCCATCTCCGTCTCCTTTTTGCATTCGAAGCGCTGAAAGAAGATGTTGGCTACACAGATGGTCTCTGGGGATTATGGGATACTCGCGCCGATGGAAACATGGTAGTCCATGAGAACGGCGACGTTGATGAACATCCCGCCGCGGGGGAATTTAACCGTGAACTAGAAGACAAGAAGAAATCACTGAGTAAAATCCGCGAGAAGCGGTGGGCGCTGTTCGTCGCGAGGGCTGTGGATCGGTATGAGGCGTGGTGGGATTCACTCCCGAGGGAACTGAGCCCGTTGACGGAGGGTGTCATGGCTGATAAGAACTCTCCGTCTTTTGCGCAGTTTCCAGTTGGTGATGCGCCTCGTTGGTGGGAGAAGAAGGCCCTTCCGCCCCTTGGTGAGTCAATCCAACTACAGAAGAAGGCAAGCACTAACAAACTCTAGACGTGCTGATGGTATATCACTCTCACATGCTGAACCCCTACAACTTCCTCGAAGACTGCATCCGTCAAGGCCACCGTCAATTCTGGCAGTCCGGCATGCCATGGGGTCTCGCCAACGCCGCTATCGACGGTTCCTTCAGCTACAACGTCTCCGACGACGACAAGGCTCGTTGGGTCGCTCAAACAGGCCGTCAATGGGACAACGTCGACGATCCCCTCGTCAAGACCATCTCCTGCCCTAACAAGAACTGCGCGCAAGCATTTGACGTCCCCTGGACTACCTGCGGTCTCGAGGAAACACCCAAATCCCCAGACCGACCTGGTCTCATGGGCGCAGGCTACGGGGACATCAGGTTCGAGGCGCGCTGTCCAAAGTGTAATACCCGCGTGACCAAAGAGACCCTCAGCGTTGTCAAATTCTGCAAAGATGCTGAGAATGTCGTGTTCAAGAGCTATCCTATGCCTGGGACGATTCTCTGGCCTAACAGCGGAACACCAGTTCCCATCACAGTCCGCAAGGGAAATTCATTCGATCAGCGCATGTTTCCCAATCGCATGATTCAGCATGCTTTGCGCCTTCAGATCCAGAACCTTCTTGATTCACCTGATCCTGAGGACCCGCCTACAATGGAGACTGTGCGCAAGTTGATTGAGTCCGAGGCACTTCTCAAACCGAGTGCTCTAGCTATCATCAACGGCAGTGTTGCACGTGGACGAGCGGGCCTCGTACCGGCTTTCTCAAAAGTCTGTATTCGAAAGATGATGTCTCGATATTGGGAGAACTTCAGCCCTTTTGCTCTTGATCTCTGCGGCGCTGTGATGCGACAGGGTATCTTTGCTGAAAAGATGTGCAAGCTTGACTGGCTGCACTCCCCTACCGCGCGAGAAACCATGGATAGATGTTGCTTGAAGTATAATCGCTTCATGAGGATCATCGCCAAGAATCCCAAGAAGACTGCTGTTCCTACTCTCGATGTCGATCTCGGCTGGCATACCCACCAGCTCATGCCTTTGTCGTACTTTATGTATACTACCAAACGAGTGTTCAAGTACGTGCGACACGATGACAAGATCGAGGATGAGAAGTTAAATGATGGGTTTGAGTGGACGAGCAAGATTTATCAGGAGATGTTTGACGAGGTCTACTCAGAGTGTACATGCTGGTACTGCGAGAGCGTGCGAGCCGCACACGTAACATCAATCGGTCGCGTTCTCAAGCTCTCCCACAGCGAAAAGAGTAAGTTACCTCCATTTGTACGAGAATAATAGCTGAGAAATCTAGTCGCCGATAAGTTTTACGAGTCTGGAGCAGCAGATATGTGTCCTCCCGACAACTCAGCCCATATCTCCTCCCACAACGCCGTCCGCACATCAAACGAAGGCCTCGTCGCAGCAAGCCACGTTGAGAAAGTGCAGAACAGACTTCGAGAGGTTCAGAACAAGCGCCTTGAGGAGAACTACCAAAAGGCGTGTAAGCGCGCTGAGAAGAAGGGGCGCAAGCTTCCTCCTAAGGATCAGTACTATGACCACTGGGGTTATTCCTACTGGAGTAAGTCAAACCCTCCCTGAACTAAAGATTGAAGATTTACTGACGGTTACAGTGTATGGGCCGTTTATGGCACCGGTTGTGTTTGTCCCGGTGGCGTATGCCTATGGAGCTGCGCCTGGGTGTGCGGCGGGAAGTTGTGGAGGGAATGCAGCGGGTGGTGGATGTGCGGGTGGTGGAGATGGTGGTGGTGGATGTGCTGGGGCTGCTTGTTCTGGAGCGGGAGGCTGTGGAGGGGGAGGGGGAGGATGCGGCGGTGGTGGTGGATGTGGAGGAGGAGGTGGTGGTTGCGGTGGTGGAGGAGGTTCTTAAGCAGTTCGTCGGTATATCGGCGGATGGAACTTGATGCAGCGAAGAATGTTTTGAACGATGCCCTATAGATAGCTAATTTGACCTGTTACTTCTAGAGACTGACCAATCCTTGCAATGAATATGTTTTCTAATGCGTCTATCTCGATCTATCTCTCAAGCAAACGGCCCATTAAACAACCACTTCCCAATCACCTTCTGAGCCTCTATCAGCTTCAACTCAGCATCCTTAGACAACGCTTTATCCCCATGAAGCAAGACCAGATTCTCATACTTATCATACGCATGAATCTGATCCGGAATCAACAGCCATCTATAACTTCCCTCTTTAGTCTTCGTCTCAAACGAATACCTCTCATCATCCAATATCAACTCCCCCTTAGGCCCAATTGCTTCTCTCCCCACAGTCTCATCTCCAATCTCCCGTCCCGTCAATCCACAAATCATTCTCCACGATTCTCCCGCCAGCATGTCAAGCTCACACGCAAGGAAGAAGATATTCGGCGGTAGTTTCTCTTTCTCAGCGAAAATAGGATTCAACAACGGATCATGATGGTCTTGACCAGGTAGCGTGTACGCAGCTTCGAAAACAGGCGAAAGCGGAAACAGCATATCCGTCTTCTTTGCTCGAAACCCTCCAAACGAAGGTTTCCACTGTCGAGTCTGTATTTTGTACTCTTTCCTCACAGACATGTCGACGACTGCATACATCGGCACAGCTGTCTTGATACGGCGCACGCCATCGCCACTGCCGCTCATGCTTGGGAGGAGGGACACAGAGAGAGCGAGGTTTCCGCCAGCTGATGAACCCATGATTGCAACACGGTCTTGGTCAATTGGGAGCGATGAGTCGGATAGAGTGGCTAAGATGAGCGCTTCGAGGTCGTATATTGGGGTTGGGAAGTGAACACGTGGTGATTTGGAGTAATCCAGCGCGACGACGAGAACACAGTGCATGTTGGCGAATGTATAGTTAAAATGGTCGTCATCACGAGGATCGCCCATGACGAAACCGCCGCCATGGATGGTAAACACCGTAGGGAGTATATCTCCACTGGTTTCATCGAAGGGTTTGGGAAAGAATATTCTACGACGGTTAGATCTTGTCTGAGCTGAGAGTGGAAGACGTACCGTAGGGATAACTTTGGTCGACACGCGTATGTCTTGGTAAGAGTCGGCGCGTTAGCAGGAGTAACGATCTTTTCTTTCAGCGAAAGACCATAATTCGCAACGACGATGAAGGCTCGTAGCGCATAGGCTATGACGGAGCATTTGATGGCGGTTAGTTTGGGGAGAGGCTCTTTGAAGCGCCGATGGGCTTCCTCGAGGGTGATTTTGTCGTCTGGCATGGCGTTCAATTGAGTGAAACAGAGTTTATGAGGATGAAGATGTGCGGTTTGGGATAATAAGTAGTCTCGCGTGCCCCCGCTGGGTTGTTCGTATCCGAGCGTGCCTCGGGATGCGAGAAAGTCTATCTTGGTTCGTTAGAAATTAGCGCGGTCGAGGCTGAGAGGGAATACGCAATTGATCATCCTGCTTCAAACGGGATGTGATTCGACGGGAAAGATCCCTACGTTACTTCCCACGCAACGCTCACGGTGGACATTAAGATTTGCCGTTACACATACATACAGAAGAGCCAAGAAACATGTATTTGCTTACTCAATCCTCATTTTCACACTCTGTGCAGTGTATTCCATCGCCAGACAGAACAAACGAACTAAATCTCGGACTTCTCAAACACCGACGCTAAACCCCTCCCAGCCCCGACACGCCCGAGTCCTCCGCGCCCCCGAAGCCACCGAAACCACCGACGCTCTCTCCTTCTATCTTACACTCTCCATCATCATCATGGCCGAACTACGAAAATATGCATGTTCAATGTGCGCCCGACGAAAAGTAAAGTGTGATCGTCAACATCCCTGCTCAAATTGTCAGAAGGGTAGAGCAGAATGTACCTACGAAGCGCCTCCACCGCCGAAACCTCGAAAGAGAGCTGCGGACGAGGATTTGCTGGCGAGGTTGGCAAAGTATGAGGAACTGATGAAGAAGAGTGGTGTGGATTATAGTCAGCATGCTAATGTTTGGGTGGAGTCGGGGTTGGAGGCGAAGAGGGAGGATGATACGACGGTGGAGGATGCTGCGACGGAGTTGTGAGTCACGTCCATCGATAATATGTTAATGCTGATGTATGCAGGTGTCTTTGGTCAAAATTGAGCCATGAGGTAAGTCATACGGATAATGATACGTCGCTGCGCCTGACATCTCTACAGCTCAAGTATCCCCCCACGCTTACACTACGAAACAAAGACGATCCTTTCCTCCATCCATCGCCATCATTCCACTCCATGCTTTTCGACCCTGAATCAAAAACCTACGAGAATCATCCAGAACCAAAACAAATCTTCTTGTTCTGGCAGACCTTTGTCGAATGCGTCAATCCCCTCATCAAGATCGTTCACGTCCCAAGTCTACAGAAGCGCATTCTAGAAGCAAGCTGGGATCTCACAAACATACCAAAGCCCCTCTCAGCGCTAATGTTCTCAATCTACCTTCTTTCAGTTACATCACTGTCGTCAGAGGCATGTCAATCGTCCTTGGGGGAGGACAGAGGGTCATTGCTCACGCGTTATCGCACCGCGACGGTACGGGCGCTTACAGCAGCTGATTTCATGACGACAAAGGATCTTGAGACTCTTCAGGCTATGGTGCTGTTTACCTTTTCGAATCCGGAAACAGAGCTGGCTAGTACCATGACGGCTGTCGCCATAAGAGCTGGACAGATGATGGGTCTACACAAATCAGATACCGACGCAAAACTATCCTTCTTCGAGAAAGAAATGCGTATTAGACTCTGGTGGCAGATAAAAGGTCTCGACTCTAGAGTGCGCGCTAGTTCTACACCTGGAATCAAACTAGCAAGATCAGAATTCGGGGATGTTCGCCTCCCCTTCAACATCAACGACGCAGACCTCCACCCCGACATGCTCGAACCACCAGTTCAGTACACCGGCCCCACAGAAATGCTCTGCGTCTTGATGAAGTTCGAAGTAACACAATGGCTCCGCTCATCTCCTAAAGCAGCCAAAGTGTTTGACTGCATAGCGCCAGGCTTCGGAAGACCTGGAGGATCGACCAAAGCTGAAGACGAAGCGATTAACGAGCTTGAAGCTATCTACACAGAGAAATATCTCGTCAAGCTTGACAGAGCTGTCCCATTTCATGACTTGACGTATGCAATGGCTAAACTGGCTATTGCGAGAATGCGCTTTAGGTTACATCACCCAAGAGCTAGAGCAGCACCAGGCGATGCAGATGTTTACATGACGAAAGAGGATAGCGATATTCTCTTCAACGCAGCACTGTCGTTCTTGGAACTCGTCAACGTGGGCATTGAGAGTAAATTCTCATCCCAGATGTTTACTCATCTAACATCACTCTACCAAATCGACGCTTGGATCTATGTCATCAGTGAACTCCGCCGACGACCTTCAGGCCCAAGAATTAATCTTGCTTGGAAACTTGTGGATAGTTTGTATGCTGATCATCCTGAACTTGTGGATAGTGTTGAAAATTCGCTATACACTGCTTTTGGGAACCTGACGTTGGAAGCCTGGGAGACGAGGCGGAAGGCGTTGACTGATGGTGAACCGGTGCTGGCTTGTATTGAAATGCTTTGGAGTAAGAGACGGGGGCAGGGCGATGGTGAGATAGTGGGGAGTGCACTGGATGCATGGGATTTTAATGTTGGTGATGATCTGTTGGATTGGAATTACTGGAGCGATTTCGTGCGCTTTTAGGCTTTAATTATAGCTTTAGTACCAATGAAGTGACTTAGTAAAAGCGTATGAAGTGTGTACCGTCGCATCGTCGTACATGCAACCACCTCCAACGTTTCATGGCAGACATGCAGCTGGTGTAATGTCAAGCGCCTCCAATCGCATCACGACAACATGAGTGGCCAGCAAGTGAACACGTTACAACGGCCTTCCCAGCAGGTTAAACATTTTCCGCGACCAATAACCAAGCATGCCACGGTTGAAAAAGCTTGTTGTGAAGACGCCCGTAACAAGGGTCTTGCCGTCTTGTTAAGCCGTGGTCGCATTAGCGTAGTTGGCCCCGCAGGCTAGAGAAGAGAAAAGAGATGACAGCTTCTTTTTGAAGCAGATCTTCATCATCTTTTGAGAGGTGGGACCGTGTCGAAATGTTCCAGAACATAGTTGTAGGTGTTACAGATGCAGGTAGTACTCGTTAAATCGTGAGCACTTGCATAGTACCCCTTCCAACAAACAAAACAGAGACAAACACCCCCATTGACCCCCATCTGCAATGCAACTAGCCCCACCTGTCACTTTCCCAACACTGGATAGCGTCCTCCGTTCATGCATTTCAGGGCCTGCGGCACAGAAGCAATTCGACATGTCATGTAACCACAAAGACATAAAGATACCATCGACCCCGCACGCGTGCGTTTATTTTATCTCTTTGTGTTGAGAAACAAGAAATAACGAAAAGATGGCGGCTCAAATTGAAGCTGTATGTTATTTACCTACTCTGATGCGATAACGAGTGCTAATCTTGTAGGAACCTGAGTTAGATGTTGGGAACGACACTGAGAGTAACTTTAGTACTGATAGGTATGTTAATAGAGATATTTGTCGGGACTGAGCTGACGGGGTAGTGAAACCGAGTCAACTGCCTCGATTACGTCGAGTATTTTCGAGAATAAGTACTTTCAGGGGAGGACTTATGCTAATCCCAAATATGGAAAGCATTGGTAAGATATCTCGTGATGAGAGTGAGCGCCGCTAATGAACAGGGCCCCTAATGACGAGGCGCAACTCGAGGCACTTGATCTCATGTAAGTTGATAGCCAAGCCTTGAGAATACATTTTGGCTAACTATCTCAGCCATCATTGGTTGACATTAATGCTCGACGATAAACTCTTCCTTGCTCCCATCGGCGAGAACCCTCAGGTACGTCTCTCCATCGCCCTAGACTCCCCTCCTCACGCGGTCTAGAAAATCTTGGACATTGGTACAGGAACCGGCATCTGGGCTATAAACGTAGCAGACGAATACCCATCAGCCAGCGTTATCGCTACAGACATTACTCCAACCCAACCAAGCTTCGTCCCCCCAAACGTTGAGTTTCAGATCGATGACGCTCAACTCGAATGGACTTTCGAACCCGAGTCCTTTGACTTTATCCATATTCGATATCTTCAGGGTACTATTGCCGATTGGGACAGACTGTATGGTCAGATGTATAAGGCTCTTAAGCCAGGTGGTTGGTTCCAGCACATCGAGCCTGATCTTCAAATGCTATCTCAAAACGCCGAGATCAAAGTCGACGACGAGCAGTACGCACCCCTCCCCTTCCCCTTCACCACCACTCTAACATAATTCAGTATTTTCACACGTTGGGCAAAAATCTTCACCCAAGTCGGCGACACAATCGGCTGCACATTCGACTTCTCCAACAACAAACTCTCAACCCTAGCCAAAGACGCCGGCTTCGTCTCCATAACCCCCCAAACGCACAGAATCCCCATTGGGCGGTGGCCAAAGGACAAGAAGAAGAAAGAACTGGGCACTTTCGTGGGATTGTCGTTTAGCCAGGCGCTTGATGGTTTTGTCAAGTTGCCGCTCTGTGAGATTCTTAAGTGGTCGCCCGAAGAGATGCAGCTTTTTGCGGCGGAGATGAGAAAGGTTCTTATGAATCCTAAGACGCAGGCTTATGCTCATGTGTAAGTGATTTTGTGTGGTTAGTGGGTTGGGATGCTAATGAGGTGTAGGTTTAGTGTTTATGGGCAGAAGCCTGAGAGGCCGAAGGAGAGTAGCCCGGCGGCGGAATAGTATCTTGTTTGGATATGCGGACTTTGCGAGAAAGAGATACAATGACTTATGAAAGTTTATGCTGTTTCACTGAGAGACTGGTATTGAAGCCTTTTACTCTTGAGCATCGTGACAAGTGACAGATCTAACGCTTCTCCTCTGAATTGGAATTCTTTGCGTCCTGTCTTTCAAGCGAGGACAGCAACTCCGTTGACCTTGGTGGGCCATGGAGATTTGAGAGATTGGATTATGGGAGAAATGTATCACTGCCGGACGTTTCAACCATCAACGCTTCAATGATCGGCTGAGTTCAACCCATACATGGCTCAGGACTAAGATGCACCAAAGGTTGAGATTTTATACCTCTCCGGGTCTAACTTCCAATTCAAAAGACATTGAAGCGTCGAGCTTGCCCATCATCCATGTAAGGAGAAGGGCAATAACGAAGGACGATTGATCTTCCCCAGACAGCATTACATCTTGACTCTATTGTGTTATTTTCTCGAATCCAACGCTACCAACCCAAATACAAATATTCACAGGATCCAAAACCCAGCACCTATCCAAACACCTTCTAAGCAGTGTTGTAGTACATCTCAATCTTCTTGATCTTAAACACAGCATTCTGCTTAGGAGGTCCAGCGCTCCAGCCCTTATCACCATTAGACCAGTTATTCCAGATCCAAGGTCCAGGAACATTAGGAACATCCTTCTTGGTAGACCACTGCTTAACACCATCAACATAAAACTGAACAAGGCCCTTGGTCCAGTCAATTCGGTACTCGTGCTCGGTAATTGTAGGGTTTGCAGGAGGAAGGACGGGCTTGTGAGATGGCTCGCCATCGCCGTCGTTGTCTTGGTTCGTGAACCATAGTCTACGAATACCGTCGTAGTTGGACTCGGACTTGGGATCGGAGAGCCACTCGATGTCGGTCTCTTGGCTGTCGGATTGGTAGAAGAACATTCCTGAAAAGATCAGTTTACTGTAAATTGAGATGAAGGGATAAACGTACCGTTGCAAACACCTGCAGGTTCGCTAAGAATAGCCGTCGTTCGGACAGAAGCGTACTTGATGTTCTCAATCTCAGTCGCAACCTCAGCAGCCTTGTAGGGCTTGGACTTTTGACCACCAGGAACCGTCAACTCAAGGTATCCATTGCGGACTTTCACGCCAGATGGTGTAAAAACATGAGTCTTCCCAACTTGATAATCGCTTGAGTAAAGACCCTCAGGAAGACTCTTCCCATTAAAAGTCCAAACCTTCTTATTAGCGAACTTTGTCGCACGGTCAACGATGTAATGACCATTCTCCAACTTTGGCTCAGGGGATCGCTTGGTAGCACATCCCTTAGGCGAGGCAGTCGCGAGGCCAAGCACAGTGAATGCGACGGAGACGTAGGAAGCGATATGCATGGTGGAATCTAAGGAATATCTTGGCCCAAGTCCATCGCGACTTGGCGCGCTTATTATATACTGAACCCATGACCTCGAAGGATCGTAGGATTCCCGTCTAGACCGTACTGAGAGGAATGTCTTATGTCGGACCTGGTCTAGCGGTGGATATCAAGGCTGAGCATTCCAGGGGTCCCCTGTAGACTTGGCTTTGTCAACATACCAGGCAGCATTGCAGATGTCTGAGCTTAGGTCCTGTTCATTTCTAGCGGGCCGATCCTCTGTGGCTGAGCTATTTGTATTTACTGCCTTACGATCTTGGTCTGTTTGAGACGTTTGCGAAGGAATAAAGGTCGTTATGCTTCATTTCTGGTATCCATCGTATATAAGCACTAACGGTCTCGAAACAGGGCGGTGGCGGAGGTAAATAGCGGGCCCTTAATTTTCGGGTCAGCGCTTGATTTGGAAGGTTCTTACTGGTGATTTTAAGAGTGATGTAGTGGGTTCCCGGAATTCCGTGCTGGAGGCGATTGTTGGACCTGGAATGTGGCTTCTCGGCCGGTTATAGTGTGACTTGGCCGCAAATGGCTTGATCTAAGATCGTAGATCTGTTCCAGGCTTAAACAATACCCTAAGAGTTGAGCTTGAGGAAAGTGTAGCTTGTCTAATGAGTCAATGGGTTGAGAGGAGCATACGCATCGCAGCATAAGACCAGCTATTGCCCCCTGAGGCCTTCTTTTATCTTGTTCTATCCGGGGTACCAACTACTATGACGATGCCGTTTAGACAGGACAATCATTTCATCTAACAACAACAGGCAATGTAGCAGATGAATTAACATTCTGAGTGCGATAAATTGATTCCATGCCATCATGTTTTGCAACCATGTGCACTTTCCAGTCCATCTACCAATTCGATATACTGAATATTTCTGTCACTTGTCGTGTAACCGGTACAGTGAAAGATGTTATAATAGTATTGCGGCATTGCTGACTTGCTCCCTTGTCAGTCTCTTTCTCTGTTGACGATTCCCTTTGACTCCAAAAGCTCTCCACTAGCATCAAGTTTCTGTCAGGCTCTATCTATATATCTCAGGCCCAATCAATTTGGCACTCTATAGATAGCTCCTAACAGAAAATGGTCAATCCGTTTAATGGACCGGCGGCTTTTACCAGGGGCATTTTATTCGGGCCGTACCAGTCGACTCAGTGCTCTATGGTTACGAGGATCGAGGTTATGCTCCGTTTCATCACCGGTGCTGGGATTCCGTCCTTCGAAGTAAGTCTCGCCCAAGTTGAGCGTAGCTCTGTTGGATCTTGACCATAAGTCCAGAACATTGACTCAAGGGATCGGGACTCCGTTTCTAGGCCGGCCGTGATCTTGAAATCAACGGGTGGTGTCACGAGGTAATTCCCTGGTGGTCGGCGCTGTTCCGGATAATAAAATCTTCTACCAGTGTAGATGACTTTTATCTGTCGACTACCGGCGGCTACCCTCTTTTTCAAAGCTAGATGAAGGTTTTCCAACTGTCCTAGAGTAACCCGTGGTATCGCAATGCAATCGATATCGGCTGTAAGGGAAGAAAGGATCTCCAGTGAGGGCGCATCAAGTGTTGTCAGAAGAACAGTGCTGAAATGTCCATTAATGGTCTGATACGTGATAACACGAGAGAGGGCTTTTCGGCTCCCAGAGGAGACTTGAGAGAGATATAATCCCTCAAGGATGGAGAAAGACCCAATCGTGGTTGGCTTTCCGAAGCGGCCCTCTATCCTCAGGTGTCGCTGCACGGAGACCAGGCACTCCCATATCATCTCGCGGATCTCGAGAGGAAGACGCGAAAAGCATGTAAATGTTGACAAGCCTTCGTTTGCGGGTGGTATTTCGGAAGGCTCCATGATGAGAATGTGATGGTCGTTCGAGTAGGTGACGGTATGTTCTGAGTGCTTGTGAGAATTATAATTTGTTTATAGGACTGAAAATCGTAGCACGAGCCAGGTAGATGCGACTCACCTTTTATGTCGTTCACGAAAGGTTAAACCTTTTTCTTCACAAGACGTGGCCTGGAGGAGAAAGCCTATATACAAGCCTTGCAACTTTTGTCATTGGCGTACGTGATATACACATGAACTCAAATCTTGACCCCCAACCCACATTACCAATTCCACTATATAGCTGAGATGGAATAAGCTCCAAGCCTGAACGCAATAGAAGACACCCCAGAGCCACCTGAAATGCTATTGGCCAGCAAAGCCAGGCAGCGAGCTTGCTTTGTAAAAGCTTATTTTGACCAAGTTTCCATGCTGTTCATGACCAAATTGCGTACGGCAATAATTTCAAACCCAAGAACCAGAAACTATTACAGTACAGCGACTTGGACGTTTTGCACCGAGATATCACGTTTAATTCGTCTAATGTGTTTACATAATGTCCTTCAACGCATCGCTCCTCATGCTGACTATCAGAACACCTCGTCCTTAGTAACAAAGTTAACCTTCAACCTTGAGCTCACATATCCAGGTCAAGAAACACTGTAGACAGGCGAGTATGCCACAAAAAGTCATAAACCAACTCGTGTCGCATCTATCCACATCCGTCAAGCGTTGCATATCTGCTTTACTCCAGAGGCTCAGAATCCTGGTAAGCGGCCATGAAAAGATATTAGCCTAAAAGCATCCTTTGCCGAAACAGCAAATTCTCATTTACAACTACTAAGGCTGCCCCATTGTGACAAAGGATACGAGGGCTAAACACGATTTACTGATAGTTACTGACGATATACTTCTCCGCATTGGATCCTCACTCCATCGTCGGAGCCTACAATCATGATGGCCGTCAGCACCAGGCAGACAATGCAAAGACCGCGTGTCGCAAACAGATTCAGAGTAGTCTATTCTTCACCGCATAAGATAAACGGCTTATTGAAGCCCGAGTATTACGATTCCAATCCTACAACTGTGTCTCTTTGCCTGATTCTCTGCCCAGAACAGCGAAAGACCACGTAACCCCGCGATCCTCACCAGTTGAACCAGCCAATGGGAAAGGTGTCAGTCTGCTTACATCCAAAAACCCCTGGTGAAAGATTCTTATTTCCTATTCAATCGTACTTAAAGTAACGCTAACATGGTCAGACCTCGTGTTTCGACCTCGTGAGGGGTACCGCCAAGACTTTTACCAGTACTGGCGAACGTGGCGCAGTAAATATGAAGGATTGCAAAGGTTTCAAAAGTCCCAATTGCAAGCTGGCAATACGAAAATCTCATATGTATATAAAGCAGTAAGATGTATACGTTTTGTGTCTCCCGTCTTGAAGTATTCACTGCGCTGTCTATCTCTCATCACTCAGTATGCATCTTCAATCTGCTCTTACTCTCGGCCTTTTGGCCAACTCTGTGTCAGCCGCTGGCTTTGACTGCGGAACCTCAGGATCCAGCAGTGGTTTGAAAGCTCTTTCGAAGGATCTCGCAAATGAGCATCTCGAAATTCGAGGCCAGCCTAAGAATGTAGAGGTCAAGACCTACGTCCACATCCTTGCTGCGAGCAAGAAGGAAGAAGACAACTACCTTAAAGTAAGCTCAAAGACAACTTTGCCACCACTGTACTAACTCTTCGCAGCAAGCTACGGTCAAGGGCCAGATAGACCTTCTCAACGAGAAGTTCAAGCCCTGGAATTTCTCGTTCAAGTTGATGAACACCACCAGAACCGTCAGTTACGACTGGGCTTATCCCATCAGTCCAGGAAGGAGTGAAGCCGAAGAAGAGCTCCGAGCAGCATTGAGACAAGGAACCTACAAGGATCTCAATCTGTTCTTCATCGCAGATATGCCCCCTGGTGGAAAGTGCGAGCTCCCTGTTCCCAACCCCACCAAGGACGATATCCTCTTCGATGGCTGCATCATGAGACCCGATAACCCTGGCGAAGTCCCTCCCAAATTCAACTACGTAACCGTTCATGAGGTTGGGCACTGGCTTGGTCTGGAGCATACCTTTGAGAATGGTTGCGAAGAGCCAGGTGATTATGTTGATGATACTCCTTATGAGGCATCGCCTCCGGAGTACGGAGTGTGCCCTCCGCCTGATCTGAACAGCTGTCCTGATAAGCCTGGTTTTGATCCTACGGATAACTTCATGGACTACGTGGAGCCGTAAGTTGTTCATATCTTGAGACGGAAATATGGCTAACGAGGTGCAGTGAATGCGGTCCTAAGAGGTTTACCCCTGGACAAGCTGAGCGCATGCACAAGCTTTGGAAGAAATTGCGTGCCAAATACTAAAAGTCTTTGCGATGAATGTTTGAACTTCTATGAAATGTCGCGAAGAATCATCCTAGGGTTGAGATCGAGGAGTTGGGAATGAGCAGAGAGATATGAGCTAAGGGCGAGACTGTTGACAAGATATATCTTAAATCATCAGACATAGAATGATAAGGTTGTATGTCAAAAGGGAAACAGCCCAGAACAAGAGTTAAGGTTCCTAAATTATTAGTTGAGTGAAATTAAGAAGGTTTTTATTAAAGTCGACAAGGAGATAGGCTTAGAAGCAGCCATAATTTTATGACCTCGTAACAGAGCGCTTGTTAAGTTTTAAAAGCATCGAAAATTTATCGGATCTAAACAATATACCGAAACCTTGTCCATATTATTTTATAATTAAAGCTTAATTATAATTAAATGGGGTAGCAGAACGTTGAGCTAAATTAAGATTTTTATTTTTTAAATGAAATTATAATAATTTAACTCAAGTGATACATGTATTTACTTCAATACGGCGAGTGTATTACAAGGGGAGTTTGTATCATGGTTGTTTTGCATTCTCCCAGTACAAGGCACTCAGAGGTCTCACAGACTTCTGTCAGGTAATGGCAATGGAAATCAAGGTAGAGATGTGTTATTTGCAGTTGAGACTTGTGGCTGAGAGCTCATTCCGGCGGACAGAACCTTAGTTAGGAATTCCAGGCAGGAAGGTGAATTAAGAAAGGAACGCTGATCCAGAGACAAAAAAGAATGAATGGTCTGCAAGCAGCCAAACGTGGAATTAAGAAGAAATACCAAAAGGGAGCAGCGACAAAAAGATCAAATTGCGGTTTATGTGGATCGAACACATGACCTTCAGATATCAATTGATTGAAGTTTGACTTCAGTCTGACGCTCTCCCAACTGAGCTAAACCCGCCAACCGATACCAAAGTGAGTTCGGTAAGACACCCATCAGCCGAGGTCAAGCCGGTGCCACAGAAACTACCCTGGATCAACATTAATATCACAAGAAGATAGAGGTATGGGACATTTAATGATAAACAGGGCCTAAAACCAAGACGAGGGAATACAAGGATCAAGCACTATTGCTGCGCGCTGTAAATCAAGGAAAAGTTAACATCGTTCGAACGCTCATTACGTGGGGCGCTAACAGAGATGCCAGAGACGACGACAGTCTGATTTGCTACAACCCACCGCAATGAAGGGCTACATAGGGGTTGTTCACATGTCTCTTGCAAAGAAGGAGTTGCAGGCTTTGGGCGGCAGATCATATTCACACGTCGCTGTAGCCATTGGCATTGATTAATAATTTAGCTGTCAATTGAGTCTTGCGCCAATCTTAACTTGAGGATGTGATATCGGCCTATTACGTCCTAACCTCCTCCATATACAGATCATACAACCCGTCACCAACATGTCTATTCCTGTAAATCCACAAACGCTTCCCCTTACCTGCCGCACTCTCCCCATCCAACACATCTTCCTCAACCATGCCCCTCAACACTCTAGCCTCAGAAAGGGAATCACCATCTGGCACAACAACCCGTTCCGACACCTTAGTCGCCACAACAGCCACCAACAACTGAAGAAATGCCGTGATCCACAAAATCAATGTGATGATTCCCCAGTGCGAGACGTTCAGTTTCTGTCCGATTGTAGGCATTTCGCCGGCGAGTACTATATCTGTGTTTGATTCGATGACAGCTGCCAGCATACCCGTTGCGAAGCGTGATAAAAGATATTCTACTCGTTCCGTTGAGCCATTGAGTGGTATGCCGAACACCGAGGCGGAGGGGTAGCTGTTTGATCGGGTGTCGTTTGGACCGTCCGGGCCTCCTAGGGCTATCGCTGATGTCGCTAAGCGCATGAGTCTCTGACCAACTTGGTGCTCTGGCCTCTTGGCGTTTTCAACAGGGCTCATTTTGACGGTGCAGTTGTAAAGCCACGGATCTGTCGACGATGGTTCAAACACTAAAACAATGCTGCAATCACTGCCGCAGTTGCGAGAGGCCGATGTCATGTAAACCTTCTCACCAAGAACCTCCTTGCTAGGTAATGTGACATTTGTTTCTCTGCTCCCATTGTCGACGGTGATCAGCTCCCCGGTTCCATTACCCCCTTGACGAACCTTCAACGCGTTGCAATGCGTCGTGATATTCACCTTCCTGTCCGTGACCGCTGAGACAGGAGCCTTGTTCGGGTTATCCAAAGTAAGCGTATTCGTCTCGCGAAAGACATAGGTACACGACCCGCCGTCACAAAACAGAAACTTGTTATCTGCAAAGAATAAAGTTCCTGGGGAAAGAATATCATCGGGAGTCCCTTCGTTTAAAGCCAGGGATATGATCCCGTAGCTGTTTGCCGCGTACTCTTCGTTCTTGGTTGAACTGGATGCGTTGACAATACTCGAGGTTGAGATGGTAGTTAAATTCGCGATGGAGACGTTCCCGGGAACCAAGAGGGCCTTGTCTTCGGTTTTTTCGACTGAGTAGCATAGACCCAGTGAGGCATAGCCGATTTGAGTTGCCTGATTGTGTTAATTAGGTTTTGAGAAACCAGATGGGGACCTACAAGAAATAGCGCTACCCATGTTGCGACTCCAACATGAATTGTCCACCGACTCGATTTGAATGCCAAGACCAATACTTGACTCATGCTATGAACATGCAGAATCGCTCTGACCTATTTTTACACCTATTAGTAAACCGCCCATTTCCGACCTCGCCCAAAACTCACTTTTTGACGGGACCTCGGCCGTTTACTCAAAATCCACCATCTCAAATCCTGCACCGCATGCGTCAACTGACTCATAGTTGACAAACCCAGAGCAATAAGGAACCCCGTGATGAGCGCATTAAAATATTTCTTCTGTTTCTCCGATATGACATCGTAGAGAGCATACGCGATCAAGATCCCGTAGACGACTATGATGAAGATGACTGTTATGAACCATTTTCCGATGAGGCCGAGCCAGAGTTTTACTTTTGATCGGCGACGCGCTGGAAGACCTTGGAAGGTTCTGGATGGTGGGCTCGGTGTAGTTGGTGGGTTCTGGAATTTAAGATGGATGTCGTGCTGGCCGTTTGACGGCACGGCGTAGTACTGCCCTGCCATTGTGGTCAAAAATGAACTGACTGAATGTGAATATTCAACTGGATGGGATCTCGATGACTATAAAGATCATGCCAGATCCACGGCCACGGCGCAAGCATCCACAGTAGATCCATTGCTCAGCCTCGTCCAGTTATTTAGGTTTTCGCCTAGGTATACCATCAGGGTATAGCGTGCTTGGCGATCCCCTCAGCCTGGCGGAATCTTGTTCTGATAGGCTTGTCCGTATAAAAGAACAACGGTGAGCGTCATAGCGTCACGGAAAACCGGGAGCCGTTGCATGTGAAACTATTCCAGGGTAGTTCGGACGGTTCTGAACATTCTAGACTTCTTGGCAGGCCATGCATATTACGGTTTGGAGAAGACCATTTGGAGGGTATAAAGAGCGAATGTTGAGTCTACTTTTCTATAAGATCAAACAGAGCATAAGGGATGGAAGAATTTGCAAAAGTACTCCCCTCTACACCTTTCGGGTCCGCTACTCACCAACGCTTTAACTAAACTTGAGATATATATCTGGACTCGCGAGTTGTCAAGGCGTCGGAATAAGGACATAACGCTTCGTCTTCACCTAGACTTCTACCAAACTTCGACCTCAACCAAGCACATACGACCATACCTACAGGAAAATACGGGATCCCGTCTGCTCTCCCATAGTCAAGCCTGTAAGGGGCGGATTAGTAGTTGGGTCGGTGACGACCAGCGAATCCCCGCTGTCGTATGTTTTTTGCCCTTTATAAATGAACTTGGGCAGTGTATTCTTGCTAGGCGCTTCAGGTTCTCCCCGAACCCCTCGAGAAGCGCAGTTCCATTATCTTGTTGGCGAGACAGTTCACCATCTTAACCCTGTCTCACTCTCGGGTAGCAACTGTCCTCAAGGCTACATGAAACCCCATGAGCGTGCGTAGTTATCAATACCGTCAATAAACGTTTCTCTTGGTTCCTCCAAGAACATCGGGATGTACTCCTGTACCCACTCGGACTCCCAGTGGTTGGTATACACAGCCTTGTAAAACTCCCAGTAATCGGGATACCAGCCTGACTGGTGCCAGTCTATCACAGCGACAACACGCCAGGGTGAGCCTTCAGAGACCATTATGTTGCTTTGGTGAAGGTCAGCGTGAGTGAGCACAACTCCGGGATCATCAGGTAGCAATTGACGATATGGATCAGGTATATCCTCGAGCTTATAACCTTCCCAGTGGGGACCACTCGCGGCTTGTCGTTTTACCAGGAAAGAAAACCAGCCATGGAATTCTTTCACGGATGGAAACGGTCCTGCTCTTGGTCGGATTCCATCGGCGAATACAATATCTTGTAGTGGTCCGCGGCTGATTTGTCCTGGCAACTGATCAATATGATAATTCCCATGGCAGATGGGCTCTCACATACCAAGAAACTCGTCCTCTGGATCGCGCTTTACCCGACGTAGCTCAATGACCATATCTCGTAGTTGCTCACAAACCCCGACTTTATCCTCTCTACTCAAGGAATCCCATCTTTTCTCCAAGGTTATACCTTCAACCAGCTGCATATACAAGAAGAATTCTCCTTTGTCCTCTGTCCAGCCATATATCTCAGGCACTGGAACGCTTGGAAGACGTCGACGCAACCACCAAAGGCATTGGCCTTCGGCAACAGTGACACGAGGCTCTTTGCCAAATTTGACTACCAAGCCAAGCGACTCGAAAATAACCGTATTCTTTCTATGAAGGACGTGATCGCCAGCTTCACTCTTTGCTCGGACTTTTTCAGCAGATGGAAAGGTTGCTTCAGGCCCATTACGTGCGAAGAACGTAGAGTTTTCAAATGTAACGCTAGAGCCCTTGGGGAGAGAGTCAACGAGGATCGTGGGCGGCGAGGTTTGCATCGTGGAAGATCTATATCTGATGAAGAGGGAAGAGCATGTTGGTTAGGCAGCATTGCTAGGATTTGGTTGTTGGTTCGACCTTTCGACGGATGAAAGCCGGGCCGCTGGACATCCCTTGTAACGTCAAATCCAAGTCTCCTGCGACTAATATGCTACGATAAGCCATCGATTGAGGCTAAATAGTGGGCGGTCATTGGCGCAGTGCACAAGACATCCTAGCTTGAATGCAGGGGCGTTTTCGCCTTTTGCGTGCTATAGGTGCAGCCAATTCTAGACTTTATGGCATGCGCCTTACCACAATCGGTGAGTAAGACGGACTCAAATATACGAATGAAACATGCAACAATGTTCTTCACCGAAATGGCTATTTAAGTCTTGTAGACATTATCTAGCGCGGTTCCTGAAATGGAATGCATCAACATGGCGGCTTGAATCCGTGTTAGCGACGGTGACTGACTATGATGCATCCAGGATGAAACAACAAGATAAACCCAGCCCAAATGAATTCTGAAGGAACTGCACCCAGAGAAGAACCACGCGATTGGCCAATAAGCTCTCTTTGATATCTCCGTGGATGTATCTCCGAGCGTTCCGACAACATGTCCGAGGGCGGATTTTAAGCTAGACCTTGCCTTAAGTCCGTCAGTAGCGACATGAATCGACAACACAAGAGCACTACTACATATGCCACTGCATTTCGCGAATTCTCCTTTCATATTATAGAATTTGCCACCACAGCTCATGAACCATATGCAGTATGTCTAAATACAAGCAGCTGGTCCTTATTACCGGTGAGTCATCGCACACAAAGACACACAGACTCTCCATTGAGATACCCAACTAGGCGCCAATCAAGGCGTCGGCTTCGAAACCGCCAAGAACCTAGTTCTCTCTTCGGTTAAATACCATGTCATCATTGGAAGTCGAGATGAAGCCAAGGGGGAGATAGCGGCCCGGTCACTCCAGTCCCTCGACGACATTAAAGGAACAGTCTCCAGCATTCAGATTGACGTCACGGATGATAACTCCGTTGATGCCGCTGCTCAGACTCTAGCCTCTGAATGGGGACGATTGGATATTCTGGTCAACAACGCGGGTATCGTCTCAATGGCTAGTCCTCCAACGCGTGAAGTTTTCCGCAAGATTCTCGAGACAAACCTCGTTGGTGCGCTTAGCGTTACGGAAGCATTTCTCCCTCTTCTTCGCAAGTCAGAGCATAAGCCTCCTCGTCTCATCTTTGTCACTTCAAGCACTGGATCCATCACCCTTACATCTAACCCCGAATCACCGCTTCATAGCGCTGGTGCGATGGAATACCGGGCTGGTAAAGCTGGACTGAACATGCTCATGACCATGTATAATATTCGGCTTAGACCAGAGGGTATCTTGGTATTTAGCGCGGATCCGGGGCTGTGTGCGACGAATTTTACGAGTGATGCCGAGTCTCTTAGGCAGCGAGGAGCAGCTGAGCCAGCGGAGGGAGGGGAGCGAATTGCGCGTGTTGTCAAGGGTGAGAAGGATGAGGATGTTGGGAAGGCCATTGGAGTTCAGGGCTGTAAACCCATGGTGATGCCATCGATTTAGTTTACGGGGAATAAGTTGGAAAGGGGATATATAAGAATGGTGGACAAATGTTTCTTGGCTTTCGTATGGCAGTATCATCTGAACATAGTGGGATCGGTCAATTATTCTCAAATCTCAAGCCGGAATCAGACCACCCCTCAGCTAGAGCTTCGCTTCAAGCAAACACAGCCAAGATTGACTAACGTTAGCTGTCAGACTGGTCCCACTGATGCTGACACAATCCACTAAGGAGGATCCCGAACATGGCTCACACCGCAAGTATAGAACGTAACCCTTACAATTCTTATCTTTGTCTTACACTGAGATCCTTTGAAAGCTAAAGATATATAATTCTTCCATCATGGTGTCAACTTGGTTCATCACGGGCTGCTCCAGCGGGTTTGGCGAAGCTCTCGTTCGTCAACTTCGATCTGCAGGCGATAGCGTCATAGCCACTGGCCGCGACGCCGATACAAAGCTGGCACACCTCAAAGAAACTGGTGCAGCTATTCTAGACCTCGATGTTTCATCCTATCCCGAGATCATCAATTCCAAGATCGCAGAGGCTTGGAGTATTTATGATGGAATCGATGTTGTCGTCAATAACGCGGGGTATATCCTCAGTGGGGCGATAGAAGAGCTGACGTGAGTATTATAGGCTGTTAATTATAATGATTGCAACTGACTATAGAATAGTCAAGAGGATATGGAAAAGTCTTTCCAGGTCAACTTTCATGGACCTATGAACATCACACGCGCCATCCTGCCGTACTTGAGGAACAAAGGATCAGGAACCTTGCTCTTCGTCGGATCCCAAGCTGGTTGGCATGCTGATCCCAGTGCATCTGGATACTGCGCTAGTAAGTTCGCTCTAGAAGGTAAGCCGCGCCCAATCTCCAATTTGTTACGCCCTCACCTACTGACAGGTTCAGGCGCTGTAGAGTGTCTATCCAAAGAACTCGCCATCTTCGCCCCAGGCCTGAAAGTTCTCATTGTCGAGCCAGGATACTGCCGCACTCCAGTCTTCAACAAGATCCAGCACGTTGAGGCTCGTGTTGCAGAGTATGCCCAGTTTAATGAAGCGGTTCGTCAGGCTGAGGCGACTCTGACGGAAAACTCGCCTGGAGATCCTGAGAAGGCTGTTGCCAGGATGATTGAGCTAGTTAAGGGGACCGGCTTCGCAGAGGGGAGAAAGGTGCCTTTAAGGGTACCCTTGGGCTCAGATAGTTGGTTGAGAGTGAAGGCCAAGTGCGAAGAAACGTTGGAGATTTGTCGTGAATTCGAGGAAATGGCAAAGAGCGTTGATATGTAAGCCGAAATGGCACAAGCAGAATGAACAGAAGAAATCAATTGGACGATATGAAGTCCAGGCTTGTCTCTATGCATAACTGGAAAATATCACACCCCATAAACCAGCCTCGCCATCTTATCCCTATCATAGTTCCCACTACACAAGATAACAGTACTCATCTCATGTTTCACCCTATCAGCAACTTTATGAAACCCAGCAAGCGCCAACGCCGAAAACCCATCAACATACTGCTTCTCCTGCAAATGAAGCTGTCTCAACGCCACCAGAATCTCCGCCTCCGTACACGTAACAACATGATTAACCGTCGCCCTCGCCGACCGAAAGTCAATCCATCCCGTATAACATCATTATCAAATTCAGACGCAGCAATCGTAGGTGAAGTTTCCGTCTCAATGGGGAATCCAGCAGATAATGAAGCAGCAAGTGTCATTGAGTTTAGCGCTGTAACACCCCAGACTTTGACTTTTGGTCTTAGATCGCCAGCTTGTCTTTTTGCATCTGTGGCGAAGCAGCCTATGGCGCTTATAAGTGCGATGTCACTCATGGGGGCGAAGATATTGTGGATATCCTTCCCGTAGGCTTCGAATTGCTGGAGGACTTCGACACAGACGGTGCCTAGACCTGCGAGGACCATCATATCATCACAGGGTGAGAAATATATATGGCCTGAATTTTTAGCAAGTTCTTTTGCATACGCTCTCGCTTCGTTGAGATCATGTCCATATCGCACAATCTCAGGACCGTACTGCATCACCTTATCAAGCAGATGTTTCTCAACAACCATTGGCATGACAATAGTGACTTTCGTTCCTAGCGCATGCGCCGCGAGAGCAGCACCCATGGCATGATTTCCCGTCGACGCTGTCACGAATGGCTTTTTGGTAGGATTGTCCTTCATTCTTGCTATGGCACCGCGGAAGTGGTAAGAACCAGTGAACTGATGGTGATCAAGTTTGAACCAAAGTTTTGAACCGTACTTTCTATTGATGGTTCTGGCTGGGATGAGGGGTGTGCGGTAGACGTAGAGTTTGTTGAGACTCCATTGTCTAAGGGCTTCTTGGCCGATGGCGAAGATCTCTGGGTCGGTTGGCATTGTGTCGCGCTTAACATGGCGATGGACTTGTGCTTATGGAGTGTGGAAGCATAATGGAGTTTGTATTGGTGAGTGTCGTTAATTGATGAGATCAGGCATGGTTTAGTCGCGTCTTTGATGCCGGCGCCAAAGATTGATCGCGTCCCGGGAAGGGAGCTAAGACGAATTTTGATTGGCTGTTGAGCTTCTGCCGATTTTTCAACCCTGTCTGCATTCCATATGCGGGGTCCATTCACCTTCACTCCTCTCATTTTGTGTCACATCAATTCTCATCGCGATGATGAGAAACCGTTAAGAATCTCATTCTATTATCCCAAGAATAGCTCTGACTTACACCCCCAACACAATTGTCATTACTCTTTGTATTCCGTCTCACATACTAAGTATATGACGCAATGGAGCCGTCCCAAAGACGATGTGCAGGATGCACTGAGTGCAAGAGGAAGAAGGCAAAGGTATGCCAGCTATCATCTCTCGTAGTTTATATGTATTAAAATCGAACAAGTGCGACGAGAAGAGGCCGTCATGTTCACGATGCTACAAGTACCCTCACCTATGCTCATATGAGTTGAGTGTCAAGAGCTTCAGAGTGACGAAACGGAAGCCAGCGAATAATGCTCAGGTATGGTTCATTTGCCTTGAAGTGAGATGATTCGATTGAATACAGACTCACTAAATCACAATTTCACAGATCACAAGACAACCATCTTCAACCGATGAGGCGGCCCGTGAACAACAAGTGTCTCTGGCTCCAAGCTCAGTTGCCGCCTCCAACCAACTCATTTCTTATACCAACACATCCAACACGTTTGAGAGCAACTTTCTCTCATCGCCAATACCAGGCAATTCTTCTGAATTCCTGTTTTCCTTTCCTGCAGTCAGCCCACGAAAGCTCAGTCTCTCCATGTCCCTTCCATCTAGCCCTCCACTCCGGTCTGATCCTCGGCGGATCTACTTCCAGCACTTTGTAGCCCACACGGCAACAGTATACTGGCCGCTACAACCGGACATGGCTCTAAGCTTGATTCTACCAGCCGCTGATCTCAGCCCCTGTATAATGGGGGCAATGATCGCCGCCAGCAGCAGCCAACTCTTCAGAATGGCGCGAAACCCAGAATCGAAAAGTGCAGCAATATCGGCGACTGTGGAGTGTCTGGGAAACCTCCGAGAAGCAATTACTACACCGGGATTCGGCGACCTTGGAGTGACTATACTGCCGACGACGTTGATGCTGGCTACGACGTGTGTTTGCGCGGGGGATACTACGACCTTTCGGAAGCATCTTAACGGGGCTCTTCATATTGTTCAGCGCGACAAGGCGAAGTATAGCCTGGACCCTTTATGGTGGATGAGTCTCAAGTGGCTCGTCCACCTCCTTCTGATGAACAGACTTTCAGGCCTGCCCCTACCTTCGCGGCAGACGAAAGGGTTCATCGACTGGGACTACCTTTTGACGTGTATGCCTGATTTAGGCCGCATTGATCTCACCTCCGGCTTTTCTCGCGAGCTGGTAACTGCTCTCAATATGGTATGCGAGCTATCTGAGCCGCGTTGCATGAATGTCGATGCAGGTGGCCAATTGCATGCAAGTGATCTAGCACGCAGCACATACTCTCACGAACTCGAACTTCGGCTGATCGAGCTTCGGAAAAAGACCGCTTCAACAGTTATGGACGTGGTACTCCGGACAGAACTAGAAACCAGCCATAGACTATTCACTGATGCAACACTACTATGTCTATACAGACGGGTTGAAGAACTACCGAAAGACAATCCCAAAGTTCAAATAGCAGTGAAATCGATCATCAACTCATTACAGAATATTCACAAACAGTCCCCTGTTCACGCTCAACTTTTGTGGCCACTTCTTGCAGCAGGCTGCGACTCAACGACTCATGCCGAGCGTATCATCGTTGTAGAAACGATGGAGAGCATGACTGCACGGGGATTGGGTAGCTATGACGATGTACTAGAGTTCATGAGGGATTATTGGAAGACTGGCGGCGATATGAGATGGGACTTGTTCGCCAAGCAAACAGGAAAAGATCTCGTACTATTCTGATGTGAATAGCACCGAACTCACAATTGCGCCTTTACATCTTCATCGGGCCAGCGGATATTCACGGATGGCCTCAAATCCGATTATACACTGAATCTTGATTCCAGTCGGTCAGAATACACCGCTCTTCATGCTTTACAGAAGATGTAAACAAGCTCGCTTACAGCAAGAATGAGCTGCATTGCTACGTCGCACGGCCATGGTGTTGGGTTTGGGAGGTAACCTCGGCAATCGAGCACAGCGATCGACAGCATAAACACCATAAATGGACCCAGCACCTCCAGAGCAAAGTTTTCACGATACTCATGCAATGACTAAAATCAACATCTGAGATCAGTTCATTCAAGGCTCGGCTCTTCACCGGCGGTTGTGAAGCAATCACCAGCTGAATATCCAATAATCCATTACCCGCAGCGCCCATCATACTGATAGGGTAAGATACGAAAGAAGAAGTCGAGATTAATTCCACCACGGAGAAACATTCTTGGCTTAGTGAGATCAAGAGAGTAGGACCGAAAACTGCCGGTAGGGCATTATTAGTCAAAGAAATCATAGGCTCAAAGATGGATGCTACACATGCAGAAATCCGGGGTTGAGAACCGAGGATGTATGCTAGACATCTGCAAGTCCACTCACACTTGCGGGGGCGGCCCGAATAAACGGGATATAATGCTAAAACGGTAAAAGTGCTGAAGGCTATCAAGATGTTGTTCCAAACGAACAACAGGAACTGTTACCTAGTTGGTGCTAGCCCGTGCGACGCTGAAAAAGCTCCGTGATAGAATAGGGAGGTGAGCCATTTGAAACATTAACAAATGATGAAATACCCATGCAGACGACAACGTGGTGCATGATACGCGCAGGGAACACGCGGAAACTCCGCCTGTCAACGTGACACCAAGGAGATCGAGTTTCGGGCCGATACCAAGTTTAAGAGGTCATCTGGTGTACCCCTGTCACGATGATCGCCATTGGAGCTACAGTCTCAACCTCAAACGCTCGTGCCCTATAATGTTTAATGACATGACCCCGCAGACGCACCCAATCACACGCGAGAAGTCAGCTTCGGAGGTTTTTGCGGCTTTGGGTCTGCTGTTAACCCACTGTTAACGAATCCTTTGGTTCTTGGTGCTATAGCTGAACAAAGCTCTAACACTGTAATTAAATCTTTCATCATCCGAAACATACTATCCGTCTTGTCTTAAACACTTTCAATTTTATGATAAAAGGGCTTTGTCCCGGCGCGTCTTGAGATTCAACATGACATTCAACAGCACTCCCATCTTCATTCATCGTCTCGGTTCAATATGAAGTTCTCTCTTCTTGCGACCATCGTCGCTAGCATCAGCCCGCTTGCACGCGCAGCGGATGCAAACGCTTGGAAGTCGCGAAACATCTATTTCGCACTTACTGATCGTGTTGCGCGCAGTGCTGATGATAAAGGCGGTAGTGCATGCGGAAACCTCGGAAATTACTGTGGTGGAACTTTTAAGGGTTTGGAGTCGAAGCTTGATTATATCAAGGGCATGGGATTCGATGCTATTTGGATTACGCCTGTCGTTGACAGTAAGTGTTGCGAAAACATGTGAGAGAATGTGACTGAACAAGCGATAGATACTGATGGGGGATATCATGGATACTGGGCTAAGGATCTGTACGCGGTCAACCCCAAGTATGGTACTGCAGATGACTTGAAGAGTCTTGTTAAATCTGCTCATGACAAGGTAAGCAAAGATCCTCTTCCCACGCTGTGACCGCCTTGGTCTGTTTTGGCGACCCCGTGCTGACTGTTCCAGAACATGTACGTCATGTGCGACGTCGTCGCAAACCACATGGGCAAAGGCATCTCAAACCACAAACCCTCCCCCCTGAACGAACAAAGCTCCTACCACACCCCCTGCGACATCGACTACAGCAACCAGAGCAGTATCGAGCAGTGTGAAATCGCCGGTCTTCCCGACCTCAACACCGGAAGCGACACCGTCAAGAAGGTCCTCTACGACTGGATCAAGTGGCTCGTCTCCGAGTACAGCTTCGACGGTATCCGCATCGACACCGTTAAGCATGTCGAAAAGCCGTTCTGGCCTGGTTTCCAAGACGCTGCTGGTGTTTACGCCATCGGTGAGGTTTGGGATGGAGGACCTGATTACCTCGCTGGCTATGCACAGGTCATGCCTGGTCTTCTGAACTACGCCATCTATTACCCCATGAACAGGTTCTACCAACAAAAGGGCGATCCTTCAGATGTTGTCGCCATGCACGATGAGATCAGCAACAAATTCCCTGATCCCACTATCCTCGGCACCTTCATCGACAACCATGATAACCCCCGTTGGCTAAGCCAGAAGAACGACAAAGCTCTCCTCAAAAACGCCCTCGCATACGTCATCCTCGCTCGAGGCATTCCCATCGTCTACTACGGAACAGAGCAAGGCTACGCTGGCGGCAATGATCCCGCTAACCGTGAGGATCTCTGGCGAAGCAGCTTCAGCACCAATGCGGATCTTTACCAACACATTTCACGTCTCTCCAAGGCTCGCTCGGCTGTCGGTGGGCTTGGTGGAAATGATCACAAGCATCTTTACTCGCAGAACAGCGCATATGCTTGGAGTCGTGCTGACGGTGATCTTATTGTTCTTACGTTAAACCGCGGTCAGGGACACTCGGGACAGTACTGCTTCAACACTGGAAAGAACAACAAGACTTGGGATAAGGTGTTTGGAAGTGGAACTGTTACCTCTGATGGCAATGGACAGGTTTGCGTTAGTTACACTAACGGTGAGCCTGAGGTTTTGGTTGCGTCTAGCTAAATGGTATAAAAATGGGGTTGGCTTAGTACTGGATACGGTCTTTTCCTCGTCTCTACTTCATGACTTTCTTATATACTGAGCTCAGTTTAAAACTTTTATATTCCTTCTTATCCATTATTATCTTGCCACGTGACATTCACAGAGTATTAAGCGCTACAAATCCTCGTCTTGATCCCCACTATTACAGCTGTTTGCCAAAGGTTGTGTAATGCCGGGCCAGAAAGAAAGCCTTGACCCCTGATGCTATTGACCACGGACAAATCGCTTTCATCGGACCTAAACTCACTGTTTTTATACCCTTGCACTTCGTGGTTTGTGGCTTGCTGAAAAATGGATTCTGCCTTCCACTTCGTAATGGTGTGCATGCACAGCCTCACCAGGCTGCAAACCTCCACTGCCCATATAACATTGGTTCCTTTCGTTCTAGGACTTCCCTTCATTCTCCTTTTCTTTTAAATCACTCCAGCGCATAGCAACCTCCACGATGCCTCGCTTCCCTTATCCTCCTTTGCTCCCCGGTGAGATACGGCTGCTGGAACTGCAACCCGGATTGTCCGACGATCGGCTTACCGGCACCGTCTTCCACAGGAAATTGTCACCCGAAGACGGAGAAATACCAGACTTCGAAGCTTTGTCTTATTGCTGGGGTGACCAGTCTCATCCAGAGCAAATTAAACTTACCACTGAGAACCCGACAATTGGAGAGCAGTCAGACAAGCCTTCGGATTTCGGAGATATTGACATTGGGCCGAATCTGGCCTCTGCTTTGCGGGCACTGCAATATAACAATCTGCCCCGCATAATCTGGTGCGACTCAATCTGCATCAATCAGAAAGATGTTACTGAACGTTCCGGTCAAGTTCAGCGTATGCACGATATTTATGAGTTTGCCAGCAGAGTCATCGTTTGGCTGGGCCCCACAACATCTTGGAGTCATACAGCTATGGAGATGCTGCGATGGGTGGCAAACATACTCACCCTCCCTGATCTGCTCATGCCAGAAGCTCTTTACAACCCCTATGGTAGTAGATTGATCTCTACCGTAGACGGGAACGGAACGATCGATTGCAGAGAGCCCTATTTGCTAACCCAGGACCAATGGCTTGCGTTTGAACAGCTACTAGCTTTAGAATGGCACCGCCGTCTCTGGACTTATCAGGAAATAGTCCTTGCAAATCAAGAAACATCCATTGTGCGACTAGGAAGTGAGGAAATGGCATGGAGCAAGTTCATGAATGCAGGCCTTTTTGTATGCACGTGTAGCCCTTTGCCACGGGAATTCTTCCTCGATCCAGATAGCTTCGATACAAACAACGAGGCATTTATCCTGAGGGTCAGTACAACTGAGAGACCTAACAAGAGGAGTCGCGATTGGCTGATGGAGCTGGTGTTCACGAATCCATACCACTGCTCTGACAATCGCGATAGGTTATATGCACTTCGAGGGTTAATGGAACCTGCTGTTGCCCAATGTATCACTGTGGATTACACAAAGTCTCTCAAACAGATTCTCAGTTCAGCTTTCATCGTTCACTTCAGTCAGCAAAGAAATCTTCGTTTTCTGGAATACTGCGACTCTGATGTATATCCCAGTTGGGTAGTGGACCTTGAACGACGTCTAGATCCTCCTATCCTCACGAACGATGCATGTGGAAAATCCGCCTGCTCTGCGACTTTGATCGAGTCTGGTATTCTGGAGGTGGCCGGGGTGCCTTGTGATGAGATAGGCGACGACCCATATATTTTTCCCGAGGAAGGTTTGCAGTCTTTCGAGGAACGTATTGCAGATATGGTCGAGCATCTGGTGGGAAACGACGTCCATCATGACGATGATTGCCTCAACGAGCTGTTAACAGTGATGGGATATGGCGATTTCTGGGACTACAGCATAAACAGAACTGGATTTGCACCAGACGAGACATCCATGTCGCTCGAAAAGGTGCGAGAGATTATACGAGAGTTGATGGCAGATCCTTCGAGCACCTCTCTACCTTCTCGCTTGTTGTCTATCTTCAGACTTTATCTAGTGCCAGGGTACACTAAAACACGCAATGGAAGCTTTGTCCGTGTTCCAACAGGAAGTCGCAGAGGTGATGTAATTGTGACTCTCCTTGGCCTGCGCAGCAACCTGGTTCTCCGCCCTCAACCGAAAGATGGATCCTACTTGGTGATCGGGCCGTGCTATCATCCAGGTTTTTCTGACGGTCAGGCTCTGCTTGGGGATGACTTCCATGGCTGGCAGAGGGGATGGTGCACTTCTACATCTATGCTTGCCTTCTGGAAAGAAGGACATCCTATACATCGATCAGACCCGCGCCTCGATGGAGTTGCCTTGCCTGATGGATATACTGAACATGTTATTAGCATTTCCAGTCCTGAGTCTCAACGACCTGTATGGATACATAAGGATTGGAATTGCAAAGGTGCGATGGAAGGACTGCGCTGTGATCCAAGAATGTCAGAAGACGAGCTAAAGAAGCGAGGGGTGCCGATACAGAGATTTCGCTTGATATAGGAAGATCATGCTGACGACTCTGGCGAATGTAGAGGGGAGTCTTATTAGGGATGCTGCTTTGATGAATTATATCGAAATTTCACTACAATTTTTTATTCGCTATCTCGACCACGATACTGCATAAGGACATGGAACAGACGGTCAACTTGTGCATCAATGCCTCCAGGGTCGTTCCACGTGCGCAAGCGGTATCCTACTATTGGCTGACCATCGCCAAGAAAACTAACATTAGCAATAAAAAATTCATTTATCAACACTGGCTCAATAATACAAGGTCAATTATTATCACGGTGAGAAAACAGGTATCTGGCACACCCGCACGATAATTGGTCAGTCGCAGCCAAGAGTTGAAAGAGGTTTAGATCCAATGACGTGACCGCCAGGAGTTAAAACGAAGCTTAAATCTCCATTACGTGAGTCACTTATCTCCTTGCATCCTCCAAACGCGTCAATTGAGCTTCTGCTGATACCTCAAAATGGTTGTCGGCGGCTGGGAAAATGCCGTGCGTAGAGCTGCAGATCGCGGGCTGCAGACGCTCAAGGTCAATTGGCATCTCGGCTTCACTTCATTCGGTGGACCGCCCGTCCACTTCAAGATTGTTAGAACCACTAATCCTCGCGATTTTATATGCCTCTACTGACGAGTAAAGTTTCATGATAAGTTTGTGAACAAATTGGCCTGGATTGATGAGCAAATTGTACGCTCGCATCGCACCGCAAACTGAACAAAAACTAACAAACGCATGCAGTACCAAGAGCTTTTCAGTGTCGCGCAGGCCCTTTCGGGTCCTGGAAGCACCAAGATGCTGTACTGCATCAATCTCATCCACGGCGGAGTCCTCGAGGCTATCTTTGCCTTTCTTATCTGGAGGTAAAACTCACGATCCAATGACTGAAACGTGATGCAGAATTAACCGCTAAGAACAGCTTGCCTGGTTGCTTTGGTATGTTTGGCCTCTCAATTGGCGTCTCCAACATCGGCGATACTCTCCCTCGCGCGGTATACGCCCTTCTGTCAGGCTTGAACGCTGCAACCGTGGGAATCATCGCCTTAGCAGCGGTTGAACTCTCGGACAAGGCAATCACGGATCAGCCGACAAGACTTGTCCTGTCGATCACTGCGGCTGCTGGAATGTTGTATAATGCTCTTTGGTACTTCCCTGCGCTCATTGTTGTGGGTGGATGTTGCATCGTTATTTACGACTACCGTTGGCTGCATCGCCCGGTTCGAGCTGTGAGGAACGCTATACTTCGGGTGAGAAGAGGGAGACCCTCTGGAAATGAGAACATCCAAGGCGCCGAGACCGGAACGGACAACGTGAATAGTTCAGCTATTGCTCTTCGCGAGGAGGTACCAACCGAGCAGAGAGATGAGGAGCCAAGAGTCGTGCCCCAGGAATATCGCCTCAACTTCTCATGGAAATCCGGCACCGCAATCATCGCAGTGTTCCTGGTCAGCTTCATCATCGTCATCGCCCTACGAGCTGCACTGACCGACGCACCGCTCCTATACAAGCTCTTTGCGAACTTGTATCTCGCTGGTACCATCATCTTCGGAGGCGGCCCCGTGGTTATCCCACTGCTTCGCGAGTACATCGTCGCTGAGGGTTGGGTTACACCACGCGACTTCCTCATCGGTCTAGCTATAGCCCAAGCTTTCCCAGGGCCAAACTTTAACTTCGCTGTGTTCCTCGGTGGTCTTACAGCTGCGAACAATGGATATCCTGCCATTGCGGGAGCGCTGATAGCTTACCTTGGTATCTTCGTTCCAGGCATGGTTCTCGTCCACGGAACGATGGGTGTCTGGGGAGTTCTGAGATCTCGACGCTGGGTCAAGTCGGCGGTGCGAGGTATCAATGCCGGTGCTGTTGGATTGATCTACACGGCTGTCTATAGGATTTGGCAGGTTGGATATATCGATCAGGGCTTCCAGTCTGGCAAGAGTTTGGCTGATGATCCTTGGTGGGTTGTTGTTACTGCGACGGCTTTTGTGGGAGGACGATATTTTGGTGTCGCACCGCCGTTGGCGATTCTGCTTGGTGCTTCGCTGGGGTTGCTGAGGTATGGCATTGTCACAGCATGAGTTAGGCTCGTTACCTAGGTGCATGCAACTGCATCGGCGACGTGCGAGATGAGGATCTCGGTTTGGACATTTATCGAAAGATGAAATTTGAGATTTTGTGTCATTGTGTAAATAATCAGAACAAAGTTCGGACGCTGGCGATTAGTATGGTACGATTGAGGTATGAAGGCATCATGTTCTGGTGGGGCCGAGCGGCGACTGCTCGGGATGGCTTCCGTGATGCTGGGTACGTACGGGTTCAAAAATTGGCTCCAGACCGGCTCTCGGCAGCGAAACCGCAGACGACTGACTGTCGGCTGCAAAGAATTTCCGAATGCGTAAGCTCTGTCTATTTCGATCCTACATTGCATGCGGTGAAATGAACGGTCAACGTGTAGCAATTAGCGGAAGATAACCCCTCAGCTCTCTCGACCAGACTGTAGCATGAACCAATTTCTCACTTGTCACAACATATCTTTGAGGCCACTCATAAACCCAAATGTCATGGCATCCCCTCTACCGGTGTAGTATCTCACTGCCGTGTCAAGACCAACCACATGATGCCCATAATCCGGGGTAGACACCGATGAAGCGGGGAAGAAAGTGGAGGTTGAGTTATCTTTTGGTGGTGGCCTGTCTGGCCTGTGTATCTTTGCGGCGGCTACGCTAACGAATTCTGTGGTCCTCGTGAGGAGCCCCGTCTCCAAAATTCGTTATCTTATCCAACCAGATGATGTCGTGATGTTTCTTTGGCGATATCGGATGACGACCCGATACATGTCTTCCAGAACAATTGATGGCTTGGATGCTTTTTAAATGCAGTCTTACCCGTCCTTCATCTTTTCTTTGTCTTTTACTCTATTCCATAATTATACTTACTTTTGTCTTCGAGTTTGGGTTCTGTAGTTGCTGACCATTCACCGGAATAGCAACCCGCCTCATCCCCGCCAACAAACCTTCACAATCCGACAAGATGTTAACAGAAAACACAAATCAATCGATCCTCATTCTAGGAGGCGGCTGTTTCGGTCTGGCGACAGCATTCGAGCTCGCTCAAAAGGGCTACAAGAACATCACAATTCTTGAGAAAGATGTTGATGTACCGAGCCGCTTCTCCGCTGCTTATGATCTCAACAAGGTCATCCGCGCCGAGTACGCCGATGACTTTTACACTCAATTAGCTCTCGTAAGCAGCCGCCCTAACTCATGGATAAGATTTTTTGACTCAAACATAACTTTAGGACGCAATCCGAAAATGGCAATCTGATCCTCTCTATTCTCCTCATTATCACCAAACCGGCTTTCTCAACGTCACGTCCGGCAAAGCAACCCAAAACACCAAGGGTGCAGTGGAGAGCTACTTCCAGTCACTGCAGAAGAACCCAGCTTTCAATGGCCAAACTATTCGCGTGAACAGCAGCGAGGAGATCAAGAAGCTCGTTCCCAAGTTCAGCGGTCCACTAACCGGCTTCACCGGATATCACAACAAGCTCGCTGGGTACGGCCACTCTGCTAATGCCTTGAGAGCCGTATACGAGCAGTGCGTCAAGCTCGGTGTGAAGTTCCATCTTGGAACGAAAGATGGCGAAGTTGAGTCATTGCTGTACGCATCAAGTCGAGAGGGGACGAAGTGTATAGGTGCCAGGACACGTGTCGGCACCATCCACTCAGCAGACAAGACCATAGTCGCTCTAGGCGCCGACGCCGCCAATATCCTTCCACGCATTGGAAAGCAAATGACCGGTCGAGCATGGGGTGTCGCGCATATCCAACTCACAGACAAAGAAGCGGCTGAACTCAAGGGCATCCCCGTCACCAACGTTCGCGACCTCGCCTTCTTCTTCGAACCCGACCTGAAAACCAAGAAACTCAAATTCTGCCACATGGGAGGAGCATTTACAAACTACGCCTTCTCCAAAGACGGTCTCTCGATCCCCTTCCCCTTACTAGCAGATTCACAATTCATGCCTCTCGAGGACGAAACGCACATCCGTCTTCTTCTCAAAGAAGTATTCCCTCAACTAGCTGATAGACCTTTGATTGATCAGCATCTGTGCTGGTTCGCTGACACAGATGATTCGGACTTTATTATTGACTATGTTCCTGGTACTAATGCGACTTTGGCGGTGTTGAGTGGTGATAGTGGACATGGGTTCAAGATGTTGCCCATCTTTGGAGAGTTTGTGCATAAGTTGCTTGTGGAGGAGAGGCAGAGTCAGGCGAAGTGGCAGTGGAAGGATAGTAAGACTAAGGCTGCGGCTGTTTGGAGGAGTAGTGAGAGTCAGGAGCTTGCTGCTGTTCCTCGGGCGAAGTTGTAGAGGCCTGAAGTGTAGGAAAGGTGTCTAATATGAATCTCTATTGTCTTATCAAGAGTGTTTCCGTCTTGTTTGTATGACACACTATGGACTGCAGCTCAGCCACTTCATGGACGGTCAAGTCGAGAGACTAGCTCAACCAACGGATAGACCAAGGTGCAACTACAACTCTTGCATCTCTCTTTTCGGCTATAAATAGCGGACAAACAGCGACTTTGATCGTTATTCGTCAGCAGCATAACGAAGTGAGGGGTCGATATCTCGTCCGAGTCTTACAAATCCTCAATTACACGACACCATCGACTCGCAAACGAGGTGCTGTTATTTCCGATTTGAGCCAAGATCATTAGATCGCGCAATATCTCAGGAATGGTATTGGACAACTGTTTATGTTGCAATCACTTTGCATATCGCATGTCGAACGTTGGCCAATGAGGTTTGTCGCAGTAAGTCTTGGTCATTGTCTGCCATCATGGCGTGACTGGTCAAGTCGGGGTCATTGTAACAGTAGTGAGGGGATGATGACCGTATATCAAGATGTCTTATTCTGCTGAAATTCCAAATTTCAAATGAAAGTTTCATAACAAAAGCATTATATAAGATATCAAAGTCCAATTTGTTCAAGATGGTCCCAGCCCCAATCGACCCAAGCATCAAAGATGTCGCAGAACCCATCAAAGACACCCTCAAGATCCCCGACGCAGCCAAACAACGTCTCGAGAAATCAGGCATAGACCTCTCCAGAGGCTATCCCTACCGTCCTTCTCGCCCTCTGTATCTCGACGATGTCTACAAGATTAGAGACAAGCCTCGCGATCATATGGACGCTGGTGCTCGAGCTGACAAGTCAAAGAAGAGTCTTTTGTCCGCTGCGACAAAGGTTACTGATCTGACTGCTTACATCGGAACTGAGATTGAAGGCCTGCAGTTGAAGGATCTTACTAATCAGCAGCGAGATGAACTTGCGCTGCTTATTGCGGAGAGAAGTGTTGTGTTTTTTAGAGATCAGGATCTTTCGCCGCAGGAGCAGAAGGAGCTTGGGGAGTGGTACGGAGAGGTTGAAGTTCACGTAAGTGATGCACTAAACCTCGTCGTGGCAAATGCTCACGCGAAATAGCCTCAAGTGCCTCATGTCCCTGGCGTCCCAGGTGTAAGCGTCCTCTGGCCCGATCTCATGGCTACAGAGCGCCCAGCCAGTTTCCGTCAACCCGGCGGTGCATCGCGCTGGCACACAGATCTCGTTCATGAGAAGCAACCAGCAGGTATCACACATCTCCACAACGATACTATTCCATCTGTTGGTGGAGATACCCTCTGGGCATCTGGCTATGCTGCATACGAGAAGCTGTCCCCAGAGTTCCGGAAGATCATTGATGGCCGGGAGGCTATTTACCGCTCTGCTCATCCCTACCTAGACCGCGATCATCCCGAGCAAGGTCCAAAGTACATTGAGCGCATTCATCCTATCGTTCGTGTTCATCCTGCTACAGGCTGGAAAGCGCTCTGGGTGAACCGTGCGATGACGGATAGGATTGTTGGTCTTGATCGAGCTGAGAGCGATGTCATTCTTAATTATCTTTATGATGTTTACGAGCAGAACGTTGACATTCAAGTCCGATTCAAGTGGACGCCAAGAACATCCGCCCTTTGGGACAACCGGTAAGCTTCAGAGAATTCACCGACATATAAAGTGCTAACGGGCTTTAGTATCACTATTCATAACGCCAGTTGGGACTATAGTGGAAGAGAACCGCGACATGGCACGCGGGTGACTTCTCTGGCTGAGAAGCCGTACTTTGATCCATCTGCGCCTACGCGTCGGGAGGCACTTGGTCTTTTGGGAGACAGTGAGAAGAAGGAACTTGAGGAGTCAAAGTAAAGACCATAGGTTGTATTCATTGCCCAGGATGTCATGTTTCTTATTTCTGGGTAAAATCAAGGATCAATTGATAAAGATTGACTATTTACCTCCTCGTATTTTTCAACTAGTTAATCGCTCTGTGATTTCCACTTCAAACCCGTTATAACCTGAATTTCCATCTAAGCAAAGCCAGTGGCAACAACAAAACTAACATCATTGACAAAGCTGTTGGCAGCATCAAAGTCATGAACACCACCATTTGAAGCAGCATACCCAACGTTGTTGTAGTGTCGAATATACCTGGTCGGATAGCTCCATGATCGGAACGAACTTCCTGTTCCACTCATACCCTTCTGGGGGCAGAACGTAGCATCCTCATTGAAGATCTTGCTCCCGTCACTCTTGTTAACGTACAGCTGGAAGCCAGAGTGTCGAATGTAACTACCAGGAGTATCGTTAGACTCGAAAGATACACAGCCGCTGTTGGCGAGACCGGTGCGGACGGTCCAGCTCGCTGACTTCTTGAGGGCGCTGGAGCTGGAGCTGGAGATCACTTGGGTGTTGACGTTGGAGGAGCTGTGGGCGAGGACGCGGTCTGTGTAGCCGGAGGTGGTGACTTTGAGGGTGATGGATGATCCGACGGTGAGAGCGGTTCCGCTTGTCAGAGATGTGGTGGCGTATTTGGCCGCGACGATGTTGGCCTGCACGGAGTTCTCGGTCGCATCAGACGGGTATCCGCTGGTCATTACTCCTTCGTAGAAAGTTCCCTGAGCTCCATTGCTGTTATCACCGCCAATGCCGAGAATGATTGCTCCTTCTTTGCTCATGGGGTTGTATCCACCATCAGGGCGCGCACCGCTGTAGAAAGTCGACAGTGAACCCGAGGCGGCATTTCCACCACGAATGGCCCACGTTCCGGGCTTGCCCTTAACGACAGCACTGGTGAAACGGTTGGAGATACTTGGGTTGGCAGTGTTCTGCTTGGCGCCCTGTCCAGAGAAGAGGCCGTTCTCAAGATCAGCCATGATCCAGGGGCCGCTGCCGGAACCAGAGCCCCAGACGGTGTTGTCGCCGAAGTAGATAGCTTCCATGTGTCCGTTACCAGTGTCTCTGCTATTGGTCTCCGCATTGCCGTAGTCAAAGCAGCAACCACCGTTGTAATGCGTTCCGTCGAGAACAGCATACATACCCTCGGGTTCATCGCCAGTGGCGGAACCATCAACTTGGTTGTTACGATAGCCGGTACCAGGGGAGATAAAAACTCCGTAGGCCTTCTTGCCGTTCAGCGTAACGGGTGCACCATCAGCAGCGGCAAGGTTATCATAGCCATTCACATCAGGGCCATTGAAGCCACCAGGGGGAGCCTGGGTCAAATGGTTGCTTCGGCCAGACTGATCATAGATGATGGTGATGAGACAGGTAGTGCCGCTGCAGAAGGAATCTTGGGCAGATGAAGCTGCGACACCGCCTGCGGAGACAGGCTTGATGTCGGTGAGGGCACCGTCTGAGGCGCGCTTGATCTGGTAGAGACCGCCGGTATAGTTGTCAAAGAGGGCGCGGGTAGTGCTATGAGCGGCGATACAGGGTGTTCCGCCGGACTTGTAGATGTCGCATGGTCCTGCGGAGACAAGACGAGCGGTGGTGGCGAGACCAAGAGCGAAGACGCTTTGGAGAAGCATTGTGATGGGACTATGAGAAGATGGGTAGAACCAGAGCCAAGTGTCTTTGACAGATGATTAAAGAAGAGCTGCTGAATTACAAGAAATAGAAATTACGGCACAGAATAAGAGCTCTTTATATAGATGTATCCATACTGAGGTCTCTCGTCCGATGCTTTCCCCGAACCCCATCACAATAACATCAGACGAAGCGACTAACCACCTTCCTATTCCGCTCGAACCCTCCAAAGGGAGTAACTATTCACAAATTCCTCGGTTGGACAAATCCGTTCAGGGAATTGGTGTGCCAAGCCTTATTCGCCCGCTTCTCCAAATCTGCGGGGTATGCGGATCGGCGCCATCGTCATCTGGGGTAGTTACCCCAGGGGGCATCGCGTGGCTCGGGCCTTGATGTAACCATAAACCGGCACGCAAGTGCCGAATTTGATGCGAACAAATTAGAGGCTTGAAAAGATTGATCGGTGGTAAGAGAGCCAATGGAGGGAGATTGTGGGGGATGCATTTAGGGCCGAGTCGTGATGTGGGCGGTATTGAGATCGTCGTGACCTAACCGAATGGGCTGTGAGTGCTATGGGGACTAGGGATGGTATGTACTCGATTCCTCGTATATTTGATGTCTAATGCTTCAAGACCGCGCATGACATATGGCCTGAACTGATCGTAAGAGATGAAAATAACTAGACCAACTCTACTGAACTTACCTGCCTGAATTGACCTAACCTTGACACGGCATTTGCCACTGCCTGTTCCCATCACAAGCGCTGCGTCATGACTGGAATCGCTTCACTTCTCCCAAAACGCCCCAATGAAATCCTCCACATCCTTCCAAAGAGCATCCGGCTCCTCAAGCGCAGCAAAGTGTCCACCCTTGTCATGCATTCTATGCCACTTCACCTGCTCCGTCTGCTGAATCCATCTCTCCGGCGCCGTGACAAGCTCCTTCTTAAACGCCGAGTGTCCAAGCGGTACCTCAAGACTCTTCCAGGCATTCATCATAAGCTCATGATCCTCAAGGACTGTCAGGTGAAGATAGATAGAGGTTGGGTAACAGCCCGTAAACCAATACAGCGCTATGTTTGTTAGGATGAGGTCTTTGGAGGGTGTTTCGTCGGACCAGCGGTGCATTTTGTCGCCGATCCAGGAGAGGAGGGCGATGGGGTTGCTGCTGAAGATGTAGCCTGCTGTAGCTGGTTTGGTGCCGTCGAGTTGGATGAAGGCTGTTTCTTTCTTTTGGAACTCGGCCATTCTGCCCAATGCTGCTATTTCATCGGGGGTATACTTGCCGGCCTTGATGCCTTCCTCGACATCTTCACCTGGGGGAGGTGAGATATTGAGCATACTCATATGGACGAGCTTGCATGCGGGATCAATGTTTGCGATGACGGGTGCGGTCCAACCGCCCAAATCACCTCCCTGGGTCATATACCCCGTCTTGCCAAAGCCCAGGGAATGCATCATCTTTGACATAAGGCGGGCATTGTCAATATGGTTGAATGGCTTGTCGAGGGGTGGTGCATCAGAGAAGCCGAAACCGATATGGTGAGGGACGATGATGTGATAGGGTAGAGACTCAGGATCGTACTCAGATTTGAGTTTCTGAAGGATGGGTAGGTATTCAACAACAGAGCCAGGCCAGCTATGAAGAAACAAGATAGGAACCGCAGCAGGTTTCTTAGAGAACAAAGCCAAGAAATTGATCTTGTAATCTTTCGAATCGTCATCAGTGACTGTGATGTCAAACTGCGGGATCGAATTGAGAGTAGCCTCCCATTTCTTCCAATCGTACCCATTCGCCCAATACTCAACCAATTCCATCAAGGTCTTTCTCGGAAGTCCAAAAGCGCCATCTTCACGTGAGTTCCAGATATTGGCCTTCGGAATAGGCGATAGCTTGAGAAGTGTTTTAAGCCGCTCGATCTCACCATCAGGAACGGAAATAGTGGATGATGTAAGATTTGCTGACGCGGGGACGAGCCAGGGCGGAGCGCTAAAGGAGAGGGAAGACATTGTCAAAATTGGTTTGATGGTGCTTAGAGTGATTGAAAGAGGCGAATTGACTTGGAATTCAAGTTTTAATGGTCTTGTCGACTGTTCTTATGCGTTTTTGCTCAACCTGGGGATGGACTTCTGCCTTGGGATGATGATCCTTGGAGGCGTAGATGCGCGAGGTTGATTGGCAGGATGTCAGATTTCTAGAAACTTCGCGAAATTACTTCTCACTAGCGTCAATAAGATAAATAAGAATCATCTAGATACTGCTGGAAGTTTCTGATATTTATTAATTAACGTTGTTGTGCTGCCGGAACATCAATGAGCTGTATTGGCTTCGGTGCCCATAGCGCACCTTTGACTTAGAATTGGAACGAAATTCGGTTCTAAGATACGGCTCTGTAGTATGAAAGAATGAGGCCACTGAGATCGGAAATGTTTCAATAAACTGGCGATTACAAGCGTGAGAATATAGTAAAGGCAGCAAAAAGAGGTGACGGGATTTGCCTCTAGTAGTTGGCATTCAACACAAGAACATTCCTCTCTACAGCTATCCTCCTTCGCTTGTCACTCTATGTTAACATCCAGAAGACGCATCATCTTCTAAGTACCACTTGCTGCTGAGTCTCTCCATGACACGCCACCTCCCAGCATGACTATCACGGCTGTATATGTTTTGCCTGATGTGGATCTGATCTCATCACAGATTGTCATCTGGGGCTATATCTCTCTTTTTCTATTACTATCTGTTGGACTTAACCACCTCTGCATTATGTTTCCTGTTTTCTTGGCTTGCATGCAGTCTTCATCAGGTGGCAGATATAGCAACAGAATCTCGTATAAGATGTGAGTTTCGCGTACTAAGAGCAAAGAAGCTTCAACATTGCATATCTACAAGGATGAATGCTTATCCTGATGGGTTGCCAGATTTTATAAGATTTAATCCCTTTGTCTATCCATAGTTGAGACTCGCTTAAGCTGGTATTGCTCAGATAACCAGATAACTACGCAAGCGCTTGGTAGCCATGAGGTTGAATTGTAGCCTGCCAATACAGGTGATGTCTATAGAAATGCTGAAGAGTTGACCCTGTATGCAATTTGCTATCAAACTTATTGCATGAGTTGATACTCAATGTAGGGCGGACGGAGATATAATGTCTGCGTGAAATGAAGCCATCACGAGATCATTCAGAACCGCAACTCGACCAAAGGTCCAGGATTATTTTATGCAGGGCGTGACGAAGGATAAGCATTGGGGATTTCTTGGGTTTATCGCGCTAGTGATTATCTACCGCTGTGTCTGTGAGCAGGCCATGTGCCATCTTATGCGGGGTGAGCACGACAATCTCTCCGCTCACGAGGACGTCGATCAGCGAAAAGTCCTGTACAGAGCGTCGCACAGGATAAATGCTTATATATATCTCCGCGGAGTCCAAGTTTTTGACATATGACCCTTTGGCTTTTCTTCCAGTCGATTATAGAAGATCTGTCAAGTATGGGATATTGAACCACCTCCAGGGTTCTTATCTTTGTTGCATGAGAATTGGAGATAGTGGCGGTTTTGGTGTGACTGCTTATCTTTGCCCCATGTTCTAGACTGCCATCATGCAGATTCGACGGATATGCATCGAATCAGCTATGGCCCTTCCGTCAAAAGTTAAACCTGTGCAGGTATAACAGTTAATATGATCCATGGCGTATGCCGCTTGGCAGCATGATCTGGCAGTCGATCTGGACATCTTCCCGCTATGGATTTCACCAATGAAACAACGGTCTCCATGTCTGGCACACAAGCGATAGGTCAGTTGGTGCTGCAATCTTATCACAAGACCCTGGAGGGCTGTGTTCAGCCCGGAGATGCAATGCATTGACGTCACAGGTTCGAGCTCTGTGTCTTTCTTTTCCGGTAGATCTACAAGTTTGATGGCGGTCTCAACTTTTCTCTTAGATCTCCGAGGATTCCATGTCCCGAATCCTTATATACAATGACAGCCCCAGAATTACAATGCTGTTGGCGACCTGAGTCTTACCATACTTATCATCCCGCTCAACATGGCTTCCGACTCGACGCTTATAGAAGCAGATGGGATGACGGAGACTACTCCCTTGCTACTATCTCACAAACGCCGCATCCAGGCCTTTCTACCGCCAAACACTGCCTCGCAGCAGGACAGTCTACCATATAGTGATTACCATACCATCGACTGGCTTCAAGACCTTGTGCAGGATAGCCATCGACGCGATAACTCAAGTCTCTATTCCCGACGCGGGTTACGCTACCGCATCACCAAACTATGGGACGCTTCTCAGGGATGGGTCGCAGCTTTTCTCATCGGTCTCCTCACCGCCTCGATCGCAGCATTCGTAGACGTCAGCGTTGAGGTTCTAGCAGATCTCAAAGATGGCTACTGCGCCAATAACATATTTCTAAGTCACCGAGCATGCTGTGCATCAGAGTTAAACTGCCAGAGCTGGAAGCCATGGACAGAGAGCTACGTGTATGCATACGCCATCTATGTCGGTCTTGCTTTGGTCTTTGGTATCATCGCTGGGAGTGTCACGGCGACTACGAAGACGAATCTCACTGCCGTCGCTCCGGAAAAAGAAGTGCGGTCTGCAAGTCCCGGTGGAAAGGTTATGTACATGGCAGCAGGAAGCGGCATCCCTGAGATAAAGACTGTGTTGTCCGGCTTCTGCATCCCTCATCTCTTCGATCTCAAAGTCCTTATCGTCAAGGCTATCGGATCAATCTTTGCAGTCGCAACAGGCATGTGTTTAGGGAAAGAAGGACCCTTTGTACACATCTCCGCTTGTGTTGGGTACCTTGTCACCATCTACATCCCCAAATACGCGAGTAACCAACGGAGACTGAGGGAGATGCTTAGCATCGCGTGTTCAGCGGGCTTATCCGTCGCTTTCGGAGCTCCGATTGGAGGTGTTCTCTTCAGCTATGAGGAAATTAGCACTTACTTCCCACGAAGGGTACTCTGGAGGAGCTGTCTTTGTTCAGTAGTGGCGGCGGCTGTTCTTAAGGAACTCAACCCTACAGGCACTGGCAAGCTAGTTCTGTTTGAGACGAACTACGGTGTCAACTATGATTCTCTTCACTATTTTGTCTTCGTCATTCTTGGCGTCTGCGGTGGCATTTTCGGTGGAGTATTCTGCAGAGCCAACTTCCTGTGGTCCAAGTCATTCCGCAAGATACCGCTCATCAAGAACAGCCCTGTCTTCGAGATAGCCCTCGTGACATTGATCACTGCAGTTCTCCAGTTTCCGAATATGTTAATCAGGGAAACTGGGGACATTGTCATGCAGCGATTACTTGTTGACTGCAATCATGCGGAGGAGGACTGGATTTGCCAACAAGAGGCCCAAACTACTGGCAAGGGCACTTACTACGCTTGGTTGGTCTCCGGGACATTCGTCAAGCTATTTTTAACAACCATTACCTTCGGTTGCAAGGTCCCATCTGGAATCATCATTCCTGCCATGGATGCAGGCGCGCTCTTTGGTCGAATGATCGGACAGCTCATACCCAACATCTCACCGGGGATATTCGCCATGGTCGGGTCAGCAGCCTTCCTAGCTGGAGTTAGCAGAATGACCGTCAGTCTAGCTGTCATCATGTTTGAGCTGACTGGAGAGGTCAACTTCATCCCGCCTTTCATGATCGCTATCTTGACGGCGAAGTGGGTGGCTGATGTAATCAGTGCCGATGGTGTTTATGATCTTGCTCAGCATCTTCAAGGACATCCGTTCTTAGAGGCTGAAGGAGCCATCAGCAAGGTCAGAGAGTTCAGAGATAATGAGGGCACTGCGACTGTAGACGCTCTTCTTCCTTCAAAAGGTGTCTTGGACGCTGTTGTGTCTGTCGGCCAAGACTATCGTGTACCCACATCAATACTCCAACAAAAGCTCTCTCATCTTCAAAGCAGCGGCTTGACCGACTCAGGACTTGTGTTCGTTAACGACAAGGGACTCTGCCACGGTTATATCTCGCAATATAAACTAGAGCGAGCCCTGCAGACGATTGAGAAAACCGATGGTGTTGAAGAGTCTTGTGAGATCAACTTTCTTGAAGGTACTCTGGCGGAGGCGATTGACAGAAGTCCCCTTACTCTTCCGTCAAAAGCACCGCTGGAGTATGCTGTGGAGCTGTTTGGAAAGATAGGCATCAGTTATCTTGTCGTCACTGAGGAGGATACGGCGAAGGTGCAGGGAGTTGTGTCGACAAAGCAATTGATCGATTTCTTGGATAGGTTGAAGTAGACCTTTGGGTAGTACACGGCATAAAAAAAATACATTACTAGAAATCCTATGGTTCATTTCCCGGTGAATACGTCAGTGCTTGGGCTGGCGAAGTCCAGCCTGCGAATAGAAACTATTGTGCCATGCACGGTAATAGAAGTCCCTTGGTGAGTTCTGACAAGCTGACAATAGTTCCATTTTGCTAAAGGAGCTTAAGCTCCGGGTGACATGATCATCTCCACGAAATCCCAAAAGCTAACACTCAAACTAATTGCACCACGTAAGTTCATGATACCAATTGGCAACAGAACTTTCTAAGAAGGGGGCCAGGTATCGAAGACTTGCCCAGATCCCGGGTAGATTCAGGGGCTAGAAGGAAATAAGACGGGCTTCAGCACTCAAGCGAACCCGCGGAATCGCGATGAGAATCGAGGATGCCGATTGAGTCTTGGCCCAGGCACCTTCGCTTATTAGCGTTTAATTAACCACTCTCAAATCGATAAGGTTTCTCTTAACGTCTCAGGCCGTGGAAGTTCTACGCGAAGCTACTGGTGCATAAAGTGCTGTGATGAATTTCCGGTTATGCAGTGGCTGAAACTATTTGGGTGACAGCTGCCGGGATTCTGACTCTGCAAATCGAGACAGCCTAGACTACTCCTCAGGCATTCCGCGATACCTTAAGACATACAAGTGATGGTAGCATTTAACAGTGAGGAAAAGTTGCATTCACGGACCGGAAGTCGCTCACAAGTCCGCAGCGTCACATCCCAAAATCATCCCAACTTTTAACATCGTCATTATCTCCCAGCATCCCTGCCACGGCCTTCTTTCCGCGCACCCGCTAAAATCCATTAGTAAAATAAACCAGGGGCCAAAACCCAGGAATGCAACTCAATAAACATTACGTGGCTTGCGTACACGACTCATGCACCCAACGCGTTATCACCATGAGTCCTTTTGTTCTCCCCCATCACAAAAACCGCTCAATTCCCCTGAACCTGTGCGGCCCGTCAAACGGAGACACCGTCTGCATCGTGCGGAGCGGAACATCAGCGATTCGCTAGCAATATCGTGGACCCGCGATACCCCCCTGTCTTGGAGCGCCGATCTAGTCCGGCACGGGAATAGCACGCCCTGTGGCGACACGGCACGTGCATCTCCCTGGGGAAATCTTCAAGATCAGCAGGTTTGAGCTTCTCTCAGCTTGCAGACTTCATCTCGAACATGGCATACCAACGCGAGTTCGAGATGCAAGCCCTCCCACCATCCCCAAAATCACGAAGCCCCGAACCAGAACCCAACGACTCTTCAGCATGGAGCCGTCTCATCACAAGCTTCTCACGCGCCCCATCGCGACATGATAGCCTGAGCAGCTACAACAGCTACGCCTTCAACGGGCGGCTGTTCAACATGAGCAAAGCAAACTACAACTCTGCCAACACAGCGCTAGCGCGAGAATTAAAGAACCGGCACTTGCAGATGATTGCGTTTGGTGGATCTATCGGAACGGGTCTTTTTGTCGCGTCGGGTGTTGCGCTGTATCGCGGGGGACCTGTTTCGCTGCTTTTGGCGTTTATCATCATGGGTGCTATGCAGTTCTTTACGATGCAGGCGCTGGGGGAGTTGAGTGTTGCGTTTCCGGTGGGAGGATCGTTTGCGAATTATTCGACGAGGTTTTTGGATCCGAGTTGGGGATTTGCGATGGGTTGGAAGTAAGTGAATGCGAATAAGTGAGATGAAATGAGACTGACTTTTGACAGTTATACGTTGCAGTATCTCATTGTGCTGCCGCTTGAGATTATCGCAGGAGCATTTACAACGAATTACTGGAACCCCAACGCCAGTAAGAGTATTTTCATCGTCCTCTTCTTCATTCTCATCCTCGGCATCAATTTACTCGGGGTGAAAGGCTACGGCGAAGCTGAGTTCGTATTCTCAGCCGTCAAAGTCACAGCCATCGTCGGCTTCATGTAAAAAAACCCCCAACTCACCCTCCTCTGCAATCTCATCTAACAAAGCCAGTCTTCTCGGTATAATCATCAATATCGCAGGTTCCCCAGAAGGAGACTATATCGGCTTCACACGGTGGCAAAACCCCGGCGCCTTTCACAACGGTTTCAAAGGCTTTGCAAGCGTTTTAGTAACAGCGACCTTCTCCTTCGCCGGTACAGAAATGGTCGGTCTCGCAGCAGCCGAAACGAGCAATCCGAAAAAGTCCCTCCCCGCAGCGGTGAAGCAAGTCTTTTGGAGGATATCTCTCTTCTACATCCTCTCGATTCTACTCATTGGGTTGCTGGTGCCGTATAACGAGCCGAGATTACTAGGGGCCAAGTATGGTTCTGATGCGGCGGCTAGTCCGTTCGTGATAGCGATTGAGATGAGCGGCTCGGATGTCTTGCCGGATATTATGAATGCTGTTATTCTTATATCGTTGATCAGTGTTGGGAATACAGCTGTGTATGCGTCGTCACGGACATTGGCGGCGTTGGCGGAGCAGTCACTTGCGCCCAAGATGTTTGCGTACATTGATCGAACTGGACGACCTCTGGTTGCGATTATTTGCTGCGGTTTGCTAGGCTTATTGGCATTCAGCGCCAACTCCAAGATCCATAACGAGATCTTCAATTGGCTCCTTGCGATCAGTGGGTTAAGTACGCTCTTCACATGGAGTTCCATTTGCATCTGCCATATTCGCTTTCGAAAAGCATGGGCGCTATCAGGATACAACGTATCCCAGCTTGCCTTTCGGTCCCAGGTTGGAGTTTGGGGATCGTGGGTTGCACTCGCAGCTTACGGAACTGTTCTAGTTCTTCAGATCTGGGTTGCCATATCGCCGATCGAAGCGGAGGGTGAAGATCCCCTCACAACGCCTGAACGGTTCAAGAACTTCTTTCTACAGATTTTAACGATCCCTATTATCTGCTTGTTCTATTTTACGCATAAGATTTGGGTGGGGACGAAGGTGGTGAAGGATAAGGATATAGATATTAACACGGGGAGAAGATATCTCCATGTTTGGAACGAGGAGGAGGAACAGGCGAAACGAAAATGGCCGTTATGGAAGCGAGTGTATAACCATTTATGTTAATATTTGAGATTAGAGTACTATAATTATTTAGTTCAAAGACATCATAAATACGTTTGCAGCTGTGAACTGGTTGTATTGGCGTATTGGTGCTGGAGATTGCTCGCCAGATGACTCACGGCCGGTCAGCACTAGTGGAGTTGTCGCTCAACCAATTACTAACCCCGATTCCGTTACACCATCGGCAACTCGGGCTTATCATAAAAGGGCGATCCAGCCAACGTCATAAAGGGATCGCAGAGCCTCATGAATCCTCCAAATCATACCGGTTAACCACTTTTCCAGAAGCTTCAACGACAGCAGCAATGGCAGACCACACATTCTGGCAGTACATCCGCCTCAAAGCAATCGTCACTTGCATCCGTCTCATAAACTACATCTTCACTCGTCCTCACTTCACGCCCTCACCAACATGCACCCGCAAACTCATCCGCATTCCCTCCCGCGACCTCAATCGCTTCATCAAGGCTTGGATCTACTATCCAAACAATTACATCGACACTAAAAAATACGGTCTCGTAATCAATTGGCACGGCGGCGCTTACACCCTCCCGAATCTTGGCATGGACCATCAATTCTGCGAGAAGATAGCCACAGAGAACAATGTCCTGGTTCTCGATGCCGATTACCGAAAAGCACCCGAGGACCCCCTTCCAGGAGCCGTTGAAGACGCTGAAGATACTTTCAGGTGGGTTGAGAGTCAGGCACAAATGTTTGATCTTGACAGAGTTGCCTTGTCGGGGTTCAGCTCTGGAGGAAACCTAGCGCTCGTCGCATCGTCTGAATTGAGGCATGAGTTCAAGATGAACATCAGAGCGGTATACGCTTTCTACCCAGGCATTGACTTGTCCATTCCACCGGAAGAGAAGACAGTTCCGGAACCCATCCGACCTCTTCCCGTATCGTTTCAGCATCTTCTCACTGACGCGTACGTACCGCGCGTAGAAGACCGCAAGTTGCCCAAAGCATCGCCTATGTATGCCGAGGGAACCTCCTTTCCAAAGCATGTTATGCTTGTTGCTTGCTCTGGGGATATATTCACCCCCGAGATTGAAGTTTTCGGAAAGAAGTTGGAGCGGGCTGGTCGTGATGTTGAGATCGTCAGGGTCGAGGGGGCTCATGGATGCGATAAGACTACGAACCCAAAGACTTTCAGGCCTGAGGCGAGAAATTTTGCGTATGCTAAGGTGGTACAGAGCTTACACGGTGTTATGCAATAAGAGGGAGTGCGGTGAAAGCCGGTGAAGACAGGTTGACTGCCATTTAAAACATCAAGTTGGAACATATGAACATTTTTGCGGTATACGTTGTTTAATAAGTGGCAGAGCGGTTTTCATTGCTTTGGTGTTCTGAATATGAATGTCGGCGAGTTGGTTCGCAACAGTTCTGGTGAACACGCAATATACTCACAGGAACAAGACACATCAGGGCTGGCTAACCGACCGCAACGATGAAAGGCTTAGGAACTGAGATTGCATTTTCTATCCCAATCTAGTCTCGCTTTAAGTTACATTAAACGTAAAGGTGCATCAACCGCTCAAGAAATACAAGGTCATTATACTCTTGACAACAAGTCCCTGATTCCAGCCCAACAGCACACCAACGCGACCATAGGAACTCAGGGAAAGTTCATGGAGATGGAGGAACACGAGGCTATTTCTGACAGATTTGCCCAGACACAAAAAGCAATCGAAGAGTATAAGTGTGAAACCGGTCGTCGTGAACAACGAACTCGAGAGCGAGATCAGGAGTCTCCATCGTGAGTATAGGCAAACCAGCAAGAGAATCAATAACTATTGCCAACGCCACAGTGGACGCCGGCGCGGCATGAGTGAAGGGCTAAATGTAACATACTAAGAGAGGGTGATATTCCCAGTTCCATTGATGTTCACATGTTCATGTCCATTTCCAGTGTCAAGTTCAAGGCCAGTCAGCTACGAGAGGTTACCAGTGTCCGCGTTCGCATAATCCAGTGGCCGTCACTGCCATGGTCCCAAGCTTGTCTCGTTAGGTACCTGTCCACTGCCACATGGAAAGCTGGTCGCCAACCTTTTATATTCGCAAACTCTTCCTGACAAACTCTTCACCTTTCTACAAATCTTCACCTTTCTACAAATCTTCACCTTTCTACAAATCTTCACCTTTCTACAAATCTTCACCTTTCTACAAATCTTCACCTTTCTACAAATCTTCACCTTTCTACAAATCTTCACCTTTCTACAAATCTTCACCTTTCTACAACCAACATCACACCGAACCACAACACCTTTCCCTCACATCCAAGTTCACGAATCCTTGCCCAAGATGTCGTCGGGCGATAAGGCGCAGCATTTTGAGATGCTGGGCAAATCCCTTTTCAAGTGAGTTTCTGCTCATGATTTGAAACAAAAGGCTAATACTCATGTCAGACTCTACGAAACCGAGATGTATTCCGACCTGATCATCACTTGTGGATGGGACGTCCACAAGGTCCATAAGGCGATTATTTGCCCCCGATCTTCTTTTTTCACCGCCGCTTGCAGTGGAAACTTCAAGGTTAGTCAACGTTTCTCTTTGCCCTGTACGTAAGACTGACGATGAATACAGGAGAATTTGGAGAGCAGAATCAACCTGCCGGATGACGACCCAACCGTAGTGCGGGAGATGATATACTACCTCTATAACCTGGACCTCGTTGGTCACGAGTTCATCCCCGAAGACGGCAACTTTATCGAAGAAGAGCTGTCAGACACCGAAACCGACGGCCCGACGCTACGACGCATGGAATGGAAGGGCCACCGATTCGTGGGCAATCGAAGAGTCAAGGGGCTTGTTCCCAAGCTCGGAGTTCGCATTGGTCCCCCCAAGAACCTGTGTTTGTTCGCTAGGGTCTATGCCGTCGGAGAGAAGTATGGCATCCCGGGATTGAAGACCATCGCGCTTAGCAAGTTTGAGACACTCGCCAAAGCATATGCCCACACCAACGACTTTCGAAACGCAGCGGAGGAAGTGTACACCTCCACCATTGACCAGGATCGTGGCATGCGAGACGTTGTTGTTCAAACTGTGGAGGAAAATATTGCGTTGTTGAACGACGCAGATTTCGAAGCTCTCGCCAAAAACACCCAGTTGGGTCATGATCTTCTCATGAAGATGACTTCAACTCGCCGTGCAGGATAGAGAAGTCTAGGCTTCCATGGCAGACTTTGGACCATCCTCGCGAGTTGAATCCGACCATCTTTAGTCGCCTCTTGTCCTTGAAACGTCGGATGTTAAAGAGCTCAATATTCAGTTATCCCCAGGGAAATACGACAGAACTGCCAGGCTTGACGGTGGTCTCTATGGTGTGACATTAATTGGTAGCGACAGAGTTGCCAGACTCACCGAACCTGAGCAAGTCTTCCTTACAGTCACCCTTCCCCCACAGATTTCGACCCAAAAAATGAAGAGTTTAGGCCATTAATGAAGATTTCGGGTAAGCTTGGTATAGTTTAGGCCTGCAGATTAGTTCTTTCAATGATTAACGTCTGAGACTCTTCACCAATTAACTTGGCCCATTTTCATGTAAACGAAACCTTCGACCGGTTAGACTTCAGTCTCAAGCGTGCAACACCACAAATCGCAGTTGCTTGACCAAACTATACCATGTGGGACTTGATAAAAAAAACTCTGATCCAAATATATATGTAAAGGCATGTTGCACGGGCGAATTTGCTGTGCATGCACCTCAACACATCCACCATGGGGGACCCTATGGACTACAAACTAGGTAGCGGCCCACCACCACTTTTCAACACAAGCGAGAGGAGCAACGAGTGTCTAAACAGTCTTCCGGGGTAATATTTGACAATTATTGCATAGTCTTTTCTTTTGCTGATTTATGGAACAGCGTGCTTGAGACCGGAGAGCTTTCCGACCTCACTATCATTTGTGGCAACAATCGGTATCGTGTGCATAAACTCATCCTTAGCACTGGCTCTAAATTCTTCAAAGTCGCCTGCACTGGCACATACAAGGTAGCACAAATCGAATCACTATTTCCAGGTCGCGAATTGGGAATCTTACAGTATATCGCAGGAATCTGATGGGGAGATCAACCTCCCAGACGATGATCCCGCTGCCGTGCGAAAGATGATTGGATATCTTTACAATATCGACTACAACCCCACAAGAACCCAGATGCCGGATTACGAAGACGATGTGGAGGCAGAGCTATCTGATACAGAATACGACGGGGAGGCACGGTATCGAATGAAGCTCTTTGGAGCAGAATTTATTAAACGAAAAAGAATAAAACAGCTCAAAGAGCATGAACGGGGAGGCTGGAAGGCAGAAGAGTCTCCCATTTCTTCGCAGCTCTGCCTACAAGCGAAAGTGTATGCGCTGGGGGAGAAGTACGGGATGCAAGGTCTTAAGAATGCAGCCAAGGGTGCGTTTGAGAGCGAAATCCAGATTGGCAATGTTGGGGTCGACGAATTTGCGGAGGCGGTGGAGGAGGTGTACACTTCGACGGTCAGTGAAGATAGGGGGTTGAGGGATGTGGTTGTCAGGATGATTGAGCAGGATATATTATTGTTAGATCATGTGGTTGTGCGGGAGGTCATGCGTGCTACTGATTTTGCGTTGGATGTTCTGTTGTACATGTCACAGGGAATGAGGAGTCAGGCAAGGTCTAGAGATTCATCACAGGCTGTAAGTCTGAGAGTTTGGGGGTCTTGACTACACTAGGACTTTTTATAACATGAGAACTAAATTCTGTCCGCTAATTTAAGCCCCAGCCACAACGATCCTCTGTTTTTCTCCTGATCCTCCTGCACATAGCTCATTGCCAAATCATAGACCAAGCCCTCTTCCTTCAAGAACTCCTTCATATCCTCCCGCTCAAAAAGGTTCGGCTTCGATTTCAGCATTCTGACAATAGCGTCGCGAAGAGGACGATCGCCTTCGGCAGTGCAGTTGTATGCCTCCTTCATCATATGTATCAAATACCCAAAGTAAGTATCATTACTTCTCCCGAGCTCCTTTTCACCCTCAGTTTCAAAATTATGAACAGCTAGAGCTTCGAGGCCGGCGATGCCGTATTTCTCGCCTAGTGTGTACAGTTTGTAGTGAACATAGAGATTGACGTAGGAGAGGCAAGAGTCATGTGACGCTCGCTCTTGTGGAGGACGGACAGAGGCAGCGGCAGCGGCAGTCTGTAGTGGATGCAGAAGAGACTGGTTGGCAGAGGAGTTGCCGCTGACAGAATGACGAGTTATTTTCAACGGCACTGTTCCGGGTGGTAAAGGAACCGTTGAGGGCCGCTGATACATCGGAACCAGCTTCACGTCGTGGGGGATAGTGTACGTTTGATGATAGAGATACTCGATCATCATGCTCACGGCAAACGGGTCATTATCGGACAGGTCGATCGCGCCTATCTGAGCTTCCTGTACGAAGTAAGTAAGTATTCACTGCTAGATTGGGGCAAGTCTACTTTTACGTTGAAGGAGTAAGATCGAGGACAGATGATTGCCTTGTGGACTTTGTGGCGCTCCTGACTACAGATGATAACGAGGTCGGAATAGTCACCGGTTTTGAGGAGGCTAGACAATCCGTCAGCATCGGAGCTTTTGACCAGGTGTCATAGGAGAGACTCACTTTCCAAGGGCGCTTCTCTGATCGCCGACGTGGTCAAAGACCTCAACACTCCAAGGGGGCATGATGGGTCAGGGGCCTTGCTAGGCGAGGGAGTTCTCCAGATCTTGACGCGGGGTGCTGTCGCAGAGATCTTGACGACAGATGGAGAGACTTGCAGAAGCATCTAGCGATGGTGGAAGATAAAGAGTAAGAGAGATGAGGCATTCCTTCTATAGCAGACATGTTTGTTCATGTCCAGGCAGTAACGGTGAAACAAACAGTTGTTGTCACTGCCTGGCCAAATCTCGACACTTTTTTGTTGTTTGGCTTGGTTGCCATGTTTGCACAAGACATCATACGCAACATCCTGGTTTCAACAAAAGCGTGAGTGAGTTTGGACTATGAATGATGAGCTGTGTATATTGAACAATCTCGACTTATTTTATGGCAATATAAATTAAAGAATTGCGCTGGGGTTTGCCAGTATGTTAGGCGTTTCTGATGAAGTGAACATTGTGATAGTTCTTGGTTCAGGATAAAGCATACATCTGATGTTGGCTACGGGTATGACCTCCATCCTACCTAGGTTAAGACATTACTTAGGCAAATTTAGTTCATGTTAGGATACCTTTAGACCAGTCCTTCAATCCGACGCAAATTCCATGACCATATCAAAGCTCAAACCCAGACCAGGATCCTTGAGAACTCCCTTCACACAGTCCTTCTTCAGCAGATGCTTGTTACTTCTCAAGATCGCGACCACCGCATCCCGGAGAGGACGGTCCGTTTCAATAGTCGAGGTATATGCTTCTCTGATCGCTTCCAAGAAGTCGTCGGTGTGAAGACGAAATGGGGCCTCTGTCTCGAATTTGCGAAGAGCAAGTGCCTTGAGGGGTTGTATGCCGTACTTTTCGCCGAGGGCATAGACTTTGGCGTGGAGACGCAGGTTTTGGGTAAGAATGGTTCGCGGAGGAGCAGACGGCTGCGGAGGGGGAGGCGGGGTCGGTGCTGGGGAAGGTGATCCGAAAAGCAATGAGCCAGGGGTGGGATATGATTGATCGGGCGAAGCTTGGACGGAATTGTAGCCCGAGGGGGAGTTGACACCTCCGAAGTCACCACGTCCTCGTCGGCTCCGGCCGCGTCCTCTCTCTGGTATCTGGGAAGCGGCAGGTGGCGGAGGAGGAGGAGTAGAGGCGGTACCGAAGCCAACGGGCACAGGTTGAGAGATGGGAGGAATTGGAGCCTCCGGCGGGGCTGTGAGCCTCTTGACCCTCTTGTTGCCGACGAAGGTTGCCCCATAGAGCTCCATCTTCCTCTTTTGCTCGTCATTGTACTCGGTGTCAGAGAGATGTGCCTCGATGCCATTGCAGTCGCGGTGAATGATCGCTCCAGCCGGAACATACGTGTCATGATACAGGTACTTAATCATCATGCGCACGGCAGCCGGATCGTCGTCAGGCAAGTCGATTCTGCCTGTCTGGGCTTCCTGCGAAAGTCAGCCTTGGTCTCGGCACGAGCCCATCGTGAAGGCACAAACCTTGAACTTCCCATCGCAAGCGGCCTTGAAGAAGTTCGATCGCGGGCAGACGATCGCCTTGTGGACGCGGTATTGATCCTCGCCACACGTGATCGTGAGATCAGAGTAATCTCCCGTTTGGAGAAGGCTGGAGAGCGGTCAGTCCCTTGATCATAGTTGAAGAAAGTAATACTTACTTGGCGAGCGCTTCGCTCTGCGCGTTTTGGGCGGCCATGCTGGCGGCGCTGCGTTGCGAAGAAAAATGAGGGGATGTTGTTGGGAGATGAGAGGTGAGAGTTGTGATTGAGGCGGGAAGATAACCAAAGGCTAGGGCTCAGGATCACTCCCCTAAGTCACCATAAGACTTAGGTAAAGTTAGCATAACTTAGTGTAGATTTAGTGAGCTCTAGATTACCTTAGGGAGTTCAACACGTTGCTAACGTCAAGTCTTAGTCCCTGGAGTGACTACGGCTGGTGGCAGCTGGTAGGGTTACACAATAATAACAAGCCCCACGGCCTGGTCAAACGAATCAGTGATGGCATCTCCTGTTTGTCATACCAAGTGGCAGCAAGTGGCAGACACTGTTTTCCGTAAGTTGATGCCCTTTGCTTCGGGGTGTGGTGCCTGTTGTCCAAACAACCTCGCCCATGGATTTCTTCGGGATACTGCAATTTCTCTCTAGTTTGGTCACTGGATTGAACAAGGGACATGTGCAAGGAGAATCCAACTGGAATTTCTGTCCTCTATTCATCAAGTACCTCCCCCAGCCGCATCAAGGTCATCGGCAAATATCATCCCAAACACGACATTCACTTGCTTGCTACCGTGGTAACAATCTTTAACCAGAAATTCAACGGGTATGGCCTTTGCGCAACCTGCCTTTCTCCATCCAACACCTGTAACCTTACCGATCACCGGCCCATTCATTACCACTTCGTGTCTGTCGTCATGCGCGGGATTTGGCTCATCGGGGTCCAGCCCCTGAATTGCAAGGCGAAATTGATTTGCAGTTTTGACTGAGATGTAATTAAGGAAGACACGATTATCAGTTTTTGCGGTTGTCCTTGGAATTGCTTTCCCATGGCCTCGTGGGTTGATTATATATCCTTGAATGGCCTGGATGGTTCCTCCGCGCGACTCACTCTCGCGTGCTGAGGTGTCTATTCTCAGTGGTTTGGGCACCTCCAGACTGTCAGGACTTTGGGGAGTCAGAGGCGTGTCCGGAAGTTGTGACGATGGTGTTGGGGAAGCTGAGTGTTGCCCGGAAGAGTTTCCGCTGTTGGAACTATGTCCTGATATCTCTGATGGTGCTTCGCGCGGCACTGAATGGCTTTCAGGCTTTGAGGGCGCTACCACCGAGGATGGCCGTGGAGTCTGAGATGGAGCATCTGAGCTCAAATTCCGGCCTATGGCCGACCGCTGTGACGTATTCCCTCTTGTCCTTCTTGGCATCTCTCTTGTCCCGTCGCCGTCAGGAACAGGCGGTATTTCTCTATGCACGCTCAAAGGAATCTCTTCTAAAACAGATGGTCTGCGACGTGGTAATTCTGTCCTCGTTTCGGGCACCGTGCCAGTTCGTCGTACACTTTTCGCCAAGCGAAGAAGAGGTTTGGCCGTGGCATAAAACTCGGCTTCGAAATCTGAATGAATACTCGAGTGCTGCTCCTGTATTAAGGCCTGACATTGTTTCTCAACCATCTTCAACTGGCCACGTAAAGACGCCCTTGTTCGTGTCAGCGGCTTCCTTGCTCACCAGCAGTCCATACTTACATCTCCTGTCTTAAACATTGCGCAACTTCGCCTGAGGACTTTTTCAGCATGAACCGATTAACCTCGAGTCTGATAATGGGACAGACAAGAGATAAACAGGCTGCAACGAGCTGCATCTCGGGGAACAAGGACTCGACTTCCATTTTATCCCATATACACCACTTGAGTTTCTTGTACAAGTTCGGTTGATTTTTCAATTGCTTCAACTCTTGCGCTTTGTCGCTCATCTGATTGCTGATAGTCTCGGTACCAGAAACAATCATTTGCATTGAGTTGTTGTCGATGATGTACTGTAGGATCTTTGATGGCGCGACACTCATTTGTTCTAGGGTTGAGGAATGGCTTTTGAGATCTTCCAATGCAATATCGATGCTGGTGGCAGATGTCTGTATGTGGGTTGCCATTCTACGGATTTCACTGGCGACCATGCCATTTTCTGAGGCGATTCCTCTGAGGGCTTTGACGAATTTGGTGGCTGGTCTGATTATACCCACGACGGTGATGACACTAGCCAAAGCACCGATGGGTTCCATTTTGAACGATGTCTATGAGAATTTGACGGTGATGGTACAAATGTGGATTGGTCAAAACAATAAAGGAAGTGAAGAGACTGGGTGCGCTCATCATACTTACAGCCCATTTAAAACGACCTTTCTATGCCTTGCGGTGCAATTCGGCTTGTCATTAAACAACACCACAGCCTACTTTTCAGACGAGATTATCGATGCACTGCGACAAGTGGGTGTGCTCGGATTTCTGCTTTCGGCAGACAGTCAGCCTACGGGTCAGTCATCGATTGACACGTCGAGCTACACAATTGTCACAATCTGAACCAACAGCATAGCCTGGTTTCCATCACCCCGCCTCAAGCATTTGCCTTACTTGCAGCATGCCCAAACAAGTCAATATGTAGGGCGGCCACCGCAGCGGCAAGTAAGGCAACAGTCTGCCATAATCTGAAATTACAACTGGCTGATCCATGAGTCCAGAAACGGTATGCATGGCGGGAGGCGCTCACAGCTCTTGAACGGATATCGCATGTCATGTCAGGCGAGAGAGGACGCGAGATGGCAGCCGTCCAGTGCACTTTGGCAGTGATTACATCGCAACAACTTCCTTTCCAAGACTATAAACAACAATTCAATCAGTAGACTTCGCCCAGACGACAAGTCAGACCAAAGACAGATGCAGTGACACAGAACAACAATCTCGCCATCGCTGATAAATCCGCTGACTAATCCCCTTTCTCCCTCGGAACATCAAAACCCCGATGCCTTGACATCATCCTCAACTCACTGCCCCAGTCTCACACCCATCCCCAAATCACCCCCAGCCATGGCAAAGGCAGAGCTCGGATTGAAGATCGGCTTCTACGCCTATCCCATCGTCCTTTTTGTCACGCTCCTCGGCGTCCAATCCGCTCAGTTCTACATAAGCCGCCATGGCGCCACGACGCGTAAAGTCGCGTTGGATAGTGATGTAAAACAGCACATTGACAAGATTCGAAAGTTTTACGCGCGGTGTATTTGGGTCCTGCAGGTTGTACTCTCGGGATTGTTGATTGCGAGTGTGGTGTGCGCTACGAGGGAGGTTTTTGCGGATCAGGATGGTGCGAAGGGCAGTGTTGAGTTTGCGTTTAGTGCATATCTCGTACGTTTCCTTCCTCCCTCATATGATGGATAACTAACCAATGCTAGGCATCTTTTGTGGGAGTACTACTGTACTACGTCGCTGGTCTTCTTCCAGATCCTGAGGGACCGTGGAATCCGAACTCTGCTCACCTTTCAGCATGGTGTGTCGGTGCACTTGCAGAGATTGTCATCGCAGCTGCTCTTTCAGCCGTTGAGCCAAAACTTCGAGTATTACCTGGTTTCGTCGACACTCTCAACATTCTCGGAGCTGCGAGGGTTCTTGTGCTAGCTTTGATGATTGGGGCGTTGGGTTTGAGAGAGTACAAGACTAAGGCGCTGGAACCAAAGTCTTTGCCGGAGGAGAGACGGGGACTTCTTGAGAATGGGAATGGGACGGCTGAAGGATATGGAAGCATACAGCCTACGGCTGCTGAGCCGAGAAGGACGCAGGTTTCTGGGACAGGATGGCTGGACTACTTTGCTGGATTCCGAGTCTTGTTTCCTTACCTCTGGTAAGTTCCTCCCCCTAACCTCCGCTCCATCACTAACAGTCGCAGGCCAAAGGGCTCTCCCGTCTACCAAGCCATCGTACTAATCTGCATCATCCTCCTCATCTGCCAACGCACCGTCAACGTCCTAGGACCTCTCCAGCTCGGCACCCTCGTCGACAGCCTAGGCGAAGGCAAACTCCCCTACAAAGAAATCATCCTCTACGTCGTATACCGCGCTCTCCAAGGCAACCAGGGCGTTCTCGGCGCCGCGCGATCCCTCCTCTGGCTGCCCGTATCGCAGTCCCTCTTCCGCCGTCTTTCCTCCGCTGCGTTCGAACACGTCCTCGGTTTATCTCTTGAGTTCCATCTCAACAAGAAAGTCGGCGAAGTCACCAGCGCCCTGAGCCGCGGCGCTTCCATCAATACCTTTCTTGAAAGTTTCTGCTTCCAGGTCTTTCCCATGGTGTTTGACATTTTCGTCGCTGGTGTGATTTTCTTTGTGAAATACGATGCCTTCTACACCATCATTGTGTTCTTCATCATGTGGTCCTACATCTTCCTGACAATCTACGTCGCCAAGTACCGAGGCAAACAGCGAAGGGACATGACCATCAAGACTCGCGAGATGGAAGCTGTCAAGACGGATGCTATCGTGGCGTATGAGACGGTTCAGCATAATTGTGCTGTTGCGCGTGAGACGGCGCGGTTCAGAGAGCATGTTACTGTTTTCCAGCGTGCTGAGAGATTGGTGCAGTGGTCCTTGAACGGGCTGAATCTTACGCAGAGTTCTATTTTCACTCTGGGAACGGCGTTGCTTGTTTCGGTGTCGGCGTACAAGATTTCCATTGGGGAGCAGACTGTTGGTGAGTTTGTGAGTCTGATCAATTACTTTGTTCAGCTTCAGGGTCCTTTGAACTTCTTTGGGACGTACTATACCATGCTTCAGAATAATCTGATTGAAGCTGAGCGACTGCTTGATATCGTGAGTAGTTTCCCCTCTTCGAAAACAGGGTATACTAATGGAAACAGTTCAAAGAAACACCTGGCGTGGTTGAGAAGCCCGATGCCATCCCGTTGCCCTCACCCAAAGGCGAAGTCTCCTTCAACGACGTCAAGTTCGCATATCACGTCAAGAAAGGCGACCCCGTTCTGGACGGCATCAACTTCACCGTTGCCCCAGGCACAAAGACCGCTATTGTCGGAGAATCAGGCAGTGGAAAGTCCACCTCTCTGAAGCTCCTCTTCCGCTTCTACGACGTCACGGATGGCTCCATCACCATTGACGGCCATGATCTTCGAGATCTCAAGCTCGAGAGCCTGCGCAGCAACATCGGTGTCGTTCCCCAGGACACGGTTCTGTTCAACGCGACGATCATGTATAATCTTCTGTACGCGAGGCCAGATGCGACGGAGGAAGATGTCTACAAGGCATGCGAGGCGGCGAATATTCATGAGCGCATTCTCAACTTTCCGGATGGGTATGAGACCAAGGTTGGAGAACGAGGATTGAAGTTGTCGGGTGGTGAACGCCAAAGAGTGAGTTACGGTTACTGATTAGCTTTGCAGACGTAGTTACTGACATTTATAGATCGCCATCGCCCGCGCCATTCTCAAAGACGCTCGCATCCTTCTCCTCGACGAAGCAACCGCCTCTCTCGACTCACACACAGAGCGTCAAATCCAAGATGCTCTCGAGCGCGTCACCGAAGGTCGCACAACCATCACCATCGCGTAAGTCTCCCCAACCCCTCTCCAACCAATGACTAACAATCTGCAGTCACCGCCTCTCCACCATCACAACATCAGACCAGATCATCGTTCTTCACAAGGGCAAGATCGTCGAGCGCGGAACACATAATGAGCTTTTGGCTCAGGGAGGACGATACCATGCTATGTGGGAGAAGCAAACGACTATTGAGAAGAAAGAGAAGGAGAAGAAGGAATTGGAGGGTGAGGCGTCGGAGACTGGGTCTCAGTAGATGAGGAAGTGTAGGATATGTATTGTAAAAGGTTGGAAAGGCATTGCAGCGATTCGATGTTGGAATTGTTGGTTAGAAAGCATGGCGGGTAATAAAAGTCATTCTTGTTGGACTTCGCATTGTACTCTTGAGTGTCAGTACATCTTGAGGTAAGTGGGGTTGGCATCGCGTCGCATCTCAACACCAAGAATTGGTCATCTTGGCGTTCGTCACGACGCAAGCAATCGAGGCCGACCCAGCATCAATGCAGTCAGCCTAAACAACCATCACTCCTCAAAAACCGTACCAATCGAGAGCACTGCATACAAAGCTCCCTCAAAACACCAATTACATGCAAGAAACCTGTCACAACCTCCAATACAGCTTAGCCCAACCTACTTTGCGGGGTCACTCTCCTCCGAGGACTACGCCGACGTCATCTCACAAGTCCCTCCGCGGCACGGAACGGTCTGGACCAAGACCAACTTGGACGCGCGTATGTCGGCTGATGAATTCATGCAGTGTGTGTTGCATTGACTTTGGAGACCGTCAGATTTAAATCTGAGTGACGGGTCAACGCACTGACGTGTTGAGATAAGCCACGAGGCTGGCGTGTCTTTATGGGGCGGTCAGAATAGGCTTCACTGTCGAGATTGAGCATTGAAGCCAAGATGAGGGATTGCGCGATATTGGAAGTATCGCAGCTTGTGAAGAAACATCGCTGCCATTAAAAGTATTAAAAGTCGTATACAATTAAACATAACCCCGTCTACGTGAGTTTAATAGCATCCTTGGCCTCATCACTAGAAGCCTTCTCAAAAAACCGCATCCAGCACTTCATCATGAGCATATTGATCAAATACAACCCTCCAACCACCCCAACAACACCGAGCGCGTACCAAACCCACTCGTGCTCACCCAACCACATTATCGCCTTCGTATCGCCGTGATGCCACGACGCGCCCTCGTAATCAGTCAAATAAGGTTCAAGCTCCGTCGCATTGATCACCTGCACCGTCGTCTCGGGCAGCGACGGCAGTTCGAGCAGATAATTCTTCAGCGCCATGGTCAGGAACAGCGGGCCCGCTGATACCATGACTGCGACGTGCGGGAGGATGTGCGCCCAGGGTCGGGTTATGTCGTTGTAGAGCTGGATTCGGGAGAGGGCTTTTGTGAAGGCCGGGTGGTGCGCGGAGGTTATCATCATGTCGTTGGAGACGCCGGTGGGTGTTGTGCTCTTGAAGACGGCGTGGTGCTTGCTGCCGTCGGCTTCGATTTGGTGCAGCGGGATGGTCGCGTTGCAGAGCGTGTCCATGTCGAGATAGATACCGCCATAGTGGTGAAGGACAAAGTATCGAATAGCGTCGGCGCGCTGAATGTTGAAGGGGAACGTATCCCAAGTGTCGAGGAACCAAGGATACTCTTCCGAGATAAAATCACGAGCCTTTGCGTCCGTCCAGTGCTGCGACAATTAGCTCCCGTCCCCTCAATCAAACCACCAGGACCAAAAACAAACCTTGTACTCAAACTCGGAGTAAGTCTCCCTACAACTCTTTACCAGATCCTTCCAAGCCTCAGGGATGGTCTCATTCGCGCTGGTCTGGTGGAAAATCCTCGGTATCGTCCTCTGCGCGGGTACATCCTCGCCAAACGACGTATCATTCAGGGGCAGCGTTAATCTCGCACCAAACAGCTCCTCATTCCTCCGCAGCAGCGTGATGAGCGGGTAAAAAGCGTGTACGAGCACAGCAACAATTAAAAAGTCGATGAGGAGGAGAATCACGGTCGAGCGGCGCAGTCTTGGCAGGCGGAGGTACTTCTTCGGCACAGAGGGTTTCGCCCATTCGAGACGTTCTTCATCGTAGGAGTTTTTTCGTTCGGGGCCGAGGATCGGTGAGGATGACATGTTGGGGGATTAAAATAGGATTGAAGAAGAAGAAAAGGGAGTGAAAGGACCGGCAAAGCGGCTTGGCGTTAGGTGCGCTTTTGAAGGAGTGGAAAGGATTGAATTGAATTGTTTTTGGGGCTGAGATTAAATCTGACGGTCACAAAAAATGATGGATTGCGCCGCAGGGACGGTGGCAGTACAGTTGCAGTGCACCAAAGGGGGGGGTGACCCTTTCATTATCAGTGGAGCAAGCCCCCTAATTCCCCTCGGATTTTTCGTTCTCGCTTTTGTTTCTAGGGGGTCCGCGGACGACGGGATTGGCTGACCATCACCCCACTCCGTCTCTCATCTGACAATTTCAGCGGGTGCATTTCGCCCTGAGTTTATAGTGGCTTCATGCTCTAAGTTTCTGTCATCTGCCCCCCTGGCAATCTAAAATTTAGCCTCTGCGGAAATGGATCATCTACGTCACCAAAGCTGAATCGTCCAAGTGACCAATTGCAAATTGGTACTGGCGCTTCAGGGGCTGCCTCCCAGATTCACAGCCAAGACACGTAATAACACAGCGCTCCAACCCGCCAAGCTTATCCAACCCCCCCAACTAACCGCCTAACGCTCTTTAATTCCGTAGCCCAGTGCGTGCGTTCGCTTCGGTAGCTGTGATCAGAAAGAAATCCTGATCCCAAATTAATCCCTGCTTCCCTTGTTTTGACCCGTCCTCCCCTTGTCCATTATTCTCCGCGTCTTCCGAAGGTCGTTCTTTATTTATCTTTTTAACGTAAACTTTTTTTCCCCTTCGATCACTCACCCGACCCAACCTATTCGTCGTGATAGCCTTTAAGCTTCTTTTACTCTATTTTTTACACCCTTCGTCTTTCTTTATTTTTGCTGGTCAGGTTAGGTCGGCACATGCCGCAATAGAGGACATCATGGCTCAAACGCAAACTCAACAGGATGAACAAGATTTGGGTGAGCCGCAGTTTGCCTACCACGCCGTCGTGGAGCCAATCGTACGTATTTCTCTTTTCTCTGTGTAAACTCTCCCGCCGGGCAGAAGTCTAATGTCCTCTTTTTTGGCGGCACGTGCAGTTTATCGTCGGTGTCATGATCGCTTCATGTTACTTCAACCGCCTCCGAAACTTCTCCATCATCCCTTCGTCAAAGAGCGCCGACCAAGGTCTCCTCGGCCAATCGAAGCTGGAGCCATGGGACGAGGAGGACGTCCACGACGAGACGGAGCGTCTCAACCTCGCCGACGCAGCGTCGACGACGGATACGCACCCGCCCAAGAAACGAACGTGCTGCGGTGCTGTTGTCCACACGCCCAACTCGAGTCGGTATGCGAAGTACTATCACTCGCGCTTCATACAAAAGTTTCCGTTCCTCGTCGAGATGTTCTACTGGGCTGTCAATCTGCTCTTCTACGTCGGCGTCAAGTCGGCGAGTGAGCTTATCGCCGCCACGGATGGCGTCTGGCAGACTGCGGAGAACCATGGAAAGGCGGTCTTGTGGTTTGAGCATGAGGGTCCGTTTAGCTGGCTGTTTCCTCTGCGCGAGATTGATGTGCAGAGCTTCTTCAGGAACGATCACCAGACAATGCTGACCATATTGAACCGCGCTTACTCCCTGATTCACATCCCAGTCACTGTCAGGTTCGTTGTCACTTCTACTACCCCTCTCGTGAACAAACATGGCTAACAAGCTTAAGCTTCCTTGCATGGTATTACTACGCCGCGCCGACGCACGCCCAGTTCGCAGAGGCTCGTCGCATGATGACGCTCACAAACCTCTTCAGCTTCGTCGTCTTCACAACATACCCGTGTATGCCGCCTCGTCTCCTCCCCGAAGAATACGGTTTCTTCGACACCGTCCGCCGCGAAGACGCCGAGTCGATCTACGCCACCAACAAGTTCTTCAACCAGCTCGCCGCCTTCCCCTCTCTTCACTTTGGATACTCCTTCTGCATCGGCACTGTCCTCCTGTACCACTCTGGCCTCTTCCGCCGCCGCCTCGCCCCCCGCGAGAAGCGCATGAGCAAGGCGTGGCAGGTCTTCTTCGTGGTGCTGAGCATCGTGTACCCGGCGTTTGTGTTGACTATCATTGTTGCTACGGCGAATCACTATTGGCTTGATGCTCTTGCTGCTACGGGAGTTGTCCTGGTTGCTTGGCTGTCCAACCGCATGTTGCTTGGTCTTTTGCCCTTGGAGGATCTGTTCCTCTGGTGTGTCAAGCTGGAGAAGCCCTTCCCTACGACCGGTAACCGGGGAGGAAAATAAATGATGACACTCAGCATGTTTTACCCATTCACCACATAACGATATCGCATAGCAACCCATCGCAATGAACAAATTAATTAATGTTAATCTAGAATAATGTCAATCAATAACGTACACGCATGCCCCCACTTCACGATATCCCACAAGACGACATGATATGCTCACGTGCTCACCTCCAAACAAGGCTTGCACCCATGCTCGCCTCGTCTGACGGTGCGGAGAATGTGAAATTGTGGTGGAGTTTTGACCATCCCCTTTTATGCGCTTGACGGAATTGAATGTGGGACCTGCTGGAGGATCGGACCCGACGAGATTACCGTGCCGAATCCCACGAACGGAAGACGGAGGTTCAATGAAACGCCGTTGGAGTGATTAAAATCTGACCGACTCGCGTGGCACCATTTAATAAATTCTGGCTGACGAGAGACGGGCTGAACGAACGCGCGGACGAATTAATACGCGTAGATAAGATACGAGCAAGATTAATACGCCAAATACGCGTAGGTTTCACAGAAACTGTTGATCGGCATCGGTGAATACAAAGTGTCGAGAATCGGGGTCTCGGACGTTGGAATTTAGAGTTCAATTAACTTTCAAGCTTCAAATTTTCATTCAGGGGGCACTTCATTCATTCCTCTCTATTTTCTCTTGTCCAATCACGCTATGGAAGAGACTCGCTTGTCGAAAGGACCCTGCATCGCTTGTATGGACGACATTGCATCCGAAGAAGCCGGTTGCACTGCGAAGCGTAAGATTCTTATCTCGTGTTTGAGATCCCATGTACAAAAGGTCTTGGGGGAGTGTCACTGTTGCGCAACGTCGCTGAATTAAAAATGAGCCATTTATTTCTATACTCGGAGTTGATACATGCAGGTGAATCCCGTTGATTCCGTAACTAAAGTGGATTCGCTGTTTCAAATTGTTCTAGAATTGAAGATGATCTGATTGATGGTGTTGAAAATCTCAGGTACCCGATCAGTCCTACCCTGAAGCTCTCCGCCAAGAATGGGTCTGTTCTCCAGACCCTGAAAATCCAGTGCAAATCTTTTGTGTGCGATGTTCAGGGTCCAGTCCTGATGAGATGTTGTGAAACGTGAATCGGAACACATGTTTTGCGATGAATTTTGGCTGTGCGATGCAGATTTCTGTGGTTGGTTGTCGCAGTCTTTCGTATGTACAGCGCTGGTGGCGCACCACTGACTGTAACCTGTATTTGATGCGACGCAGTGCGATCAATCCACGGCCCAACATAATCCGAGACCAGTGGAGAGTCAAAGCATCTACAAGACTGACATCAACCACGAAGAATTTGACAAAGACTTGGAATATTATCATCACAAACTTGCTTAGGGCCAAGTAGAGGTCTCGGTTTGTAATTCCATATGATGCACAGCTTGACAATTGATGTGATTGCGACGACGGGCTAATAGTTACATCGACATGTGATAACCCTGCTCCGCCCATCCATAGACATTGTTATGATACCCTTCGTTTCTTTTTAATCCTTGCCTCCCACATTCCCATCATTTACTTCTTGGCAACAGCCTTGGCGAGGTCAGCCAAAGCCTCACGGCGCTTGAACTTGGCATCCTCAATGACACCGGCATCAGCATCGCTCGAGAAGTTTCCGCTCCAGGTGACAAAAGTAGCACCCTCATGCTTGCCCGAGGTGACGGGGTAGGCGCGGACGGTGCTGACGACAGAGGTGTAGCTGAGGGCGGGCTGCGAAGAGATGACGCTGTAGGTGATGTAGTGGTCGATGGACGAGTGCTCCTCCTGCTTGACCTCGAGGACGGTGCCGTCCTTGAAGGTCCACTTGACGATGTCGGTGTCGGGGGACGCGCCCTTCACCCACTCGCTGGAGGAGAGGGCCGAGTAGAACTTGGAGAAGTCTTGGAGCTTGATCAGGTGCCAGACGTCGCTGAAGGGGGCTTCGATGACGGCGGACTCGAGGACCGAGGTGGAGGTTGGGATGCGAGACATGATTGCGGTGATGTTGGATTGAGAGATTGAATGTGTTCTTTGATGGATTGATTGACTGATTGAGTGAAGTGGTTGTTGTTGGAAGAAGGTAAATAGAGGGGTCACAGGAATATTTGGTGGTGGTTGTTTTAGTGTCGTCATAGGCAGCTCAGAGCTCTCTACATTGGGCAGTAGCTACACAAGCTGTGCCGTTTTGAGGAATGAGGTGCCTAAGGCAATCAATGTCGTCACCATCAATCACACAGTTCACTGACACATTTGGCGACATCTTCAATTCATTAATTCTACAGTACTTCACTCAATTGCTCGTTCAATCGCGACAAATTTTTTCTTGAAACTTTTTTTTTCTTCACTGGCGGGGACCTGATGGGTGGGACCTGAATTCACGATCGATAGCACAGGGGGAGGTAAGAAAGCTTGGGCCTGTTATCCTTAAGGACAAAATTAATCAGGTACAGTAAGCATGACTCCAGTGACTTTTCGACTAAGTACTTTTGTCACCCCTCTCTTGGGCCACATGCTTTTCTTGCTCCCTGCGACAAACGCTAGGCGTTAAAGTGAAGAGGAGCCACTCAGTTACCCACCGGCTCGAATGAATGGCTTGCATTGACTGGTGCACAAAAGGTTTGGCGTACGTAAAAATAACCCATTTATACATAAAGGAAGAGGAAACGAGCCTCATTCAGGCTGTTTGGCTTCTCGTTCTGCTTTCTGGCTTGCCTGTTTGTGCGATCTTGTAACCGCTCTGAACCAGTAAAACGTTCCCAGAGTGAGAGGGATGGCAAAGATGATATACATCCACCATTGGCTAGACATGACAAGACGTCCGTTCTTGCCGTTGTCAAAGTCAAAGTTGAATATCCCCATGCTGAAGAGTGTCTGTAACATCAGCGGTTAGCATGCTTCTTCGCTTGCATCTCACTGTAAAGCTATTCAGACGGCGGGTTACTTACAGCGACAAATGTTGATGGGAGATAAAACATGGTGAGTTTGGCAATAGTGATCATGGCCTCACTGTCTAGCTTCGTAGCCATCGCGATATCGTTCATTTTACCGCTATCCTCTCGATTCGCCTCTGTCAATCTCATCATTGCTTCAGTACTGGCCTTGATGGCGCTATCTGTTCTGAGGCTCAAAAGAGATGAGAGCTACGGCAACAGGAGTCAGCAAGATGCAGATGTTGACAGAAAAGGTGATGGCCTTGGCCCATACCGTTGATAAGCAGACGTTAATTCTTTTGATGCGTGTGTTCTGGTAGATCTTGAAGGAGATCGCCTGGGAGCGTAGAGTCTGCAAGTTCTTCTCAACGCGGAGAAAATGCTGATCACCGTTATCAGGAATAGGCAGAATGTTTCTCCAATCCTTATGCTCGCTTATAGTGTCCTCGATGATCTGGATCATACAATCCGCTGTCTCTAAGATATTCTCTAGGTACGGCAACGACTTCCTTAGCTGAATCGCCGTCTCTTTCACCTCTGTCTCTTCATTCTCTGCAATCTCAAACTTGAGTGAATTGCTATAATCTTCCTACAATCCGGCTACTCAGGACTGATTCAGCTGATAGTTGGTGAAGGCTTACCATTTGGCGAATAGAAGCAAAAAATGAGTGTGCATCCTTCCCCTGATCCTGAAGAATTGAGCTCAAAGCACACGTAACAAGCGTAAACGGGTCATCCCCTACACGCAGGTCTTCCGCGTTTTTGCAAACAGAGACTAACTTTTCTCCACAGGAGATTGAACCACAGGTTAAGATACGTGTTTGTTTCGTCTTTGTGTTGAAGCTGAGATAGAACAGGCCTGTATCTTCATAAAGATAGGTAGCTCCCTCGAGCAAGTCGATTGGCAGCGCGCCAAGGTTTGAACCTGGAACGTTGCGGTTTTTGACATTGGTGTTTACAAGTGGTGTAGCGAACCAGATATCTGTTAAAGTAAGAAATTAGTTTTACTACAAACTTGGGATCTGCGGCTTACCGTAGTATGAACCGTACAGTCTTCGGCCCAGCCCTCTGAGGACGTTGTGCTCATAGCCACATGGGATCCAGGGTGCAAAGTTGAGCGCCTGGGATAACTCGTGTATCTCGCTACTATAAAGAAGAAACGTAGTCCCAGGAATCATATCGCTATACCATTGTTAAAATAGCAAAAGTAGATCATGAGATTGACAGACAAAATATGTATATCCTGATCATCCTGATCATCTATGGCAGATATAGTCTTATCTATTTCTTCAAAGTCTCTGAGGATAACCTCTTTCATTTCGACTTCTGCATTTCGTTAATAACATTCATTGGGCATGGTGTATGTACTTTCTTACCATGTCTCTCGTGAGTTATACGTAGATACATCAAGAGGTTGCCGTCTCTCCAACTATCGAAGTCGCGCAGTCTTAGGAACTTCGCAGACTCCAAATTATCCATATCAGGTGCGTAGGCAAGCGAGTTACGATTTGCACTGATGCTGATTGGGGGCTGGGAATCTGCGCTGGATGACCGTGAGGTCGACATATTGGTAAGAGTATGTAGCGTATGCACGTAAAGCAGAGGACTAATGCTCGAACAGGGAGGGACAGTTTTTTTTTTTGGGTTTCAGATATCGGTAAACATTTGGAAGAAATATTTAGATTGATATAACTGAACCCCCGTGTCGGTGGGAGAGGCTGTGCCATGGAAGGGAAGCCTTGGGAACTGCCTCGTGATACGCCACAAAAGATGGCGCACCCAGGCAACGAGGCTGAACGCACCAATGCCACTGAGCATTGTAGACTAGACCATCACTGAGTTTTGGACCATCAGGCAATAAGACCCATTAATCAGTAGGTATTTATAAGGGCGTATGCTACAAGAGCTATCTACCGAGCTGATATCTAGAACTGTCGACCCATTCGACTATCCGCAGCATCCAACCTAAATCTCTTCAACGCAAAGAAATTGTTCGCTCGTTCCAACCTTCCTCGCCATCTCTTTTCCTCCCTTTGCGCCGCTCTGTCGCTAGTAACCTTGAGCCTCGAGAGCTGCGCAGCGAGGATAGCTTCATTAGCCTGCACAACCTCCCGACTTCCATTGACCGTTCGCCGATGCGCAATCTCCGTACCTGGCTCTACAGGCGTTGAAGGGTCTAAAAGTTTCTGATCTGCTGCCTCCCGCCGAGGAGCACGAGGTTCTTCGTGTTTACGATGTGAGATAACTCTCCCAGAAGGTAGTCTCACCGGATCCCTTGCATCCTGCTTTTTATCCCCCAAAGCATCCTCGCACTGCGGTATCTCGTAGAATTCTTCTGTCTCTGGTGAGATGTCGAAGCGACAGTGGCTTTTGGCTAGCATGTGATGCTGTATGCCCTCGACTGTGCTCCGACGGGTGCCGCAGCAGATACATTCTCTGTATGTGTTGATGACGAAGTGAAGATACGAGATAAGTGTCTTGAGATCAACGGCTAAGAATTCTTGGAAGGGAATATTGAAGCCATGTGCGGAGGACATGTGTTTCATGCTCTCGTCCAAAGTTTGGGTGTCTTTGGTGCAGAAGAGGCAGTGACCAGGCACGAACTCCGTTGCGACGAGTTCCTGGTCTTCTTCAAAATCATCGTCTTCAACGTCACTTTCTGATTCCGGATCATCGTCCTCAGAAGCATCTCTCGTTTGCCTTCGAGACGGAGACAATTTTGAAAAAGAAGTTGTTGTTGATGGCACTGCAATGCCATGGACTTTCTCTTGTAGCTTCTGGACACTTCAAGCAACGGTTAGATTTTGCTTGCGTTTCGGTAGAGGGAGGGATACTCACTGTCCGTCGCTTTTGATATGGACTTTCCATGTTTCCAGTCCTCGTAGCTTGATGTTACATAGTCTGCAGAATGAAGGAGTCTGCGCGACTCTAAGCGACTGCTGTTGATCGCTGTCAACAACACTCATGCCTGCCATGGTCGATTATCTGGTCTTGCAAGTCGTCCTCTGGGGTTGAGTATTAGTTCGACCGGGCTTGGGATTTTTAATATAAATGGCAGACGTGATAAAAAATGGTGAAGCGTGGTAAGGGAATTTATATGTTAGGTCCTGTAGGGGTTGTTGGCGTGATGAGTCGAACTGACGTTGCCCCTTTCGGACATTTGTGGCGATGCTCACCGGGACTTCGTACCCGGGCTTCCGTGGGTCCGGTTGGTCACGAACACCTCATGCATTATAATCTCTTCTCTAACCCCAAAAGGCCAGTTCAAAACAATCCAAGAACCCCAAAATCCATCACAAGATACACCGCTGCGCGATCGACATCAACAACAGCTAACCCGGCTACAGCTGTAGTTGATCTTGATCGCGTAGCGGCGTATCTTGTGATGGATTTGGGGTTCTTGGCCTGTGTTGAAATTTTGGGATTGGATAAGAGATTATAATGCGTGAGGTGACAATAGAGAGGGCATTTGGCCCACTCAGGTCGGGAGAAATATCCTTTTTTATACTTATAGATTGAGGCCACTTGTTCAATTGGATTACAAGGTTTAAGGCAGCGGCTGTATGGCTTTAAGACTTGATATCAAGGTTATTATATTTTTTTTCTTTTGGCGTAGTGTATGACGTTGATTGATACTTACAGCTTATAATTGTCTCAACGATTTGCAGTTGAGACTCGTGGCTGGGAGCTTATTCCGGCAGACAGAACTTAGAGATATATAAAGCCAACACACTAAAAAGTCCTAATTAACTTTAGCTTTTAGAAGGCAATATGCATATAGCCTCAATAAAGATAAATCTCCCAATTAAAAACAGAATCTAGCTTTCAGGGTAAGCAGATAGACTTTAATACAGAAACCTAATCTCCCAGACGTGGCCACTGACGCTGTCACACGTAGCTACATAAATAAACACAGTCAAAATCATATTAAGTTCCCTCAGAGAGGGAGTAGTGTATGATGTCTTATATCATATTACATATACTGAAAAAAACCATCTTATTTTTTTTTTCACATTATCTGAGACCCCGATTGGCTATAACTCGCGTATTGCTACTGGGACATTCTGACTTTTCAATAACCTATTCAAGAATCACGATTCTCCAATCAATGTCAAGCTTCATCCAATCCTCCTCTTTCATAACACCAAGACCAATCCGACTCCAGACCCCCGACCCAGGTACCTTCTCTTCAACAGCCATGACGTTCAGCTTCACCTCCTCATCATCAGCTTCATTAAAGCCATACTGTCTCGAAACGACAATGAGGCTAATTGTATGACTCGTTGAAACGGGTCGTCTTCCCAAGAAGTTCACCACCTTGCTCTTGGCCGGATCGCTCTCTTTCTTCAAGACTTCTTCAAAAAGACTGTAAGATTCCTGCATGAATGGCGATGATAGCCTCAAGTCAAGCTTGACTAGTCCGTCGGATGTTTCAATGTGTGTGCCGTCTCGATTGGTGACCTGGATGGAAACATTGGCGTGGCTTGTCCGGAATACTATCCGTCCTGTGTCGTAAGGCGTAAGATCTCGATGAGACGTTTCGAGCTCAAGTGATTCCAATTGCGAGGTTACTGAGATATCAGTCATCTTGATCGGACCGGTCACTTTTGTATCCTCGATCCAATCGTAGCTAGACTTCTCAGCAGTTGTAGACACGGCATCGTCTTCCTTTCCGTAATCATTCACTCTCCTTAGTGAAGTGCCCTTGATCAAAGATACACTGCCATCACTCATCAAAGAGTAAAACGCCAGAAGCGACCTCACCTCTCCGACGTAATGCTTCCCGACGCTGAGACTATAACTACCAATGAACCCTGTCCACCCAAGCCAGGACCAACTAGGATACGGCACGCTGAGCGTCGATCCGCCGAGAGCATAAGTATACATCTCATCTCGTCGATCCTGTCCATACTTCCATACCAAGGCTTGATCAAATGTGCTAGCGTTCAAACCCCAGTGTATCTTCTCATTGTTCAGATGCTCAAAGCGACGAATGATGCCAAGAAAGGCGGGGAGGACATCAGAAGAGTAAGTGAACCTTCGCGTCGAGAATTGTGTAATATACTGGTCGAAACTTTCCGTGGAGAATTTGGCTTGGTTATCGTCCCATTCGTCGTAACATCCGAATGAATGGGATCTAGCAAAGGCTGTTGACCCGGGGATGTCGAGAAGTGACTCTTCCTCCCATGTCGTGGCATCACAACACCAGTAAACTTGCTTGTTGGTGAAGATGAGCGAGCGTCTAGACAAAAGACGCTCTTGGAACGTCCAGCCTCTTGTATTCCACGACGAGTACTGTAGCGTATCCTCTTCGGTTAGAGTAACGAGCGGCGTTACATGCAGCCCGCTCGATGAGACTTTGACTTGGCGTTGATAGACATCTCGTGGATTACTAGGGAGTCCTGCAAGTCCAGAATTTGAATCTTTGCCACAAGCAGCCAATACAGTGAAGAGAGCCCTGGAGTATATCAAATCCATTCGTGCTGTCTGATGTCCAAGATCTGTAGGGTCATCTTGTACGATACAAAAGGCGTCAACCCAGAGATACCTCTCGCCGACCTGTTCTGTAACATACATAGCGTCTTTGATAGTTTGAGGCATAGAGATCTCCCCGAGACTGTTGGGTTGTTGAAGTCGCGACAGGTTCTCTCGAGTCAACCGTCTCTCGAAGCGCGATTGTCTCGCCTCTTCGCTAGATCCCCAAACATAGCTTAGAGCAACGTAGCGCATGGTTGGAAGTAGATCAACGATCCTATGTTCCACTACGTCGATTACTCGACATCTCTCAGGCCATTCGGCATCGCTATCGCTTAGCCACTTGGGCTTTTGACACTCCTGTGCATGCTGGTCTTCGCATTGTTTGATCCAGCGCTGGGGGAGTGAGAGATCTAGTAGAGGCCCGATCATTCGACCTGTACCATCGAGTGGAAAGTAATTACTTTCATTTTGGCTTCCTTTTGACGGCCAAACAGCTTGTAAAGTAATTGAGTTGGCAAGTATAGCTAACCAGGGACATGGTTCTAGCCTGATCAGAACGCGGCTCACTGCCCCAGTTCCATGATCAGGGCCGCCCTCTGTATACCATGATTTATCTGAGGAGAAGTTTCGGGATTCAAGATAACATTTGATCGGCTCATCGTTAACTGTGAGTCGAAGTCCGTGTGTCTTGACCTCCTCGTGGATTACATGTTCCTCGCCTAGGACTTTGCTTCTGAAATCCGGATGATTCTCCGAGAAGCCGTAGGGCGCTCGTATGTATCGTTGTCGGTGAGCATCGACGATGAAGTTGCAGACGTCGCATTCTTCTGAGCGATCCAAGATTTCCTGTAGTGTACCCAGACAAGGATCTGGAGGCGGTCTGTAGGCTGGACTGAACGGGGCCGGGTCTGGAAAGAATAGCTTGTCGAAATTGATGGCAGCGCAGGCTGAGCAAAGCTTGGGGGATTTGTCGCTCATCTCGTCCTGTACTTGTTGATGCGAGAGAAGGGGTCTTCAATTTTTGCTTGTTCACGATGCGGGGATTTGTTGCATGAAATACTTGAGGTCTTATTGTAGGGCTGAATGTCAGCAGGCAGATGAGTTCGGTTTGAGTGGCGCAGTCAGCGTTAGTGCAGTAGATAAAGCGGTAGCTCCAAAAGGCTGATTCCAGGGCTGAAATGAGCTGGGACCATGTTGCTACCATCGTCACAGGTGATGAACAAGAACTTTGACACAAATTGAGTTATATTTCTATCAGTCAACTTCGTTTAATTGTCCCCAAAAAGACGCATTGGGTCAGAGGAACCGTGACCTCAGGGAGCAAGAAAACCTGACACTTGAGAAGAGGATGCTAAAATAAACTCAGTTAAGGGCCCTCCAAGCTTAGGCTTGAGTTGCCTGAATATTTTTATCACCTAGAGTAAAAGTTCTAATTCTTCTTGCTCCCCAGCATACCTTGTCTTACTCCGACTTGATGTACTCAGCAATGTTGGGTCTAGCTTCAAAAACTTCCTTGAACTTGAGAAGGACATCGGGAATTTTAGACTAGCAGGCGGTTAGTCCTAGTCAACTACGACCAAATTTCTTTTAGGAGGAGGCAACCTACAGGGATGGTCTTGGTTCGTGTGTCATTGTCAATGGACTGATAGATCGCAAAGTCGGTGTAGCTGACTTCATCACCCAGGAGGTACGGACCCTCGCGGTCAGAGTAGTACTTGGCAATGAGATCGTAGTACTTGGGGAGGTATTCATTCTTATACTCGTCGGTTGCTCCGCTGAGGTTGGCAACCCATTGGGACTGCAATTCCAGTTAGAACTTACATGGTGAGTGGTGGAATTGGTGCTCATACTCTCCAGTCGATGTAGATGTCGGAGACGGCATCTACCAAGTACTTGTCCTCGTTCGTCTGACCGTCATACTTGCCGAGGTCGCGAGAGAGGAAACGGAGAATTGGGATGTGCTATCAAAAGCGTTAGTTTTGTTTCACGTGCCAACTGTGGGTTCACGAACCTGAGTGAGAATGAGGCCCTTGTACTCAAGAGAAGGAAGGCTTCCAGTGCGGGTGATGCCTTGCTGCTTCAGCTTCTCGCTGGTCTCTGGCCAGGTATCAGGGTATTTATAACGCTTCTCTTCAAAGTCAATACCAGCATCCTTCAAGAACAGCCTATCAATTGGTTAGCCCAACCTAGCTGTCCATATTGGTGTCGGTGTTTGCGACATATACTCACTTGACAACTTCTCCGCGGCCAAGCTTGCCAATGGCGAGGTAGTGGTAAACGACTGAGTCTGAGGACATTGTTCCTGAAAGGGTCGGTTGTAGGTAAGTTTTGGGTTCAAAGGTAATCAATTGCTGCTGTATTTGATGGTGATGAAGACACGACGACTCCAAAACATTTATACTGAATCATAGATCACAGCGCCCTTCTCGCGGCAGAATCTCGGCTGCAGTCAGCGTTTGGAATCAAGCAATTACGTGATCAAATAAGGCGCATTCACTGGTGATTCCAAACTGTGCAGCACGCATGTCAGCGGGCGTAATTACCTAAGGTGCCCGAAAAGGTTCACCAAAAGAGGGGATTGCATAACGTTGATCATGACATGCCATTGTAAGCTCCGAAATAAATCGGAGCTATCCTGAACACGGGAGTACGAAGGTGGTCACAGGCAATTGAACGGGTAGCTAGTGCAAGTGGATATTAAATTGCCGGACAGCTAGTGTCAAGAATGTCTAAGTCATCACAAGTCTCATACCTCGTGCAAGAATCTAATAAGTGTCCTCATACTCGTAGCAAAGAAGACCCTTCTTGGTATGCATGACATCCTTGACCTTGGCCTTGAGTTTGACGGTCTCACCAATAAAGATGCCATGGTCGAGAGTAACATTACCGGCAGCCTCATTGTTGTAATCAAAGTTGACAAGAGGACCAGAGATGTCTTTCTCACGCTTCTTGAGATCGCGGATTTGCCATGACCACCAGAAGCGATCAACGTTGGCGTGATGGACCCAAAATAGAGGATCAGCGGCTATCAGAGTCAGTACATCGAGCATAGCAGAAGGTGAGAGCGAGTAGGGACTTACGACTCTGCCACTTATCAGTCATGGTACCATACAGCCCACCAACACCCCAATGTCCACCAGAGTGAGTAGTGCTCTGCGTAAGACGATCAAAGTGTCCAAAATCACTCTGCTGCATCCCATCCTCAACAGCAGCAGGCCCGCTCATATCCCTAAAGCTCAACGGCGCAAAGTCTCTTCTGATACAGTTAGGGTTATACGCTGTACCGTTTCCAGGGCCCAAGTTGGACTTGAGTCCTGCAAATGGACCCTTCTTGATACAATCACCACCAGAGCGATCAGGAACGTCCCAGGGAGGATTCACAGGCAGACCTGGCTCGGGGTTAGAGAAGTTTCCAGGGATCCAAGCTCCGTTCCCTCCGAAACCGTGCTTGTTGTCAAAAATAGGCGAGTTGACAAACACGGAGGTGTCGTTGTCGGGGCCTGCGGCGTCGAGGGTCCAGTCCCAGTAGGGAACGCCACCTTTCCAGCCACAGGTCTGAAGCTCTTGTTCGTAGGAGTACATGAGTAGACGGTGGTAGGGGTAGAATACGCCCTGTTTGGGTTAGGGAGTGAAACAGGAATCGAACGACGTGGGGACATACTGTGAAATGCACGTCATCGGCGTTGATGATGTGCGTGCCCAAGAAGTCATCCCATCGGCTTCGAGCACCGGGGATATCGGCGGTAGAAGACTGGGGAGGTTTCTTCATCAGGCACTTCTGAGCCTTGATGTACTGATCTCTCTCCTTGATACTAAGAGAGCGCCTGCCACCAATTAGAAATCGATCAGCCTGACAGAATGAGTTACTTACCATTCTCTTCTGACAAAGGGCTTCTTGCAGCTCTTTGCCTCAGAAACAGCCACGCCTGCAAGGAGGACAGCAGTCCACAAAGACGTAATAGCAACCATGGTGTAAACACAGAAATGCAGGGAGAGTATCAGAAGATGCAAGTGAACACTCAGAAGTGTTTGAGACGAGTGATCGACAAGAGAAAGGAACAGGAACTGCTCCTTTGTATGTTTTGACTTTTTTGCCTCAACCCGCAGGGTTTACGAAACGGGACCTCGTTACCGAAGAGTACCTGCAGCGTGGCATTGCAGATGCTGCTACATGCACGTTGGTTGAACGCCCGGCAAAAGACTCCGTGTGATCCCCTGTTAAGCGATGGATCCGGGGCCTCGGAACATCAGGGATCATCCGAGATAAACTTGGTCCCAAGGCCGGCGGATTTCCACGACCCGCGCCGGAGAATCTACAGGCTACCTTCGCTTGGGTTATTCCCTGATGATCCGATTCTTCTTTTTGCCTGCTCCACCTTACTGTAACGGTCAATGATCATCTACAGGTCAAAAGTGCCTCGAGGTACATATGCATGTTGGTTCTGGGTAAATTGAAAGGGTTATTATTAGTCAAATTACACTGCATGGCTTGGCGTAAGCTCCCTGTCCTCACTTCCCCTCTCCGTCCACGATCCCGTCGTCAAAGATCCTTGCGTCGTGCGCATTGTCGTGATATCTCGTTCGTCTCTTGGCTTACCCACTTCATACACCTTTCCCTCCAAAGGAATAGCATCGTTGCTGTCCCCTGCAGCAAAAGGATCCTCATCTCCACCGTAGATATCCCTTCTCGAGTTCACCGCTGACTTGTTCACAATTCGCGACTGTCTTGCGCTCTGTCCAACGTCGTGATATCGGTTCCCGTAGCCTGAGCGACCGGCTGATGTTCCTGATAGCGTCCAGCCCATCCTGTGCAGGGCACTTTGAACGAGGGGTTTGAGGAAGGGTGCGGACGATGCAATCATGATGAGGATTTGCTCGAGGGCTGTCCAGGTGGCGATGGAGTTTGTGAGTGCCCATGCATCCTTCGCCATGCCGAATTCCTTGACAAGGGTTGCTTTGACGATGGAAGCGACGCTGGCAAACATGCCCAGACCCATGAGTGCGCCAACAAGGATCTTCTCCTTCAGCGGTCTTTTGAGCTTCCAGAGGAAAAGTGTCGGTGCCAAAGATAGCATAATGTCTGTTGCGATGTTTATACCGGACCCAATGTTGGACATGATGTGAATGCCAGTTTGGGGGAGACAGCTTGCTCCTTGTACTGTTTCCAGCACTGATGTATCCCATGATGCTTCGAGAGGTCGGCACTGAAGAAGGATGAAGAATGTGTTTGCGACTCCGTAGGCTATCAAGATGCCCATTATGAAGAAGCAAAAGACGCGCCACCATAGAACTGTAGGCTGGATTCGATGCATCATCATTGCGATGCTGACTTTGATGAACATCATAGCAATGCCCCAGATGGGAATGGCAAGGAATGCGTATTTTCGTGACCAGGTCACTTGAGATTCGGTTATGAGTCGTGGTGAAGTATACATCTGCGGTATGAGGAACCCGAAATCGACGACCGCAGCACACTGTCAACAACACCGTCAGCCATAAGCCTCGTGAGGGTGATGGCTCAACTTACTACTCCAATAGTCATACTGTAGTCCTCCCAACTGACTCTCCAGACCGGTCTTACCCTCAGCCATATCCTCGCAACAAACATAGCCAACGCAATAGCAAGAAGCGGCGAAGTTATCCCCAGATGTACAACCGCAAGATTCGCAGCTCGTTCGGAGATGGGGAAGAAGGGACTCCCATCATCGGGAGGTTTTGGACTTGACATATGTGAATATCACGGTGAATCAGTTGTTTAAAACTTAATGGCATCAATTAAGAAAACAAACAATACTTTAAGTGGTGAAGGAATAGCTGTAGATATTTGTATGCACCTCGTTACCAGGATCAATACTTGAGACAAGTCACAGCATCAAGTTTTCTTCACATGCACATCTGGCACTCTACTACGTAACTCTATCCTGCAGAGTGTTTCCATTTCACATCCTGTGACAGTATCACTACTTGTCTTCATTACGCCAAGCCAGCCACGGATCGACGCGGGATTTCCTGTGACGGCCTCATTCCAAACAGTAAATGCTCCGAGGGTACAGAAGAGGCTTGCAGTAGGTAGTAACAGCCACTGAGGCACAGCTGCAGATACTTCCCGAGACAAAGGCCAGGGGTTCCCGGCATCATCACGCAAGCGAAGCAAATCCAAACCCATGGACCGAGTGGACACACTAAAGAGCCCGCACAGAACTGTATCTCATTCTAGGATTTGTAGCCGGTCACCGGTGAATCCTCCGTGATGTGATCCGCGGAGCATCCAATCGGCCAGTGAGAATCCATGTTTCCGTTCCTGCAGCTTGGGTGATGCCTGCACAGCGTTTCAGCCAAGATTCCTTTAGGAAAGGATTTCCTTTCACACTGCGGGAGAAGTGCAGGAAGCGAGTCTGGCGAGAGGAGCGAAGTCCCGGTCGATAAGATAGGAGAGTTCAGTTGTGGCTACTGATGCTTGAAAGCTTAATATCTGGGTAAATAGATTAATAGTTCGGGAACACGAGCCGTGCAGCCGTGGTTCCAAGGGATTGTCTTCAACGACTAGGGTATGGCTTGGCATGAGTGAACATAGAGGCGAACACGAAAGGAAACGTCTTGAAAGGTTTGCAAATGTACAAAACAGCACATTTACTTTTTCTTGGCAATATAATGCATCCTCTTTCGCATTGATCACCAAGTGGACTCAAGCTCGCAATCATTACCTGACAAGTTCAGACGACTCGCTTACACTCCAGCGGTTTCGACATCTCGGCTCCGCAATGTAACGGTGATACTTAACCCCCACTCAAGTCTATTTCCATGATCTGATAAATACAACAAGGCCCCATAAACTCAAATGTCATTGAGTAAGCACTGCAACACCTTGTGCATCTCGGTGCTATCCCCACTTCGAGCAGGTATCATTGAATGAAACAGAACTGTTTCATTCCTGCGAACGCCGCAGGTTTGCATAAATGAGTTTTCATGCGCTGCGGACAAAGTAATGAACTTTTGATCGGACCGAGATTAAGTTCATGTTCGGCAGGTGACGTTGCGGATTGATAGGCTTGGCAGGTTGGCAAGGTTATTTGAGCCGCAGTGGCGAGTTATATATCTAGTCCGTGTCTCATGAGTATGGGTCACATTGGAAATCAGCTTGCTTGAAAGGATCGTTATTCGTTAGGCCATGGACTGCAATGATTACAACTACAACACCAGACACCTTGAGTAGTTAAACAGAATCAGGGTTGGTCAATGTCATGAAATTCCTTAATTATGCCTTCTCAAAAAGACTGATCTGGTAACTCATGTCCAAGCCAGAAGAAGACAAAAAGACAACGCTTCATTAACAGAAATACCGGTAAGCCCTCTTCCACAAAGGCCAGGTAACACGCGCCTCCCTCTCCTGATCACTCATCAAATGAACACGATAATAACGCCGTCCAGTCTGGATATCAATATCATCCAAAGCCACAAAGTTTGTTCTATACCAGAGCTTATGTCCGAGGTACATGATCAGAACAATGGGAACAGCCATGAGGTTAAGGAAAATGTTCTGCACAATGTCGTTTGTGCTCTCGTTCTTCTTGTGATCAACAGGATCGACGGCGATCCAGACTTGACTCAACAGGACAAGAACGTAGCCAGCCAGGGCGAACCATGAGCCGTATGTACCGGGTCGTGAGCGGAATGGCAATTGCTCGAGGGTATGTGCATGATGTGCCCATGCGTTGCGGAAGCGGATGTGAGTAAGACAGATGCTGCCCCAGGTGAAGAGGGTCGCAAGAGAGCTGATGGATAACAACCAGTTAAATACAACATCGTGAGCCTTTAGATCAGCGATGAAAGCCAAAAGACCAATACAGCAGGAAAAGATGATAGCAGCCAAAGGTCGACCCTGCTTATCAACATAAGAAAAGATAGCCGGTGCCATAGATTGATCAGCAAGAGCAGCGAGTGTTCGCGAAGAACCAAAAACCGACGAGTTGCCAACGCTGATAACAGCGATGAGGATAACAGCGTTCATAACACTGGGCAGCACAGTGGTTCCAGCAGTTTCAATAGCGACGACGAAAGGTGAGGCCGCAGAGTTGGAGGAGCTAGCGTCCAAGATCCTCGGGTCGTCATGAGGAACAAGAAGGCTGACGAGCATCAGGGCTACAATGTAAAAGAGGGTGATGCGCCAGAAGACCTGCTTGATGGCGCTGGGGAGGGATTTGCGAGGATTGGCTGTTTCTGCTGCTGCGAGGCCGATGAGTTCGGTGCCGGTGAAGGAGAAGCATGATGTCACGAGGACCGAACAGAAGCCTTTGAAGCCGTTGTTGAATAAACCGGGGTCAATCCAATAGCGGCCTCCGATGTAGCCTGAGGTAGGTTCGCCTCCTATGTTGATGACGATTCCAAGGAGGCTATGTTTGTTAGTCGCTGGACTTTTTAGGATCCTGAGTGAGGAGTGAGGAAGGCTTACATGAAGGCTACGATCGCGGTGACCTTGATAATGGAGAAGACGAATTCAGCTTCACCGTACGCTTTAACACCAAACAAGTTGATGATGAAAATGGCAGTTAAGAAAATAGCAACAAAAACGGATTTGGAGATATCTTCGTTCCAGTAAGTGATTGTGAATGCGCCAGCGATAATCTCAAGAGGAAGAGTGAAGAGCCATTGAAGACAGTAACTACGCACGTTAGCGATGCTCTCATCTCATGAATGAGTGAGCGAGACTTACTTCCATCCCATTGAAAAGCCCCAGGAAGGATCCAGAAAGCGAGTCGAGAAGGCAGAGAATGAACCGGCGATGGGAAAGATGACACAGAGCTCGGCGAGCGATTGCATGGTGCAGTATTGCAGTGCGCCGATGACGATATATGAGAGGAGAACACTTCCTGGACCACCTTGGTGAAGAGCACTACCAGAAGTGATGAACAAACCGGTACCTATCACATATTAGCACACTCTCACAATTACCACTGACTTTCTTTCACGTACCAATAGCACCACCAAACGCAATCATCTGCAAATGTCTACCCTTCAATTCCCTCGCCAGCGCCGACGTAGCAGTCTTTGCATTAGCCGCACGAATATCGAAATACCGATCCCCGGGAACATGAGGCTTAGGCTCAGAATGATACCCGCCCTTATCCCAGCCCTTCTTCAACTTTCTCCTATCCGCTCTTCTGAATCCATCGAGCCAGTCATTCTGCTCCTTGTCATCTTCCTGTTTGGGCGCTGAGATGGCCCATGTCGTTGTGTTTTCATCTTTGTGCGAGGCATTGCTCATGTTTCTCATCTCGATGATCTCGACATCGCGGGTAAGTGCCACTTCGACTTTGATGTCGGTGGTCTTGTTGGGTTTATCATGTGACATTTTTGAGGGGTATTATGTTATGAAAACGAGAGAGAGATCGTGGGTAAAAGGCGCCAAGCCTTGATTGATGTGGTGGAGTCAGATCAGATGCAGGTAATAATTATGTAAAAAAGACAAAACGTGGGAATGGATTATGGTCTGGTCCGTGAGCCGCATGTCATCGCAAAAGTACGTGCGGGTTAAAAGAAAAGAGGGAAGAAAAAAGCAAGTGATCGACACGATTTGACGGGGAAGGCCACTAGATAAAAAAAGAGACGCAGATGCAGAAAAAAAGCACGGGCGAAGGAATGAAAGGCACGGGAGGCGAAAGGGGAACTTCGGTCACTTCGGGTGCAATGAGGAGACGGGATCCTCTTTCTGGGCAGTGACCCGATGAAACTGTGGTGGCCAGCCCCTGACCAACTAATCTGCTTTGAGAAAACCAGACATTCGACGAGCCCAAGTGGTGTGCCTCCAGGCCAAGACTTTGACATGCCGGGATTGGTTGCACTCGAGTCCAGCATTCGAGAGGCGTTTTTATCGCTTCAAGCTTCAAGAGAGGCCAGAGAAGGAAGGTGATTCATGCTACCGCGTGGCAGAGGGGGGGG
>LBNR01000014.1:886816-958204 GCA_001262555.1 Fusarium nygamai | reverse complement strand
GAAGATAGGTCAGGGGTTGGCGAGAGTCTAGACCCTGACGAGTGAGGGACCGCGATTTGAATGCTCCGTGACAGGCCGTGATAAAATAAAAACGGGCGGATAAAAGAAGAAGGGGTCTCTGAGCCAGTCATTCTCTGTACGTGATAGGTTTGTCACCCAGTAACATTTCGTAAATCAGCCTTATCATCCTCACCTAAGATCTTCTCTCCATAATTCCAGTGTTCCACTCCATAACCCATTTATCTGAGACCATCAACACTCACTAACCTGTGCTAGCCTGTCTAACCTGCACTATCGAATAGCGCTCCGAGGTCGGCAATTAACTTTGGCGCCATCACAACACGGTCCAAGCCAAGAGCAGAAATGTCGCCTAGATCCCTTTTCTGGAATGACGCCGCCCAGAAGCCAAGAACTCTATTTACGTCGGTCTTTTACATACCCAAATACTAACTGGACTGGATTTGGTTAATTTAATCTATCCAAAACCACGTGGTTGTGGATGGCAATTAAACTGCTTAGCACGCCGCACGCGCACACGACTCCTTCGTCCAATTTGGTCAAGCCCGCAGCTGCTGAAGACACGGTAACGTCGCAGACACCAGCTACTAATTGGAGCTTGCTGGCTTGTTTCTTACTGGTCTTATGTCAGATGCGGCACAGAATTTACACGTGAAAAATGAACAAATAAATGTACAGTTACTCACAAGATCAATTGCTTTTCTGGGACTTGATTGGGGAGATTCAATTGGTACAGGGAGTATATCTGGGTGATGATCCCGCAGACGCCAGCGGCAAACCATATCCGAAACGCCCTGATCTCCAACCGTCTTGCACCTTTCCAGGGGATAAAGCCGATGCTATTGGCGATAGTCGCATTATCAAACGTCAGGTATACCGCTATCAGCAGCTGTCGAATGACGGCGACGTATGCTAAAAAATAGTCCTGGTGCTTCTTCCGCGTCAGTGCACCAGCGGCGGCGCAATTGAACTGCTGGATGAATCTGCCGGTCCGGAGAATCTTTGCCGTTAGTGCTAGTTATTTCATCAAAAGCTGCCACCGCTGGATTGAGGCTATCGGGGCGTCGTTTCGGCCGAGAAGCCAGGCGGTTGTGCGGGAGGAGAAGATGAGGAGTTTGAGGAGGATGTCGCGCTCGGTGGTTGTGAAGTGCATGTGGCTGAATCTTGAGGCGATTGTTGTTACATTTTTGATCATTTTGCGCGCTGCGGATTGAGTGTGAAACTGTAAGGTGAGGCTGGGGAATGGTGAGGTTGAGGTGAAGCAGAGGCGGTGAAGTTGCTGGGGTTGCGATACGCCAACAGGGTCGAGTAGCACGCCACCTCTTTGGGATGCGGAGAGCGTATTCTAGCGAGTCAACTTGATGATGTTCTCGAACATGAGAAAAGATGCCGAGGCTCGAAGATAAGAAGATCTGGGATTAAGCTCATTGCAGATTGACGATAGTGGGTCATGACTGAAGCTGGGAGACATCTAGGCCTTGCAACATCAACCCAGGAATTCGACGAGTGCCAACCAATTGACGTGTTCTTTTACGAACATCATGCCTCCCGTACATATCTCTCAATATCTTGGGACGAAGCTCTTGCATAATACTAATTTGAGCGTTGTGACGCGTAACGATACTTCTGTCCCTGAACTCTAGGGTACTTTTCGCTTCAAGCTTCAACGGTTGTCTTGACCTTGGCTTAAGAAACAGTCGAAGCACCATAGGCTTTACTAGATATGACAAAGAACAAGCGAGTAACACGATTGCTCTTTTCTCTCGATGTATCATTGTTTGGGGTGTTCTGTGCGTCTGCTCTGACAGCAATAGATTCACCAAGACTTATGCTCGATGTCAGAGTAGACCTCGGATCAAACACCCAAAACAGCACGCCACACCCGCAGATAGGAAAACACGTTCTATTTCCATCAGTCACATATCACATAATATCACAACCTCTATAGTCGAAACATCACGAACTCATTGCTCTATCAAGTCTTCCCCGTATCTTCATGATAGCGATCTCGGACTTCGGCGGCTTCAGACGAATCGAGACCACTGTATCCGGGCTCCACCACTCGCACGAGCCTCGGCTCGACTCGCCAACCCGATAGCTTGGGTGCACCGCGGAATTACAACGCCAAATTTCCACGATCATGGTGAAGCACGGTTCGAGACATTGGCGGTCTTATTCCCGTATCTTGCGGCAGTGGCTGAAACTTGCCAAGGCGAGATTGAGACTTTGAAGTTGAAGCCTGAGGCATGTAAGGGATCCAGCGACTCCGTTTGCATTTAAGCTTACAGCACTGTCCACGATCGGCAAGGCAGACAGACACGTGAGTAGAAGAATCGTAAGTTTTATACGAAGGGTGATTATTTATTGTGTTCCATTGTCAGACGCGTCGGGAAATAAAGGAAGTGATCGCATCTTACATGCATTGAAGATCGTCGCGCTGATTGGTCCGCTCGGTTTTTGATACAGTCATTGTGGATGATCGCTGATCCTACTTTTGGGTTACTGAGGGGGCCATTTAGAAAGAACAACAGTCAAAATGACAGTTTTGTAGCAGTAGATAGTGAATTCTTATATTGAAACTTCAAAGACATAAAGTATCTGACCGTGATGCAATTGGCATGGCGCAAAACATAACAAGTCTAGCAAGTCCGAGTCCGACGGAGAAGGATGACATGCAAACATCACAGCCCACTTGGCGCATCAAAACTCCATTGATCAACAGAACTGCCACCAACCGTTTCAAATCTTACCCAATCATCACTCTATCTCCATCCCTAACGAGATTAAACCCACAGTAAGCCGCCAAGATGCCGTCCTCATTGGCAAGACTACCAGCTCAGCCCTACCCATCGACCGAGTTCCCTCTCATCCTCCCTTTCTTTCTCCTCTCAACTTTAATTCTAGCTTGACTTTTCCCTCTCGTGTATTTATTTCTTGACTCCACTCGCCTACAATGCCGACCCTCGAGCCTGCGACTGATCTTGACTCCAACGTCTGGTATCAGCTCTCCGAGTTGGCTGTCGATGATAATGATGGGGACTTCAAGTCTATGCTTCAACCTACCGCCCCAGGAGGTGACTTGAGAGTCGGAACTCCTAACGGAAATTCATACTGGCAGTTTGTATGTTGATCACTCCCGCGAATCACGTCGAGATACTAACGTCGTGTAGCAAAAGATAGGAGACAAGCCCGGCCGATACCAACTCCGCTGCTCAGACACGACCGTTAAGAAGCAATTATCCGTATGCTACCGACCGGAGGTCATCGACGCGAAACTCCGCACAAGGCCATGCTTGATGCCCATTGAAGACAGCGAAATGCAGCAATGGGATATTTCACGATGGGACTCTGATACATATCGGTTGACGAATGTTAAGAACGGGACGAAATGGAACTTGGACTGTATTCCTAATGGGCCTGTTATCTTGAGCTCTGATCTTGAGGGGGCACAACCGCGGCAGCATTGGTTGATGAGTAGTGTTGGGCTGGTGAATAATGAGATGTACTCTACGGTATACACTGCGGTAAGTCAACAAAGTGTACCCATATGCGACCGTAGCTGATGGAAGTCATAGCCACCTGAGTCAACAGGTGAAAGCACCGCTACAGCTGGCACAACAGGCTCCGACTCAACAGCCGCCACCGCAACTGCAGACTCAAACACCGACCCCAGCAGCGAGAGCAATGACAGTGGCAGTAGCAGCAGTGGTCTTTCAACCGGCGCAGTCGCTGGCATATCCGTCGGCGTAACCCTAGGCGTCGTCGCACTCGCACTCGCAGCATTTTTCTTCTGGCGCCGCAACAAGCGCAAGTATCAAGTCGCCGGCACTGGCTCACCAGACTCTCCCGGGAAGCCTGACAATTCTCCCATGGCTGTGTCGCCTAACCCCGCGTACAGCTCTGTTTACTCAGCTGAGAAGAATAATGCGACGCCAGCGGCTGAGATGATGCATGAGCAGAGACCTGTTGAGCTATCGACTGGTCAGCACCAAAGACATGAGCTCGCATAGGGGACAGATTGGAGTTACGTTTACCTGTACATATAGCAAGAATGTATTCCAGCGAGGCGCATGATACCAACACTGTATAATACATAATTAATCACGTTTTATCTAGTTCACAGGACCAAGGGCCCTCAGCGAATAATTAAAACGCAAGAAATAAAAAGAAATTGGTAGTGGCGACGATATGGGACAAGTGCAAAAGAAAGGTCTCGGAGGGAGTCGAACCCTCGCTGGCGGAATCAGAATCCGCAGTCATAACCGTTAGACCACGAAACCATTAAAGGTATGACCTTAATTACTTGGAAGCGGAAAACTCAATCGGCATCTAAGTTCGTTACCCTACACGCGCCCGCCTATGGGCCTACAAAGCTGAACGGATACCTCCGTTGCTCAGTTTTGTTCAGCGGTCGGTTAGATTTTGAGTTGCTCGTCACGAGACATCAGGCCATTGTAGCATTTGAAAGCTGATAGCAACAGTATGCCAGGATTTGTAATATTATTATATTTTATAGTAAGCACTTTAGCTAAAAGGCATTGCCCTTGGGAACAATATTCCTTAACTATGGTGCTTATGTACCTAGTTGGAGGATGAGTTGAGCCGTTGAAAATGATAAAAACATTATAGATATCTTAAACTTAAAAGAGTTACACAAGTCTGCTAATAGATGCCAGAATCTGATGCCGCTTTAGATGCGCTGAGAGCCTATATAAAGTGTCTGATAAATACTACTGGAGGTTCTGTTATCTCGAAAATTACTTTAAGAGCATAGTTTATTTGGCACAAAGCATTAAGTGATGCAGAATGTAATTCCATAAGATTGAAGCTTATTAAATGTTACCAAAAGCTGGAATTCTATTTCAGTAGACACACTTCCATTAGATGCTTCGCATTAATAACTTAACAGTCCTGTAACACTATTAGATAACCACTTATTGCTTTCAAGGCTTCTTTTCTACCAGAAAGCTTTATTGCTTCTGTGAGATTAGGGTTATACAGTATTTCGGTCAGACTTACCAGACGCAGAGGGAGCGATGAACTGCACAAGAGCGTCATTATACATTAAGCATCAGAGTAATAAAAGATTTGATATATCCTCAATTTCATAAAAGCTACCAGGAACATCCATAAATGGGAATCCGTATTGGTGCCTTTTAGATAATCCCAAAGCTCTTGTTATCTGCCCAGGTTAACTGACAAACACCCAAACATTGTTGCCTTCCAATCTCGCTCTCCATCATTTTAACATCTCTACCTAGACATAAGTCTTGAGAAGAGAGTTGTAGTACGTGTAAGCAGTACCACTGGGAGGCTCAAAGCTGTACATGTAGTCACCCCACCAAGGACCAGCAGCCCACCAGGTAACACCCTTCCAAACATCAGAGTTCTCCTTAAGATAGTCCAGCATGTTCTTAACAGCAGTCTTGCAGGTGTCGTTAGGACCGCCGGCGAATTCGCCGATCATGCCGATCTTCTTGTTCTTCCTCAACCACTCGGTAGCAGCCTTGACGCGCTCGACTCCAATGGTGGTAGAGACACAGTTGGGTGAAGTACCGGAGCTGTCAGAGTCGAGGTACTGATGCATTTCGTAGACGATCTTGCCAAGAGGGTCGGTAAGAGCCTGGTGATATTAGCTACGAGAGTCATTAGGGAAAGGGGAGGATGATGGACCTTCATGTTGTCGTTGACATCGGGCCACGACCAAGCACCAGACCACTGGTTACCCTCAACTAAGATAGTCTGAGTAGCCCCAGAATCACGAATACCGTTGATGGCAGCCTGGTTCAAGTTGAGAACAAGAGTCTGATCCATGGTGTTGTACTCATTGTTAGTGTCAAAGATGATCTTGCTGTTGCTCTTGAACTGGGTAGCAAAGTTCTTCCACCAGGTCTGGAAGTCAGAGGTCGAAGTGATGATCTTGTCAAAGTAGCGGCCGTAGTTGTGAGGGTCGAGAATGACGTTGGCGCCCTTGCCGGTGATGTGCTCCACGATTGAGGTGAGGTTCTTCATGTAAGCCGTGTCAAAGGGCCCGGTCATGGAGCTGGGGTTTGTGCGTTCCATGCGGAGTTGAACGCGGAAGGTGTTGTATCCCTGAGAGATGAGGGTCTGCATCACGTCAGTTCCATTTTCACTACCTTATTACGGTGTTTGGCTTACATCAACGGCAGCGGGATCAGGGAAGGTGAAGTGCTTTCCCCAAGTTCCAGGCAAACTGCCCTCGCCAAACTCAGCACCCGCCTCATTAGTACCAACCCAGAGAAACTTTCCATTTCCAGGTGTACCAGTAGGTGTGCTACCGCCGCCAGTAGTGGTCTTAAGGGTAGTAGTAGGCTCCTCAGCCGTGCCGGGGATACACTGGCTGTACCACTCATTGACGACAGTGCACTTGTAGCCGGAGACACAGGTCTTTGAGCCAGTCCAGTTGTTTCCACCGCATTGGGCCCAGGCGGCGTTTTGAGCGACCGAAAGGCCGGTGAAGAGGCTGAGAGCGAAGAGGGACTTCATGATGCTGGTTGATCTGGATGCACTTGTCAACTGAGGAGTTTGATGAGTTGAGGGATTCGTGAATCTTTTATATGTGATTTACTAGGGGTAAGAAATGGGATCTTAGCCAGATCGGGAGTATATCTTTCGACGATGTCGGGATTAGTTGCTCGACATCCGTCGAACCATAACTGGCGTCACTAAGATGAGCAAACTGTCAATCATCCCGCAAAAAGCCAATTACCGGCCCGCGATCCGTAGCTTTCTCCGGAGTTTTCATCCGCCAAGCCTTGGACAGTCCATCGAGGTATCATCTTGAGTATCCGGAAGGCTTCTCCATCTGGGAATGGTTACTCGACCGATCCGTAACTGACCACGGAAGACGTGACTCCGCGCTATGGAAATCACGGGCACATGATCAATTTTAAAAGTGCGCCTATGTAGTATTTAATATTTACCAGCCTGGTAAAGTGAAGAGAAATCAACCGTGTTTCTGGGGTCGAACCGTGGCATTGTGTGGGGATCGGAGGTTGGTCCTCCGAGGCTGTTTTGAGATTGGAGCGATGCTCGGGTCATCGGAGACAAGGCCCACGGATCCGTCATTGAAGGATTAATTTTAATAACACATTTCCAAAAGGTTAATTGAAGAGATACTACCGTTGCAGATAATACTCATCGTAGGTTCGCGATTGTTGCATTCTCGGCTCCTGCGATGGCTTGGAGTGCAAGATCGTGAGATCCGCGTCACTTGCCGACTTCACCTCAATTAAACCCAGATATGTCAAATGCGGGCCAAAAGACAGCTGATAGTTCCTTTTATTCTCATAGTTGCGTTTTATCTGTCACCGTGGAGTAGGGCTTGTCTGTTTCACTCTGTACATACGCGATTGCAAATACGTTGTCAAAGGTGGAATTCCAGACAGCACATTCCGTTTCCCCAAACCAGTAATGGCCTTAACGTCACGGTTGTCATCCTGAAAATATGCATTAAAAGAATACACAAGTTGAAAGAATACTTGATCATCGTTGATAGTATTACTGGGTGAGTAGAAATGGAGCTGCCAAGACGTCACATTCGGAGACTGTCATATTCGGAGCCAGAGATCGAGGTCCAAATGATTGCTTGTTGAGGTTGAGCAGTTCAGTATCTATCACGCCGAAGGAAGCTCATATCCCAGAAAATTGACCTCCGGTCTCTCAAAGTGATAGATTGTCAGAAGGGGGATAGTCTTACCCTTTCATATTCACATTGCCTTACCTTTACACCTTGTTACTTGGAGTGCAGCGTTATCAGTAGCGAGGCTTCGTGAGCAAAAGCTACGCGACTATCAGAAGAAACTTTATCCAATTAGGAATACCAAGACCAAAAACGCCATATCCTACCAAGGTCTAACCCCCCTCATCCTCTCACCTAAACTGTCCAAACCAAATACTATCATCCGGCCTCATCCCCTTCATTACACCCTCCCTCCCACACAACCCCCTCTCCTCATCACCAACCTTCCAACCCTTCATAACCTCCGGCCTCACCAACATCTGCATCAACATTCCAGACTCAGCATGCCAAGTATTATGGCAATGAAACGCCCATAAACCCGGATTATCCAGCACCACACGAATAACAGCCCAAGCATACCCCTCGACAGTAAGTGTATCTCTCCTTAGTGGGTTTTTCAAAAGGCCGTGTGAGTGTAGGTATTTCGGGAGATCTGCTGCGCTGGGCGGATAGCCGTCGCGACCTTGGAGGAGGACGAAGAATTTATGCCCGTGGAGATGGAAGGGATGAGCGCCGTCGTCGAAGTTGTTGATGGAAATGTCTATTGTTTGGACGCCGGTTGTTTCTAGCACGAATTCCTTTTGGCGTTCAAAGACCTTCTCATTGATGGCGATGGGGCTCTTGGCAGACGTGCTCTGTGATCCACTGTCGAGGAACCGATGTAAAGATGGATGCGTTGCGTTAGCATGCCAAGTCGATTCATTGAAGAACCCTCTCGCCAAGCGCCAATCCCCAATCTCAAAGTTTGCGCGAAGAACGATGACTTCGTCTGCTGGAGGCGGCGATACAACTTCCACAGGTCGAAGGGCGGTGGTGTTCAGATCGCGGCAGATGACCTCAATCGCATCAGGCCATTCCCTGCTCGTTGGCTCTTCAGAAGCCGCCTTCCCATCCTTGCTAGTATATCGAATGATGGCCCTCGTTTCAGACTGATGACGTTCATTCTTGTTCTTGAAGCAGTGCGTTACCATCCTAGCCCTCATCCAGAACGTCGAAGCTGTTGTGACATTTGTCTCAAGGACAACGCTATACCGTTGCGCTGGAAGGACGTTTACACGATGGATTGGTTCAGGATGGACGTCTGTGCCGTCGACTTCGGTGACGTAGAAAGGATGCTCGTCGAATTGGATCTGAAACTCTGCAAAGGCGCCGACGTTGATGATACGCAGTCTATGACGCTTCCCAGTTTCAAGATCAATCGTGGGTATCGCAAGGTCCGTAGTATTACATGCCCAGCCCTCAAAATCCGCACAATCTCGAACATTCCGCCCGTTGATAAGACCATTATCTGGCACCGGCTCGTTATTCTCCTGATCTGGCGCAAGATACTCCATCAAAAGCTCCGATGTCAAGTTATGGTAATGATCCTGAACCATAACAACTCTATCAGTCGCGTAGTCCATCTTCTGCAGGTCTTTCTCCTTCTTGGAGTGAACAACCATAGGTCCAAGCAATCCATCTGAGGCTTGTGCGCTATGATGCGCATGATACCAATACGTGCCGTGCTGACCCTTGACATCAAATTTATAAGTAAAGTTTGAGTTTGGCGCGATGGCGCATTGAGTAATGCCAACTGTTCCATCCATATTATTTGTGCCGTTCTGAAACATGCCGTGGAAATGAATCGCAGTCGCATTGACAGCTTTGTTTTCAACATGGACAATAATGGTATCGCCTTCATTGCATTCGACAAGAGGGCCAGGGAATTGATTGTTGATGAGGATCATTGGTCTGTAGACGCCGTCGGGATTGAGAACGGCGTCGTCGATGGCCCAGAAATATTCTCTTGTGGTTGGAGGTGAGTTGAAGTCCCATGATGATGAGAGGATGTATTCTTTTGTGTCGCGGAGTTGAGGTGCAGAGGGGATGGACTCTTGGTGTTTGATTGTCTCTGGCGTTGGAGGCGGTTTGCTTGGTTGAGGGGGTTTTGGATGCGTTTCTTTGTATGTTGAGGGTCGGACTTGGAGGTTGAGAGTTACTGCAGCCAGGAGAAGAACCGATATGAGGCCAGCGACAGCGACAAATATCGTCAAGCCCTTGCTTTTTGATGTTTTTGTCCTCGATGAAGGCTTCTCGACCGCTTGCTCTGACTTCAAAGCAGCCTCATCACCAAGGAACCACGTCCCCTCACCATCCCTCTCATCCTCCTTCACCCAAGGCGCCTTGATCTCATCCATATTTTCTCACACTCAAAGAAATACAAAAAAAAAAAAAAAGCCCACGTTGTCATGCCGTTCGTTCAAAAGAACAAACCTCCAGCCCAAGATGAACCCTCAATGCATACTCCACTCCACCCAAACAGGGATCATCTTAGCGTGACGTTAAACCCGAGGAACCGGAAAAGTCGGCACGCGAGCAGAACCCTTCCAACGCCCCAAGGACACTCACACGTGCCCTGCCTATGCAGTCCATTGGCGTTACATTCTCCCGAGAGCTATTTACAAAAGTTCAATATGATTTACACCAACAACGTTGCGTTGACCGACGGTGGAGAAACGCACGGCACGATATCCGTGCAGTTTGATCTGCGTTCCTATATGAAACCCAATAACGCTGCTGCCAATTGAGCGACGATCCTTAGCTCAAGTTCAAGTTCAAGTTTGTCAATCGTTATGCTCTTCCAAACTGCTACCCTCTTGGCCGTTGCTGGTCTGGCCCTTGGTCACTCTTATGAGCCTCCCAAGGAGCATAAGCAGCACAAGCACCAGACTGGCTGGGAGACCAGCTACACTGCCACTGGCACCGCTGAAGTCGCTGCTGCTGCTGCGACTGCCAAGACTAGCAGTCCTACTTCCAAGGTGAAGGGCAAGGCATTTGATCGCATTGCCATTATCTACTTTGAGAATGAGAACTACGAGAAGGCTTTCGGTGACCGTAAGTTTCCCCTCTTCAATTGATCCAAAAGCAAGAACTGACGGAAATAGCCAACTTCACCTGGCTCCGCAAGAAGGGCATCACTCTCGAGAACTACTTCGGAGTGACCCATCCCTCTGAGCCAAACTACATGGCCGCCATTGCAGGTGATTACTTTGGCATGCAGAACGACGACTTCAACCGCAACCCGCGCAACGTCTCTACTGTGATTGATCTCCTCGAGCACCGCGGTATCTCCTGGGGTCTGTACCAAGAGGACATGCCCTACTCTGGCTTTGAGGGCTTCTCCTGGGTGAACCACCAGAACGGCAAGAATGACTACGTTCGCAAGCACAACCCCGCTGTTCTCCACGACAGCATCGCTACCTCGGAGCAGCGTCTTTCTCAGATCAAGAACCTCTCGCTCGTCGACACTGAGAAGTCTGTTTTCCACAAGGATCTCAAGGAGAACAAGCTTCCTCAGTGGATGTTCATCACTCCTAACATGACTTCTGACGGACACGACACTTCCGTTACTGTTGCTGGTCAGTGGGCTCGTACTTTCCTCGAGCCTCTTCTCAAGGACAAGCACTTTATGCAAAACACTCTTGTTCTCGTTACATGGGATGAGAACGAGACCTACGCTCGTCAGAACCACATTCTCGGCATCCTTCTCGGCGACGCAGTCCCCAAGCATCTCGTAGGCACCAGCGACAACAGCTTCTACAACCACTACTCCGAGATCGCCACCGTCTCCGCAAACTGGGGTCTCGACACCCTCGGCCGGTGGGACGTGGGCGCCAACGTGTTCAAGCTTGTTGCGCAAAAGACGGGCGACAAGATCCGAAAGTGGAAATCTCACAAGCTGGATAGCTACTTCTGGAACGCCTCGTATGCTGGACCTTTCAACACCAACGGTGGAAACAAGGAGTATGTTGCGCCCAACTTGGATCTTGAGCATAGTTTCTCTGGACGAAAGATCTTTGAGCCTATTCGTAAGGAGTGGAAGAAGAGCAAGAATCCTACGTACTACAAGGATACTATTGAGGTTAATGATGGACTTAACCCTCCTAAGGGTTATGAGCCTGCCAAGTCTACCTAGATTGCTGGATAGATACTCGGTGTAATTAGGACAATGTAAATAGCATCATTTCTATGATATCAGTCTAGATAGAATAAACAGCCAATTACACCAAACCTTAACCTCTATAATGCTTAATACACATTTTTAAACAACGTTTCATTATTCGTGGTTCAATTTCCAAGCACATGTTAGATCGCCAAGTCAACGGGCCGAACGATCCATCCATTAGCCTTTGTTGCTTCAGGGATCTTTTGCACTAGGACACCATCTCCCAGGGGCAGACGAATCAAATAGCGCACTTTGGTCAGCGGTCGCTAGCGCGTGGCCGACCTGTAAGATCGCGGCGTTGCACCATGTGCGATGTAGATCACTTCGCTTGCGGGACTGTTTTGTGCTGCGGTCGGCAATATCATGCCGTGAGCTATCCTGTCTTGTCACCGATGAGATGCATCATGGGATGGAATAGGAAGGCACGTGGGTGGTGGCCAGGACTTATGATTCTGCTTTTTTGAGGTTTCTTCCTTCTTACATCCTCGTTTGTGAACTTGAGGTTTGAAGATAAGCAACGTCGTTCAAAATGAAGTCATCACAGAGTCCAGCATTCAAGCGCTTTCTATCCGACTTTACGCTCGGTTTCTCAGATGGACTTACAGTACCTTTTGCCCTGACGGCTGGGCTGAGCTCGCTTGGAAAGACGGATACTGTCATCACAGGCGGATTAGCAGAGCTATGCGCGGGCAGCATCAGCATGGGAATTGGAGGATATCTCGCGGCACGAGACGAATGCGCACCTTGCGAACCCAAGACTAAAGACTTGGAGGACTCAAGGGAGAGTTGTGAGAGGAATAGCGAAAGCGACTACATGGTTGAACATTCCGAGAAGATGCAGATGCAAGCGGAGGAGTTGGTGCGACAACACCTCGAGCCTTTGGATCTCCCAAGTTCAACAGTCACAACAATCCTCAACACGATTCAACAAGAACCATCAGATCTCCAACGCGTGGTATCACGCTTAAATACGTTAAAAAACGACATATCGCCCTCACAACCAACGCCTCAGTCGCCAATTATTGCTGGCCTCTCGATATCGCTAGGCTACACCATCGGCGGCATCATTCCCTTATTTCCCTACTTCTTCACCAGCACAGTTGGCCTCGGTCTTCAGTGGAGCTCTTGTCTCTGTCTCTTGGTATTATTTGCCTTTGGAGCTGGGAAGAGCTACATCCTACAAACGGGAGATGTGTCAGTGCGTTCGTGGATGATCGAAGGGCTGCAGATGTTGGTCTTGGGTGCTTTGGCTGCAATAGCGGCTGTGGCGTGTGTCACCTGGGTTGGAGCAAATTAATGGACGCCTGGTTATTGAGAGTTCAGGCAGAAACATTGACGCAGAGGTGGACGAATGAGGGGCTGATTATTCGAGTTTAACTTTGGAACGGTGTTGTTCAAAAGGCACAAGAGACAGTTTTATATATAATCATGACAATGTAGCAACCAATAACAATTAAATGACTTATGTTACTTCTAAAATGCAGTTGATCTATCATGACTCCTCAATCCAATTTTCCTTCTCAAAATAACTCGTTGAGATACGACTTCTTCTAGGGGTATATTCCCATCCACGACGCCATGCAAAAATAAAAATGATACCTTGTCGTTGTTCACCTTGATATGGAGTCAGGTTGAGAGTCCTCCATCAATAGTAAGATATGCTCGTGGAGGGATCATCTTGGCGTGAATCTTGTCGGCGTGTGCCTTTCGTCAACGTGGAAGTGAACTTGACGGCTTTTTGCTCTGCTTCATCACAGACTTCCTTGATAGCCCCCATTCATAGCCACTTGTGACTCTGGCTGGTTTAGTTCCCTGATCTGGGCGAATAGTTGACATGAACCCTCCTGTGTCGCCGGGCCATGTTTCGGACTGGCCAGAGATGGCACGAGTGAAGTCCGCCGTTGAATCTTCCGTGTGATCCTCGGACTTCCCACTTGACCCGCACTTGGTCCCCTTCCCAATGATCCATCCTTTCATGAGCTCTCGCCTCATGATTCATTAAAGGACGAGTAGCCCGACTTGATCCAGCATTCCACCGCCCTTCAACTGCTCCTCTGGGTGAAGCAACCAAGAAAGTCTGTCTGCCAGCCACAATACCTCAGGCCTTGATTCTCCAAGTCCTCACGTAAAGTCATAGGAGAACAGGAAGAAGTCACCAGCCGTTTCAACAGGACAACCAGACTCTTCTCCAGGGTCATACAGGTCTCCACCCGTAGAGGGATCGGCACCTGGGAGGCTGACATCAACGAAAGGATCTTGGCCAGATGAAGCTGATACCCCCTGATCAGCCCGAGTCCCAAGTGCCGGAAACTCCCCAGAGAAGTAGCCATCCGATTTCAGGAGACCATAATAGCTAAACGACTCAGAGGAACTCGGAGAGCCGGGAGACTGGGCATCACTGTTGGCCGCTGGAGTAGGCCGAACAGGCTGCTCAGGAGATCCACCCGTCCCAAGGAACAACCCCCAGAGCCTCTTCGTTGAAGGAAAAGGGGTTGGGGGGTGTGACAGAGGGAACAGAGGGCACATAAGGGGCAATATTCCCAGCTTCCATGAGATCTCCCGGGCGGGTTTGGATCATCATGTTGCCTGCTTGCTGAACCTGTGCCGTCATGTCAACTTGAGGAAATCCCATAAGCGGGTCGTTGACCCAAACGTTCTGTGCCATAGCAGCCCACGGGTTGGCTACGACAGGTTGGGAAACTGGGGCAGAGGAGACAGAAATGGGAGCAGGGACGGCGGGAAGAGGAGAGACAGGACCAAACCCCATGCCAGGATAGGCTGGCTGCTCCAAGGGACACGAGACGGGCTCTTGTGGGCCAACATAAAGGGGATTAGGAAGGGGACTAGAACGCTGGGCAGAAGAAGGGACAAGAGCAGGGGGGTTCACAAAGTTCACCGGGTTCTGGTACCCGGAGACAGGAAGCTGCTGGTACCCAGCAGCAAACCTACCCTGCACAGGACCAGCGGCTGCGCATTGAAGACAAAAGGTGTGCGCATGTGGTTGAAGATCGGCTGCACCTTGTTTCCCCAGCTCCACTTTCATCGGGCGTCTCCTCTTCTTGTCCCGTTTCTTAGCTGCCCTGACTGAGTCAGTCCTGGACCCGCTTGGACGGCCTTGCGAGCGGATCACCTGCACGTCATCTATAAAGTCTGTTAGTCATGGTTCGTGTGTGCTTGAGGGTTGGCGTGTGCTTACTCTGGTGGTCCGGGTTGTCAACGCATTTGCCTGTTCGGTGCCCCACACGGCACTTGGAACAGGCAATCTTTTCACCTCGCTCGTTGGTTCTCATTGTAACTGGAGAAATGATGAGTGGGGAATGTTGGGGTGGAAGGGGGATGGCCGTTTGGCGTTTATTACCTGTCAAGTGTAAGTTGTCGAAAGTCGGACCTTTTTGTCGAATGTCGTTAAGTGAGAAGAATAAATGAGAGAAGACGGGGAAGAAATTCTGGGATTTTATAGAGGCGAAGAGAACTCAAAAGTGAGGAAATGAGATGTTAAAAATTGCAGAATGAAAGCTTGTCGAATCGTGGCTTTGCTCGACGAATGAAGGCATGGATATTTCTGGTCGTACTGTGTATTTACGCCGTCTTTCGTCCGGTCTTTGCCTTTGATGGATGAGTACACAGAGAGTCACGAGATAAGGACTGCATTGATTCGCCGTGAGGGGATGTACAATGTACTGATCACTCACAATAGAGACATTATTGAAAGCATATTGATGAGTATGGCTGAAGGGACAAATGCAGTACGAAGTAATGCCGCAACACGCGTCAGTGAATGTGCATAATTCTTTGCTGCTTCCTCCTCCCCTGTGTCTCCCCTTTCCACCCCTTGGTCGATAAATCTACTAGCATGATACTCTCCTCTATCATGGGAATCACTTGGATCCCATAAGTAATATGATCATTCTAAATTGGGACATCTAGCTGCTCCCAGTGCATATGTAGACATCCTCACCCATGGTGGTGGGAAGCCTGGTTCGGGGCGACGTTCCTGACTAGGGAACTATATCAGGATTAAAATTGGCACTAGTTGGTCTAACTTTCAATCAGTAGCAGGATCCGTGAAAGCTTATATTTCCCCTTCCATAAGATTGGATGCCTCATGTTCACGTCTCAGGTAATTCGTTCCAGTCACGTGCGAGGCGCGTAATGTGAGTTTTCAACTTTTATGAAGTTTCGGTGCGGTCATGCCTTTCCCCTGACTCGTGCCTCCATTCGTTTTCACGGTGGCGAGCACAGTGTCGAATGTCCAGAATCTACGAAATAGGAGCGGAGAGAAACTGGCCAAGGCTTACCTCAGGCCTCAATTGACAAGCTCAAAGTACCTAGTCAGAAAAGCTTGGGGTATTCTCTTCTCGGATTCTAGAGACGGTGGTTACTATGCAAAACGCAGTATATCGAGGGATGCAGTTACTCAAGTAATCTTTTTTTGAATCAAGATCTATCCCATTCTCAGAATATTGATGATGGCAAAGGTCTCATGCAAACCATCGATGATGAGGCTATACCATGAAAACATTGGCTCCCGAGGCAACAATCACACTCTACCTGTAAAACTATCCTGGAAGCTGTCCTGGCTTTCTCCCATGATCACTCCCGATCGTTGACTTCTGTACCATGCTTTGTCAATTACCAAAGATTCCCAGTGTCAGGGGCCCTCAAACCTGAACCCTCGAAGGAAAGACATCTTTGCTGTGATCACTCGAAAGAGGGCTCAAGGAGGGCGCTGCCCTATTTCATCACATCAATATTTTACGTTTCTTAGCACCAACCTAAAAGGAGGGACCAGACACTTCGAGGCTCTTTGCCCTTCCATTATGCTCGATCCCACTCGCTTCTGATGTTTACACGCTCCGTGCCATGATTTAACCTCGACTCACACGTCTACGCCCCTGAGCTGCTCGGCATGACTGACACTGGGGAGTATGATTACACTTAGGTTTCCCATGAAGTGCATGTTCGAGACGCCTTTTGTTCACACACCCCGATATCACTTCGAAGTTAGGTTGGCTTATGACGTGAGGACTCAGCGTGTAGTCCGATTCGGGCTGTGGTTCATATGGCTGTAGTTGCCTGGGAAAAACTCAATCCGACGGGTTCAAACTTAAACAGGAGACCCAACGCATTTTCCCAAACCACGTGTGAGGCAAGAACTTTGTTCATTTATGTCAAATGACTAAAGTATAAAATATTAAGCTTAATCACGTGCATTGTGAGACCGATTGTCTCCAACCCCAAGCCTCATTACTGAGAATCATACAAGAACTGTACCAAGACAGAGTTATTCCGAGCCGGAACCTCACATGATGAGGGCAGCAGCAACACCGGCCAGAGACAGAGCACCAAACGCACGCGTGAAAGAAGACGAGGCACCAGACGTGTTAGTGGGCGTAGCTACACCAGAAGTCTCAGATCCACTCGCATCGCTTCCCGAAGCCTTGGTCTTGGTGGCGTCGCTAGCAGTCGCAGTGGCGCTCGCGTGTTTAGCGTCGAGTAGTTCCTGACCAGCAGTGATGGAAACAGCACCGTAGTCGAATGTTCTAAACCCGTAATCCTCAAGATCTTCAGTGTTGGTCAGAGTAGCGGTAGGGTGTCCATCGTCGTTGCCGCCGATGTTGATAGTGGTGCACTTCGTAGCGACGGTACGCGACATTTCGCAGTGGATGGAGAATTTCCAGTCATCTTCTGCGTCGCCCGGCATGGTGACGAAGAGATCAAAGTCGCCTGTGCTAGCAGCGCCGGGAGGGAGAGTCTTGCTCATGTACGGTCCAATGATATACGTGTTGTTATAGACACCGCAGTCGTCCATGGTATGGAACTCTTCGCTCTCGGGATCAACGTAGGGACAGTTCAGAACGTATGTTGTATGATCCGCATCTGCGCCGAGGACTTCAGCAACGAGAGTCTGGGACGAGCCAGTATCGGCGAAGATGGGAAGAGAGGTGACGAGAGCTGAAGACATGTTGAGTATTGATAGCGAGTGTATGAAGTGAACGTATTTTGTGGCTGAAAATGAGCGAATGAATGAACGATGAGATGTTGAAGAAGGGAAAATGTCAGCGGGAAATTGGGAAAGGAGAGGGAACAGAATGGGAATAGTGATAGGGAACTAGCCAGGCAGAAATCCAATCATTCAGTGGATTAAGCTTGATTGAGCTAGGCTCCCCGTAGCGAGATTTACAGGGCATTCACTGAAGGCGACCAATCAAAAGACTCAAATCCGATCAACGCCGGGATGGAGCCCCGTAGGGCAGCGAGCGCATGAAATGGTGAGTGTTTCACTATCGATACTGATAGGAACAGAGTTTGGTTTTTGAACGCTGGACCCAATGGGTTTACACCGACATGGCTGTTGATGAACCTTCAACCCCGTCATACAGACCTTTCACTGGGGGACGCAAAGTTGCGGAACGATCCGCCGACTTGAGTAAGTCATTGGTTTAATTGACATTTGAACGGTATGCCCAGAAGCAAAGAACCACGCTGAGGTTCTCAGCATGACGGAAATTTCAGTAATGAACGGCGCGATAACCTTATCTAGGCGCGAGAAATGAAGTGCGTTTAGATAAGACAAGATTGGATACCTGGAGATGATTGGAGCCCAAGTTGAATAGCAGATCCGAGCTTCAGCATCAGGTGAATCCATGAACAATTAACCAAGCGAGAACCACTCTCGATGATAAATCGAATTTTGAGACATCCTTTTATCGAACTTGACTGGTCTGGTGGTCTAGTGGTATGATTCTCGCTTAGGGAAAACCCTATAGCTTAGCTTGCGAGAGGTCCCGGGTTCAATCCCCGGCCAGACCCTTATCTTTTGCTGGTCCCCCCCATGAATTCCATGTTTACTTTTTGCCCGAATGGATTATCTAGTTAGCTCTCTCTATTGAATTGCACGACAGGTTCTTTGAAGTCTAGTTGAATTTTAGTCCTTTGGGGAAATCCCCTCGGTACAACTGGGCCTGTCAAGGTCAGCAAGCATGCGCTAGCTTGCTACTTGGAAATGGTTAAAAATCCGGCAAAGAGAGGGGACAACGTCATGGTTGAGACATTCAACACAATCTGACATCGTTGTTGAATAGGTGAATATGCAATTGCGTACCATTGCATGTCAACCGACAGTACCCAGTTAGATAAATTATCAGTTGACTGGCTCTTCACCGCTTGCTCCGTCACGCTCGCTGCTTATTCCTCTCCTCCAACACTCCCAAAAGCTTCACATACTCCCGTTGATCCTCACCCTCCTCAAAATACCTAACATTATCGTCCGACAAGTCCACAATCCAACCATACTTATAATCAACTCTAGCATATCTCCACACTACCAAACTTCTGTCCTCTTCCAGCATCTTTCGAATCCTAGCAGCTGCCTCAGAATCCTCACTGGCCTCATCCTCCTCGCCCTCACCCTCCTGCCATAGAAGCGGAGGCGTTTTGCTTTGCACGACAGACACCTTGGAAAGTCGCTTATTGCTCTCCTTCATGGCTCTCCACAGATCAGCCCAAGTCACTGGTTCTAGATCCCATTCAGGTCCGTATTCCGGTTCAGGCCCATCGCACATGCAGTCATGTAGCTCAAGCTCCTCTAAGCATTCGACTCGACTTTTGAGGAACTCTACCAGATCAGGCCCGATCATGATGTTCTTGAGGGTGAGTGATTTGAGGAAGAGGAAGTGGTCTTCCTTCAAGGGCAGAGGGATGCGGTAGTTGGCAGATGCCCCTCCGAATAACCCGTCAGGACTGGCTTCGAGAGTAAGATGCCTGACGTTTCGCGCATGCCTCATGACGAAGTGCGGCAAATTCCCGATAAACTCCATGAACCCGATCTTTGTGTGCAGACAATCGTCGTCGCCGGCAAAGACACCAAGCTCTAAAACCAGCAGCCTTCCCAGGAAAGACGCCCATGCCGGCGTTTCCCATGCAGAAGGGTTCTTAGCAATGAGGTTTTTTATCTTGAGATCCGTAATGTTTTGATTCATTGAAACGGTTCGCATGACTTCGTTGTATTGCGCACGCCATATAATATCGTGTTCTTGTTGTAGTGTCTGTTCCCAGTTCTCCTCGTTCTCAACAATATTGCCAGGCAGATTTGGTTCATACCGAGATGTGGTTTCACCCCACCAGCCACCATGTTCAAATTGTTCCCCGTTGAACTCGAGGATGAAGGAACGGACACTGCTCAGGATATCGCCTTGAGTGATTTTCTGGAGTGCATCCGTTGGAGCTGCCCCCCATACGTTGGGCATAGGACCGTCATGGGGCTTCTCCTCCATGTTGGGTTGAAAGGAGACATGCAAGTGGACTGTGCAGATGAAGTCTTGATACTTGTGGATCACCTCCTCTAGAGCTTGGGTAGATGCTAGCGGGCATGGAATGACGAGAGTACGGAAGAGGTCTTCAAGAACGGCATGCCGCATGAACCAGTTGGCGCAGCTCAACGATTTGACATCTTGAGGTGACAGATGGCGCACGATTTTTGTGACAAGTTCAACGGGTAGAATATCAAGAGTGGCCATGTCCAGATTGATGAAGAATGTCTTGAGTTTGAAGAAGACAAGGACAAAAATGAATTAAAATACTCTCACGAGACTCATGGTTGCCTGTCGTCGGCCATTTCATCCCATCACGAGCTTGGCGTAACGATACTATTTCTCGCGACCAAGGTAGAGTAACTTCAAACGTGGTACAATTGCTGACCGCATTTTAGTCACTCTACTTGTGTTGGGCGAACGCCTAACGCATCAATAGTCTCACCACGTAGTGGAGCCCGATGCGCCACCAACCGACCTCGCTTGTGAGATTTTAACCTGAAGGAGCTGGAGCTCGGCACGCCTCGATAATAATTGGACAAACGACCTTGAGGCTGAAATCACGACTGCATTCCATTTCATACGATATCTGGCCAACGGCTAATTGTGGTCCAATCTGATTCATGGACCTGAAGCTCGGTCTAACAACAGTGTTATTGGTCACGCGATATCCTTGACATCGTCCCACTGATAAATGATGTGCCTCTCTCCTAGCGCTGTCTTGAGGACGATTAGCAAATCATCAATGCTTCCTAGAAATTTGAGATACAGCGTTACGGCGACGCAGTATCGTCGGTGGTCTTCATCGGCGACTAAGGTTGTTGTTAAAAGAACTTCGCTTTTTGAAGTGTAGAATGAATCAATGGCGCGTCGGACAAGCGGTGCGGGTAGTCGTTCGGGTAGAGGTGAGCCTGTTCGAAGAGCTTGTTCAATGATGCCGAGAACAGCCATGACATCTCCAATAGATCGTTCATCGAGGATGTTCGCAACGCGAATGAGACGGTCTTGCATCTCTTTCGGCAGGGTGGATGCGAGGTTGAGAAGACCGCCGAGTGCTTGGTTCATGTACTGTAGCTGCTCCTTCGTTTGCGCAAGAACCTTTTGGTCAAAGGGTCCAAAGCTCAATTCGCCTTTCAGCAGCGCGATGGAAGGACTCACGGCGAGCAATATCTCTGCAACTTCGATCGAGATATGCTCTGCGACTGCACCCAGGGCATGATTTCTATCCGTCCGGCCCCAGTGAGAGATAAGAAGAGCGTAGTGATCTGATAGACTTCGCACCGAGTTTGCGAGAATCTTGCAGACGTGTGTCGTTCCAGATGGTGGACTTGGGAATAATTGCACCACAAACGCAGCGACGAAACCGATCAGAACTGTGACGACTCGTTTCCAGAATGCTTCGTAGCCTTTACCGGGCAGACCGTACTGTACGATATGGTCGTGATCCCAGCTGAAGCCGAGAACGAGACAGAAGGTGGCTCCGCCCATGATTGTAGCGAACGCGAACGATGGGGGAAGATAGAGGCGCCACCAGAGCATGGGAATGATCATCACACCTGTTGAAGCTGCCATGCCGTACGGATTGCCAACACCACTTCCAGCACCGATATACCAAGCCACCATACCTATGACGCCTCCAACAATAGTTCCGATCGTACGCGCGATGAGCGAAAACGTAAAATCAGCCAGATACACAAGTAGAACAGTCTGAGCACTGATAACAGCCCAGATACCCTTCTCTCGATAGAAGAAACCAGCGGTACTAGGAAGCACCGCCGGTATCGAGGTGGCAATGGTAACAGCAACCATTCTCAGGGCATACATGCCAGAGGGATTAACGAGCCAGTTATACGTCGCGATGAAAACTCGACCAATTTTACTTCTCTGCGCAGAAGAACCCTTATATCCTCGGCTGATATCTAGTCTTCGTTTCGTCTCCTTCGTTTGCTCATCGAAACTTTCGCCGTCCATCATTTGATCAGGATCCTCCTCTGTGGAGATGTCGTAGCCTGGAAAGGTGATTTGTCCATGGAATATCCAGGCCAAAGCATATTGGAGCCGTGAAGGAACCCATATGCGGTGGCTGGTTCGCACTTCGGACAGGTGGAGTATGTACTCTAGAAGCTTCTCAGTCGCAATGGCCATGTTTAAAATTCGTTCCTCGATTACCATAGCAATCACCATGCTGGGTAGGAATGGCCGATCAGTTCCTTCCACTGGTTTGAGGCGGCCATTTTCATCGAACAATTCTGCATGAGCCTCGAGAACGCCCTTTGTTGTGTTGATGACGCATGCTTCCCTTGCTAGACGTGACCTTACTAAAGTATCGAAAAGGTTTCGATTCAGCTCCTCCCACTGCACAGGTGAAGGCTTTCCCATCCAGCGGCAGGAATTGACAGCATGGATGTAATCTGCCGCAAGGTTAATAGCTTGCGGTCCGATCTCAAGTAGGTCTGATGTCGTATCACGAAGCGTGTTCCTCGTCCTGGAGCGTATCTCAGAGCCTTCAGGTCTTTGGAAAGCACTCAAAATCGTGGCATTTTCGTGCCGATGATGTTGTCCGATCTCGTATTTCTCTTTATCCGTCGCAGGTCCGATCCGACCATCTCCTTGGGCTTTGATATGCTCCTCTTCCTTCTGCTTCCCTCGGACCTGGGCAATTTGGAAATCCAGAAGATACAAACTCGAAAACATGACTTTGCGTGCTCTCTGGTGCAAACCTTTGACATCATCTGCGTTCCATCGACCACGCGAAAAGTCAATCGGAAGAAAAGCGAGGGCTGGCTGTCCGGCCTTGAAGACAGCGATCATACCAGCCCTACTCCCTTGAAGCTCAGCAAGCGAGATGGCCTCGTCGGCAAATCGTCTCTTTGTCGCAGAAAGAGCTGAGTTGGACATGCGGACTAGCTTCTCAATCTGACCGAGAACCATGTATGATGTCGACTGGGGGAAGAGAAGCAGGCAACATGCTAAGCCCAGACCGATGCCGATGGCTCCAGGCTTGACGAGAATAGCTGCGAGGTCGCCTTGAAAAGTTGGAAGTGTCGGGCCAAAAAGGATGAAGATGTCAGTGACAATCGTTCCAAATATCTGCATGAGGACAAGCTTCGGATTCGCGCATCGCAGTCGAGCCAAGACGTAGATGAACAAACAGCCCATACTGAAATACACAGCCGTGACTCTCGCATCCAGCATAAACCCCTCATGAATCAGAATCTGCGCCTCCCACGCAGGCGTCTGTCCCGTCGTCTTCGCAATTTCCCCAACCTGCTGCTGCAGCGCTCCAAGCTTAGCCTGCGTCTCAGCATCAGAGCGTGTCGCTAGCGCAGCCTTCATCGTCAAAAGACCCCAGCACCAAGCAAGACACATTCCCAACAGCAACGAAAACGCGGCGAGGAGATAGATAAACAGAATACTAGCTGGCGGAACAGCAAAGAGGAGAATTGCGCCGAGGAATGTGGCTTGGCCGATTTCGACGAGACTGGGGTGGATGAAGATGAGGAGCATCATGACCCATATTGCGATCCAGCATCGAAGAAAGATCTTCATGTCGTGGGCGTTGAAGTGGTCTAGCCATGGTGGGAGTTTTCGCTTTGGTGATGCCTTAGCAGCTTCATTTTGGTGAGCTGACGCTTCGTCAGAGGAAGGCATTGCTTATCACCTCAATTGGTAGATCTTTGAAAGCAATTGAAGTGTTTTCGTGACGGTGTTTGGAAGAAATGAGAGATAATTCCAGCCGCTGAGGCCGGAGCTAGAGGTTGGAACTTGGTTCTGAGTAAGACTTGACTATGACGTGTGTATGGGGAAGGTGAAACTCCACTGGTGAGACTAGTCTGAATGTCGTTGGGAGGTATTGAAGTTCAACGACCAGATAAGCGGTTTATTCATTCATTCTAATGCTGAACAGGCTCTTTATTTCACTTTTGATAACGGATCTGGCCAACTTTGTGAAACCATACTGCAATTTCAAATGCTGAAGCTGAGATGAACCTCGGCGTGAAGTAGAGGGCGGGAGGATCCATCTTAGCGCGAGTTGTTCCATCTTTTCAGCTGTTGGAGTTGAAGATGGTGCACTAAGCGATGCCGTAGCCGAGAGGACCAATCAAACGATCCAGCGGGATATGAACTTGGGGTATCAAGACATGGATGGAGCTCACATGCTATCGGAGGAATGTTGATGTTTTTGTACCATGCACTTCCGACATTGGTTCCTTGAGAACTTATCGAGGCTGACTACCAGCGTAAAATCATTAGGTCATATCACAACCCGAAGAGCTGAGAACTTAAGAGCTGCGAAAAGAAGTACATTATCTTTCACTCAGTTGCTTCTACCTTTTACATATCGCAATTCATCTCCGTGGATTTATGCACTCTGATCCAAAACGTTCTTTATACCTAGCACACATTGATCTGTTTTCAATTTGTTTCTCCCTCATTTCTACCTCAGTGCGTGGGAGAACAGATACCAACAAATTCTAAACAAGACTCCCAAAAGCCAGATTAGCCACCGAAGTATATATAACACGGAGCTAACAGTAAATCCCAGAAGATGATACAAACTGATTCCAAAGCAGGCCTGCAAAAACCAATCTGACAACTTAGCCAGAAATACAATCACGAAAGTCACCGCTGCGAGAAAAAGTATGATCCCTACCGTAATTAATAGTTTCTCCATCGGGTTGGCACTCTGGACATTTGCTGACTGGTGCTGTATTGGGGATTCGGAAGCGAGGGATGTGAGTTCAGCTGGGCTCAATTCTTCCCCGAGCTTACGCGACAGGGCGATGTCACCATTCATAGCCTTCCACATCTTTATGTTCAGATCATAAGGCTCGAGCGTTGTCATTCCTACATACTGTCAGCTCGACAAATATTCCCTCGGGTACAGTAGTAACCTTACCATCTAGAAATTCATCTTCAGGGCCCTCCCCAGCAAAGCCATCACCGCTTTTTCCTCTTTTGAGTTCCGTCTTCCAAATAAGACGTCTAAATTGTTTGAGGAACAGCCAGGAGAGTATAGGAGATTGTTGCAGCTGATATCGCCGGAGCAATCTTTGCTGTCTGTCTGTGCCTGGCAGTTCCCTTTTTCGGTCCAATTGCCCGTGTATGAGCCAGACACGAAGCATTACTAGTGATTCGCTCAAGCTCCGAGTCGTAACTTGCTCTCGTGAGAGTATCTTGGGACCCAGGTCCGGTAAGTCCCATTGATCTGCGAGTTGCTCGTAGACCATGGCAAGTAGTCGATCTTCTTGTGACCCATCACTAAACTTCGCAGTCGGATCAAGCTCAATAGGGTGCTCCTCGATGTTAACTCTTTCTCCATTCGGCTCATCTTGTATATAGACTGTGTCCTGTTGGTTTGCATCGACCTTGGCATCGGGGCCTTGTTCTCGGTTGTCTTTGGCCTTTTCTTTGTCGGCGGGGCTCTTCTCAAGGCCCTCAAGCCACCGTGCGGCAGCATTGTTCTGGTTTTTATAACTCTCGATGTCAAGATGGTTACTGACCGGCTTATTTGTGATACAAAGTGAGATATTTCGCCCTTCGGCATGCATAAAAGCCGTCAACCGCGCGAGATACCTCATCTGCTCTGCGTGGTGTTCTCCACCCAGCCTTTTGCCAACCTCACAAGGTTCCGTCAAGAACCATTCAAGGAGATCCAGGAAAACAGCCTTCTTGTTAAGATAACCGTCAAACCGTGGAAGGCATGGTCCAGCAGAAGACCGTTGATGATACGCGCATGTCGCGTGGAGATTTTGAAGAATGGGAATGAGAAGGTATCAGTCTGACGAAGCTGTCCATCCCAGTCGGGTCGTTTTCTCAACGTTCCATTGACCAAGGTGGAATAGCTGTTGATAGCTTTGTGAACGGGGAGATCTTCCAGTATAGACTTTGTCCCTGGGCCATGGATCGAGTCGATCTCAATCTGTCGGTAAAGCTGACGCCCAGCTTTTATCTCAGGATTATTATCCTCATGCGGCTCTGGCAGATGTTTACTTCTCAAGACAATCATCAACCGTGGGGAAATAGGCGCAAAGAGGTGAAAGCGGGGCCCTAGATGAAGGAATTCTCCTGTTGTCTTGTCCTGAAATTCGACGGTTGGTCCTTCGTATACATGGCTTCCTGTGTCAGAGAGAATGAACTCCTGATCCTCGCTGGAAGGGGTGCAGAAGGACATCCAAAATTCGGTGACGTGTTTCACAAAATGGCAGAATAGGCCATAGTAGACAGTTGATTTGAGGGTTTGTTGCCAATTTGCTGTTACGCGCATATCGAGATCGATGATAGAACTCAAGGCCTGTAACCAAACATCTAACGGTCGTTGAATTCCATGTCGATCCATAAGCTCTTTCAGCAGGTCACGGTCGTTGTTTTTATAGTCATTGATGCTGTTGTAGTTGTATGTCTTGAAGAAGCCCGAACCTCGTTGATTCAGCAGATAAACGAACTTGCGAAGTACTGTTTGCTGTGTCCTGGTGATTTTGACCTTTTCTTCTCCACGTCGGTGAGCACCAATTATCTTGCGAATCACGGAGCTCGTCTCGCCCTCCAGCTTGCTAAACTTCCCTTCCAGCTCGCGAGGGAACTTTGCTTGGGGTGACTGGTCGGTGTACATGTCTTCAAGCCCGCATACTCGTTGGACAGAACGCTCCTCAACCTTGTAACCCTCTGGCAAAAGTTCCAAGCAGCTCACGACCCGGTCGCCGGGGTATTTGCCTTTTTCGTGATGGTGTTTTTTGCATTTTGAGCCATTCGTGGGGGTTTTAGGACAGCTGAAAGGATGGTCGAAGTTCTTCAGGATGAACTGGGGAATGAAGTGCTGGTCCTGCGGCCCGTCGGACGACATGATGGCGATCGATTGATAGCCGGTCAAATCACGAATTGAACTTGGCTATCGCGCTACGGCTATTATCTTCGAGATGTGCTTTAGCTGGGCTGGACTCGCAAATCTGAAACCGAAGCTTGGTGAGAAGAGGAAGGGCATAAGCAGCGCCGTATCTGATTGGGACCAACATCTTCAGCCGCAGTCTAGATTCAAGGCGGGGTAACAGCTCTTCCACCAGTCGGCCAGCCAGTTACTAGGATTAGGGGTTTTTAAACCGCCAGCGAAATCGAGAGATGGGTAACATCGTGCAGGACTACTACGTAGATGCACAGAAATAGCACCGCACTTGAAGCTATTTACAGTCCAAGGTGGGGGCGAAAATTCTCATAAGACGGCATGCAGATTACACCGCTTGGCTCTATAAGTACTGAGTGTGATTTCATGGAAAATGAAGATTTATTAAAATAAGCTTAAGCATATCATTAATCTTGGGACTGTAAAAAAGTCTATCCACCACTGCGCGAAAATGAAGTTCACCCTTAGTGTCTTAGCACTTGTTGCATCTGCCAATGCGTGGACCATGCAGTTCGACTGTCCAAGAGGCTCTGGGTTCGAGGGGTCCTATTCTGGATCTAAGAACAAGGGCTGCACTTCGATCCCAGCATGTGTTCCAGGCGATCATGTAGGTCAACTTGCTTTTCATGGCTTTTCAAATACTTGTTACTTACTGTTGTTGGAATAGATGGTATGGGGTAATACTAAGAAATCCAACTGCGTTTTGAGGCTTTATGCCGCTTCACCCTGTGCCGCTGAGCAGGAAATTGGACATTCCAAGGAGAATTGGGATCACAAGTTCGGACAAGCTGTCTTTGCCTGGGGAGTCACAAACTGTTAATGAGCAGCTATTCCTGGCTTAAGAAGAAAGGGCTCTCAAAGGTAAAGTGATTATACTGTTCTCCAGATAGCTATTCAAGATATATACAAGAAATTGTTTCTCTAATCGCCCCTTCACAATATTTGACCAGAGAGCTCGTCATACACTCTTGACTTGATACAGGATCTTAAGTGGTACACTGAGAGTAGAAGTCATTGAGCGCCTTGCAGGTTCCAGTGGCGCAGCACTTTGGACCAGTCCAAGTATTTCCACCGCACTGGGCCCAGAGAGAAGCGCACTATATCAAGTCAGCACATTTTACTTACTTCGAGATAGCTGTAGGTCTTAAGGGCATATGGCTTACCTGGCCAGATGGCTGAGTCGACACAGGAGGAACCTGTGTAGATGACGCTCGGGTAGAGGTCTGTAGAGTCGTAGTGGGGTTGCTGCCGCCATTATCACCGCCGGGGGCACCGTTGCAAGAGAACTTGAGCAACAGTTAGATATCATGACAGCGTCTGAGATAGTTAGTTCGTTTTACATACCACTGCAGGTCCAGGGATAGTGTAGCTGTTGAAGTTGGAGTAGATCTAAAGGCCAAGCGTTAATACACTTCCTGATCAGTTTGGTAGCATACAATCTCACGTTGGCGGTGTATCCGGGGTCGGTTTCCTTGAAGGCACCAGGAATCTTGACTTGGTTGCCGGGAACAGTGCTGCCTCCACCAGTAACACTAATCTGGGCGCAGCTGATGTAGAACTAGAGATTCATGTTAACTTCTGTGGGGAATCAGGTGCTGGTGACTTACCTGGGGAATACCTGCTGGCCAAGGATTGTGAATTCCTAGACTCTGGATGCGAAGAAGATATTCGCCGTTGGCAATGCAAGTGGGAAGGTTGAAGGTGTAGCTGACTGAGAGCACAACAAGGTCAGATTATGAAAGGATAGTTCCCACGGATGTCGACTCACGGTACATGGGCCAGCTCGAGGAACTACCACTGAAGGTCGGGCCTGTTTATACGTCATTAGTTGTTCTCCTGTTTAGCCTGCCGGTTGGGAGACATACCCCAGTCCTTGATCTTGAACCAGCCACCGCTTCCATCGTACGACGATGCAGTGCTAGGGGCTTTGGACATGTAAACTGAAATCGGTCCTTGGTGGTAGACAGCAGTGTCAAGAGTAAAGGTGATCGAGTCGCCAGCCTTGACTCCGACAGTCTGTGCGTTGGTTCCCGAGGCACCGACATTGCATCGAAGGTCGTTAGAATCCAGGTCTAAGACACAGCTGTCAGTAAACTACTTCATAAGCGCTCTTACCAGGCAAGAAATCAAGACGTACCAGTAACAGGAGAGTTGTAGTTCGAGTTCTGTCGAATGTACTGGAAGACAGGATACTTGGTCGACCCAACACTAAGCTGCTGGAAGATATAGTGGGCAGAGGTGCTCTGCACCAAGGCCAAAGCCGCCGCAAGTGAAGTAGCGAACTTCATGATTATGTCTCAAGATGATGTTATGGCAGCTGGTCGAAGGAGAATTATGAGGTGATGCAGGTTCAGGAGCGAGATATAAAAGAATGCTGCGGGTCGAACGGCACGGACTTATGAGTGATCACGTTCCTGATGGAAGTTTAAGTGCCACCCAATGGGAATGATATGATGGTCCTCCATTATAGCTCCGTTATAGATTGAGTGGTCTCGATGCGTCAACTGACAACGCTGTCAAGTTCCGACAGCCCAAAAGGGGAAATGATGCTGGCAAAACGGGAATATGACAACCCAACACGGTCCAGAGAAGGATGTAATGAAATAACGTGGTTATTCCTCTTTGGTATTGACATCCAGAGACTGGGGTATCTTCCATCGTGGGCCTCCATTGTCGTACAACTGATAGCTATTACTGTAGCTTTCCTACGTATTGCTATGGTATATACTTTTAACTGAGTCTCTATTGAGAGAATCAATTGGAAGCCTTTTGAAACATAAAGCACCGGTGTTTCGGATCTCGCTTACAAGGTCATCGATGGATTCGCCGGTTAAATCTGAGTTCGGAATGTCATCCTCCGTTCTCGGATCCGGGAACGTGGGCAACCAGCAATGTAACACTCGTCTAGACTTTAGGCATTTCTTGTCTTGTCAAAGAAGTCCCAAGGTCTTTTCTGTGTTATTGAAGAGGCAAAGGCTTATCTTCTAACCTTTGTTGCATTCGAGACGGTATGGCACTGTCGTTAATTCTATGTGTCTGTATGGGAATTTACTTCCACGTGCAACAAATGACAACCTCCAGATCAAGTGCTATTCCACCATCCTTTGTTCAGCCAGAGCGGATAACCGCAGATGCCGTTGAATAAGGTATAAGGTTGCATGGAGCTGGCGCTGTTGCGGTCTAGCACAGTGTCTGTCCTGCTAACCCAATTTGGAACGAGTAGTCACCTACACAGAGGTTCACCCAGGTCTTGAAGAACAGAATGTCGCTAAGGATAACCAAGCTGCGATCGATACCGTCTTTGATAGTCATGAAAAGGCCAACGTCTCTGCCTGGAACCAAGACGACTCATTCTGTTAGCGCCCTGACGATCTGCGTAACAATGGCGATCTCCAGAGCAAGCTGAGCCAATGAAGTGACAGGACAGCCATGTCCAGGAGGAAACACCAAACCCCGCATCGCGCCACCAAATGAAGTGAGTCATATCGATCGTGGCTGCCGATTCAAAGAGACATTGCTCTTCACAAATCCTGAAGGAGGAAGAGACACCGCCCCGTGATCGTCTCTACAGCCAGCAAAACCCTCGTCAAGCATTCTCACACACTTCCTGGCATCATCTCATCTCAACATCAAGCTACCAAAACATCATCAAAATGACAGAAATAACCTCGCCTCCCAGAGAACTTGATCTCATCGGCAAAGTTGCAGTAATCAGCGGTGCATCCCGTGGCATCGGTCGCGCTATCGCATTCAACCTAGCATCGCGAGGGTGCTCTATCCTCGGCACCTGCGTTAGTGACAAGGGCGTCGATGCTCTATCGACAGGCTTGAACGATGAGGTCACCGACCGTGTTTATAAAGATACGTCTAGAAAGCGTCCGTCAGGTCAACAGATCAAAGGAATCATAGCTGATGTCTTCTCCCCCGACTGCGCCAAAACCATTGCCGATGCTCTTGAGAAGTCCTTTGATGGTCGCGTCGACATCCTGGTCAACTCAGCCGGTGACCCGATGCCTGGAGTTATTGGCCAGATGACTACAGAAGAGATTCAGAGAAGCCTCCTAGGAAACGTTCAAGCCCCAGTTCAAATCGTCGAAGAACTCGTCCGCCGACAGTTGTTCCAGCCCAACAGCCGCATCATCTACATATCATCAGTACGTTCGCGCCTCCCCTGGGCCGACCAACTCATGTACGCCGCTGGGAAATCAGCCGGCGAGTCGCTGTGTCGAACGTGGTCACAGGCCTTTGGTGGAAAGGATGAGCGATACACTTTCATGGCAGGGACTACTGCAAATGCTGTCACCGCAGGTTTGACGGAAACTGACGCTGTTATGTATTGTGGACCGGAGGTGGTCAAGACCTTTCAAGACGAATTCTTTCCCTTGCAGAGTATTCCCAAGTTTGGAAAGCCTGAGGATGTGGCTGATGTTGTAGGGATGCTTTGTGGGAACGATGGGAGATGGATTACTGGATCTGTCATTAGTGCGAGCGGTGGCTGTATCAAGATGCAATAAGTAAAGAGCAAGTCACATACGGAAAAATTGAAAGAATACTCTATGAGGTTTTTATTGACTTTATTGACATAGGGTACACCAAAACAAGGTGACCAAGGTATCTCTATACAAGAGCGAAACGGCATCATGGCCAAGATGATGTATATGGGTTAAGACAACAACCGACACCGACCAGCAACATTAACTTCCACAGAACGCCATTCCTTCCATCGACTTAGCTTTTGTTCAACTGAAGACAATAAGCCTCAACCGCGAGAAAGGTATCCCGAGTCTGGTGCTCCCCAATGATACCCCCGTCAACCAGATTGTTCAGGACTTCACGCACATACTCGCAGTTGAACTGTATCTCGCCAAGTGGGTTCTCATCAGGAAGGACCGAACGAATCCGAGCTTCGACATCGCCAAGCTTAGAGGCCGGAATCTTGGCAACCTCAAAGAGCTTGGAGTTCTCAGGGGGAGCGTCACCCCTGATCAAAGCGTAGCGGTTCTCGTTCTGACGACCATCGGCGGTGAGCCACTTCGTAAGAACAGGGTTGAAGACGGCGATCATCCAGCGGCTGGGGATCTTAAAGTCGATCTTGTCGATCTTGTGACTGAAGTTCAGAGGGGGGTTGATAGCGATGAATAGCTGGGCCTTTGAAGGGTTGGTCTCCTTGTTGGAAGGGAGCTGAGCACGGCCCGACATCGTGCTGGTTTGCGTGAGGAGGTTTGTTGATATGATCGGCGAAAGTTGTGAGAAGGAAACAGTTTGACTGTTGGATGGAGAGATGTAAGATGATGGCTTGAAAGTGGACGATCGGGCTGCTCTTAAAGCTGTCTCAAGTCATACAAAGATATTTGATGTTCCCAGTGAACGGACGGTTTTGCCAATGGTATCATGAATGTGCCACTGTCCATGTTACTGAACATGCGAACTTCCACTGTCTTTTATGAACACGCTGGTCTGTGCCATGAACATCAAGCTCTCCAGGGTCTCCTTTTTTTGTGATGTCGTATTGACCAGACATCGAGGGATCAATGTCTAGATAGCATTCTACATGTTTTATTTGTGGTTGGGGCATGTAGCTTAGAGTTTGTGTGCAACACACAGAACTTAGTTTAGGGAAAGACAGTAAAGGGTTTTCTGAGCACATTTATTAGTCATCGTGAAGAGTCTTGGGTGGAAGTTAGTATTCTGGAACACAACATCAATGTCTTCATTTTTTGTGTTTGCAGGCTAGAGTCTAACCTTATGACCAATAACCATCTATCTATAACGCAAAAACCACTTTCTTGTAGCAGTACTGAAGCTAAAATGCTTGAAGAAGAGCTACAAAGATCCACCAGACAAGTTCGTTCCTCGAGAAACCCAGATCCTTCGACCTACCTAAGATGCCTCTAGTGAAGTTCGATCTCTTTAGAGATCATCTCAAGCTCGGAAAGAAGATCATCAGCCTTCTCCTGACTCACTATACCACCAGCTACCAACTTTTTCAGGATATCGCGAACCCACTTGCGGTTACACTCCCAACGGTTATCCGCATCCTCGGGGTCAGTAAAACTAAGGACGTTGTCAACATACTCTTGCCGATCGTTCTCAAAGCTGGCTACCTCAAAATACAGGACCTGTCCCTCTGGACGCTCTGGGAACCGAACCCGTGTTGTCTTTGTGCAGGGATCGCCACAGATAAGAAGACCTTGTTTCAAATGCCAGTGATATGGGCCCTGCTTAAGGATGCTCCAGAGGTTACGGGCCTCGAAGCCAAAATTGCCGGCAAGACTTAGATCCTTGAAGGACCAAAAGCGGTTTACTACGATGTAGAGTTGACCGCGTGAAGCACTGCGGGCTGGTGGCTGGGAACGGTCGGGCATTTTGTTGTTTACGTGAAGTAGGCTGTGATGATGCTGTAAGGTTGGATGTTTAATGACTGGGTGGCAAGCCTTGTGTTTGGAAATGGTGATATTTAGCTACATCTTTATAGTCTGGTTTCCACGCCGAACACGTATCTTGAACTACTCGCGCAATGAACAGGCCGCAATATGGCTGTTGTTGTTCGGCCATGGGAAACTGAACAAACCAGCAAATTGTTTTCATTGTCTTTTCTACAGACGTTGGCCTTAGGGAGCAAGAAAACACGAGACCTAAGTTTAGGGTAATAAAATAAATTTCATAAATAGTATCCTAAACTCATCCTAAATTTATACTAAGTTACCTAAATCTTTTTGTCACTTAGGCTCAAGGTCCCGAGTCTTATTCCCTCCCCTGGGTTGGTTCTGATGCGCGAGTACGAAGCTCTTTGTTGTTGATCGCTACTCGGTCATACTAGTAGTATGACCTTTGTTAAATACGATTTGTGAGACTAGTTGGCCGCTATAGCGATTCTATCCTTGTCGTGAATCAAGGCCTACGCATGTACCAACATGTATCAAGGGTTAAAGGCTCATGTTACTACAGACAATCAACTACCATATGAATCATTTGAACCTTGTCACTAATAGAATTCGCACATCACGCATAATTGGCATCATTGTATTCTATGGTCGTTATCAACCTTCTTCCCAACGTCTAACTCTCTGACTACTATCTCAAGAATCCTCTAACCGAAATTGAGAGCTTACATCAATCTCTAATAGCACGTCACTAACCTGTGTCGTACCGAGAATGCCGCCAACAACCAAACTCTCTAGAATATCTTGCACATACTGGTGATTGCACTCTAAATCAATTTTCATCTGAACAGCAGGGACGAGGTCAACCCGAACTTGAACATCTCGCAACCAAGAACTCGGGATGCTAGTGACCTCAAAGTACTTTACGTCGTCACCAGGATAACTGAAATCTGTGTTGATCTTGGGGACGTCGGTTTGGCGAGCTTGTGTTGTGAGCCAGAGGGCTTTGTCGTGATTGAGAGTGGCGAAGCTCCAGATGTTGGAGGCGTGGACTAAGATGAAGAGCTGTGCGTGGGAGCTGCTTCTGGGGTTGGTCTCCTTACGAGTCAAGGTATCCGACATTGTGCTTGTTTGAGATCGTTTATGAGTAAGAGAGATAAGAAACCTGCCTTTGGTTATATGCAAATAGTTTGAAGTTCTAGTTTAGAAGGGAGTCGACTACGTCGGCATTTATGGAATATCTTAAGACCCCCAAGTTATCTAGGAGAAATGCTGGAGAACAAACACATGCTGATAGGATATCCCTTCTCGCTGTTCGTGAGCGTGACCTTTCAGGTAAGTGGTATGTCTTCGCTTCCATGAACACATATATTCGTAACAGCGCACATAAACGATGTTCTGGTGTAATGCTAAGATGCCAGCATGCCCGCGTCTATCCACGAGGCATCATGATGTATGCAGACCATATACAGGCCATGTTTGAGCTTCACTTGCGTTTAATGAGGGCGCGCAGAACACAACACCAACCAGTTTGACCGTCACCAAGAGGCCATTCGATGGGTTTTGTGTATTCTTCACATGCAGAATATGCCTGATTTCAAGACCTGCCAGACAAGAAATGCCACAGTCGACGGATTTTAGCTTCCAACAGCAATTGACTGGGCTACCGTGAGAAACTCGTAAGTTGAACCAATCATTGGCAAGATGCCTGTCCATAAAGGCTTTTCAAGTTGACAAGTCAATCGCTGGCACACGAGCATGCAAGCTGGAGTCAGTCAGCCCGCCATTCGTCAGGAGCTATACCGTTTATGCCGTCGTTGCCTACAAAGTGAGTTCGAGGCGAGGGTTCTGGACCTGGAGTTGCATGAGACCTGAGAGTTGCATTGCTCGATTAGGAAAAGTAAGTATCAGTGCGCTTTTTCACGGGAGCGGGACGATAGCTCCCGCGCCACATTGCCCAGCGGCCATTGGAAGGATTGTGTGCCCTCGGCTGTCATTTCCGTAGCGAACAGAAGCGGAATCTGGGTTGCATTACTTTCATTGTTAAGCCTTCGTGAACCATATCGAAAATCGCATATGATACATTCATATATTCTCGGTTCCTCATACAAGTCAACTGATGATTACTGCCTGAGCCCAATATGGCATATTGGCGGTGAGTAGCCAGAGTAGTAAGGTTGACAATGTGCCTTCCTTTTCTTGTGCAGCCGGTATTTGCAAGCCCCTCTATGTCTTGGGTATATGGGTTCTGGCTGGCTGAAAACCCAATTTCGATATGGAAAGTGGCTGGCTGATAAGCGCAGGATGGCCGAGAACCATAGCAAGCTTCAATAATCATGCAGCTGGACCAGTCGAGATCACCTTCGCATTACGCCATGTCTCACTTCACGAGTTCACTGCGACGAAAGCAAAATTGCACCGCTACGGAATACAGTATTGATAATTGATAGGTCTTTGTTACCGAGGGCAAATATTTATGCGCACCTTTTTCTTACGCCCAGAAACATATATAACCGCACGCTTGTCAGTGCCGTTTCTCAATCAGTCTCATCACTCAATATCCCTCTTATCCCATAACCATATAAACATCCTTCTACACTCTTCAAAACCATGGCATCCGCACAAGTCAACGGCTTCATTGGGATGCAATACTCCCGCGAAGGTAGCGACTACGAAAAAGGCGACTACAAGTTCTTCAATGAGCAGTACGCGACTTCATCCTATATCGATGTACGCGATAAAGACGGGAAACTAAAGCACGACCTGAACCCTGCTCACATCTTGAGACCGAAGGATGATGACGACGTCAAGGCAGTCATCACATATGCCATTGAAAACAAAGTCGGCATCGCCATCAAGAGCGGTGGCCACCAGTACAGCGGCGCATCTTCTTGTGGAGACAAGAACGTGCAGCTTGATCTCAGCAACACGTACAGAGACCTGAAAATCATCGACGTGAGCGTCTTGAACAAGCTCAAGACTAATGTCGCCGATGACAGGGTCCTCGTCTTTGCTGGCGTCAGCAATCAGCTACAGGACTTCCTGGCCTACCTAACCAGCCATAAGCTATTTGTTCCTACAGGGCAATGCGCTTATGTATGTCTTGGTGGCCATGGCCAAACTGGTGGTTATGGCCAACTTGGCCGCAGCTTCGGTCTTCTTGGTGATTACATCGTCGATATTCGATTGATTAACCATGAAGGCAGGGTCATACATGTCAACCAAGGTCAGGATGCAGAGCTTTTCAATGCTATCCGTGGTGGTAGCCCTGGAAATTTTGGTGTCGTTACTCATTACACTATCTCGGCATTGAAGGCCAAGAGCTACATGGGGATCGAAAACACAATCACGACTCCAAACAACCCAGAGCCACAGAGTTTCCACGGACCGCATGGAATCAAAGCTGCCTGGATTTATAGTGAGAGAGTCCTCAAGAATCTCTTGAACGTTGTTGCCAAAATGTCTGATGAGGGCATCGCGTCTCGTGGATTCGACCTTTGTGTCAATGTTCTCAGCACGGACTTTGACATCACCAAGCTGTTTCCTGCTCTCAAAAGTGATGAAGAGTGGAAAGGCGTTCAAGAGGTAATCTCCAAGCTACCTGGTCCTGTCCAAGATCTCTTAGGTGGTAAATTGCCTCCTCTTATCGTCCTTTACGCACAATGGTGTCCCGTTGGCGATCAGCAGAAATACGACGCGAGCGTCGATGCGTGGTTCCAACAATTTCGAGAATTGAACAGTTTGAAGTCTTATCGCATCCAATTCGATGAAATCTCCGCAGACATGTCTGATATGGTGGGACACTGGTTATTTCCCAAACGGAGAGAGTTCCCACGGCCATACGTCAAGCGAACTTATGCCACCAACTCAAAGACTCTCGCTAAAGATGGTTGGGTTGACACCCTTGTCGCGAGATTGAAAAAGATCTGCGATCCCACGGAGAAGCTAGATGATGCGAACAAGAAACCGGTGAAAAATCCACTCTACGACAATTGTAAGCTCTCAGCCCAGATCCAGTGCTTCGGCGGAGAGAATTCCATGTTCTACAACAACCGCAACAACGGAGCCGCCTACAGCTGGAGAGACTCAACTGTTCTCCAGACTGTGGACTGTTGGTACCTGAACAGCACCGATCCGAAGTATAAAGAGTCGCAGGACCTCGCAAATGAGTGGCAAGCCGAGAATGACAGCGTCATGATTGGTGCCAACAGCTGCTTTAGCAAGGCCGACAGGCGTGTTCTTTGGGGCTCTTGGGGTGATTGGGATATGGCTAAGCCTGAGGTTTGGAAGACTTATTATGAAGATGAGGCCAAGTATCAGAGTCTTGGCAAGGTCAGGGCGGCATGGGACCCAAATGGCACCTTTACCGCGAATCCATTTGCTGTTGCTCGTGAAAGTTAGGAAACAATCAGCTAGGCAGAACTTTAATTCGACACCTTTTTTTCATTGTAATTGACACATTAATGCGAGTATCCCCGTAGTCTCTGTCGCATACATAAACGTTCGTTGTGATAAACAGACCACTAGAAGTAACATTAAGCCAAGTGTACTTGCTACGTTGATTGATGTCTTTTGTGCCACAGACACGTATTCTAGGGGAGGAAAGAAAACATAGGACCTCGATCCTAAGTGACAAGAAGACTTAGGTTATATAGTCTATGCTTAGGATAACTTTTGCTCAGTTTATTTTGACACCCCCATATTAAGGTTCGCTATTTTCTTGCCCCCCGAGGGAGTCTTCTCAAGCTTTGAGCGGGGGTCAACAGCCATAGGGGCTATGTCAAGCCCTCATGCTTGGTACGAAAATCCTGCGCCAATGGATGAGCTTTATCCGCCAGCCTGATTGTGATGGATGTGCATTGCCCCCCGCATTGGTGTTGTTGGGCGTCTCAACGTCCTATCAAATCCATCAAACCAGCATATTATTGGCACACAGGTCTCACAACTGACCAAGGGCTGAAAATACTGCGCCTCATGCGGGCGAGCCTGAAAATATCTTGGCGGATGGCGGAATCAGCCCAAGAAAACGCCCAAGTTAGAGTGCCAGGCGACTCGTCACGGACTCGGAAGCAAGTCTGCTGGTGAATCGAACAAAGGCTTTATCATCTTGACTGAGATACAATGGCCGAACTAGCTCTGGGTATTGCTGGCGTTGCTGGCACAGTCGACGTCTGTATCAAGTAAGAATACCGAATACCGATTGTCGGCACTCACAGTATTTTTAACAGTTTTAGGTTCGGGAAATATCTCGTCATGGCCTGCAAGGACTATGGTCAGGCTGATGAGTTAGCCCACGAGCTGTCAGTAAGAATACAGATTTGCTGGTTTCGAATTGCTAGTCAGCTAGAAATCGTCAAAGAACTAGAGGATAGCATGACCGAGGATCAGCGAGAGCTTCAGTCGCACATATTACGCATCTTGCAGTCGAAGCTTGAAGCTGCGACAGTTGTCATCTCCAAGCCCGATAGGCATGGTAGCTCGAAAAGAAACAGGGCTCTGCATTTCGTCAGTCTACGAGAAACCCTTGAAAGCACTGTTACCGATCTTGAGTCTTGGCAAAAGCGATTTGAGCCATCGTGGTTCCAAATTATAAAAACCGGCCCAACTTACACTGAAAATGTGTTGAAAAGCGCTACTCTGACAAACACACGAGACAGAGGGGAGCCAGCTCGCGAGGGCTTGAAGTTCCGCGAAGCCTTCAACAACAGCGAGACTGTGAAGCTAGCAGAAAAGGTACTCGAGAACCTTGAAATACAGGTGATCCCGTATTGTGAGACCGAGCTTGCAGTCAAGCAGAAGGAGAATAAATACTTCATCATTGATACGGTTTCTCGGGATACAGTTGCATTGAGAGATGCTCGAGAGCTTGCATCACGTCTCCGAGACTCGAACCCTTCAACGTTCGGGACCTTGAAATGCAAAGGGGTTGTCCAACTCACCAGGGAGCCGTCCCTAAAGTTCGTCTTTGGCGTCCCCGACGGGTATTCCAGGGTTCGCAGCTGCAGGGAACTTCTCCTCTCTGGTCCAGCCAACTCACTCACCACTAGACTCAAAATCGCAAGGCAGCTTGTGACAGCAGTTTATTACGTTCATCTATACGAATTTGTTCATAAGAACATCACGCCAGAGACTATACTCACCCTAGAGTCTCCAAACGCAGAGCATGCGCAAATGCTTGTGTGTCTCGTTGGATTTCAATTTTCCGGTATGCTGACGCCCCGACAAACACTTCCAAGACCGAGAAAAGGAATCTGGTGTATCAGCATCCTACACGCACCGGGGGTAAGAGTGTGAAGTTTGTCATGCAGCACGACATATACAGTCTTGGTGTTTGTCTCTTGGAGATTGGCCTCTGGCGCTCGCTTGTGGAATTCCACGGTGCTACTACCAGGTTATCATCGGTGCTCACCAATGCCGAAGGCTATCGGTCGGAACTAGGTCCACAAGCTATCAAAGAGAAGCTGATACTCCTCAGTCGTACCGAACTGAGAGTGTGCATGGGCGATATATATAGTACGGTGGTTGAGACGTGCTTGACGTGTCTGGACGAGGGTAATATAGGTTTCGGTGACCCCCAAGACTTTGATAATCGGGGAGGAGTCGAAATTGGGTCACTGTATGTCGAAAGGATCATGAATCCAATGGGCGCGCTTTGTTTTTGATAGTATCCTGTAGACATGGGACACAAGATCGAATACTTGCTTTCCTTGATGTATTATGCGTCTTGACATCATCATCAGTCTTCCATGCAGTTCTTGGTGTCCAGTTGTGTGCCACCGCAGTAGGCTATGCTGCAGGCGGAAAAAGCTATATGCGCTCCGAAGCGAAGCTGAAGCTTGAAAATCAGCCTCTACGGCTGAAAGAATGCAGGCTGACCTTCCCCTCTCCTACAACAACGCCCGATTCAATTTAGTTTCTCTTTATCGACTGAAAGGTTAATCATCTGCATAATTCAGTCGGTCAATAGCGTGTTATTCGCGTATTACCACAATCCGCGAGTGCCAACATGGATGGATCTCTTTCAGATCTCGTCCATGACTACCAACTGACCACGCGTTACGAGGGTGTCTTCACTATTCACTTCCATCGTGATCCTGATGCACCTCCTTCAGCCCCTCACCGACAGGAACGCTGGAAAAAGGTTCGTACGCTTGGTCATGGTGGCCAAGGGGATGTTCTCTTGCAAACATGCACCGATGGAGGCCGGAGCGTTTTCAATCGCGCCGTTAAACGCATTCGGCTGGAGAGTGAGCATTCCAAACGATATTACAGACGCGAGCTCGAATCCATCGTCAAGTTCTCCCATGAAAAGGTAAATCAGTGGGCTGTCCCCTGCAAACGCATCACCTCTCAACACGGCCTTCTAACATATCCCAGTACTCTCAGTATTTTGTCAAGTCCCTCGGATGGTATGCGACATCGAATAAGCTGTACATAGCTATGGAATTCTTTCCTGATGGGGACTTGTATGCCTACATTCGCGACCACAGACGTATGACAGACGATGAATGCAGCCACATCATTAGCCAAGTCCTGTCGGGTGTCGCTGTTATGCACGAAGCAGGATTTGCCCATCGTGACGTGAAGCCTCAGGTTGGTTTTGAACCAGTATTCTGGCTATGACGTCTAACTTGTTGGTAGAACATCCTAGTCTATAAAGTCCCACAGGACCTCGCCCCAAGTTCTTGGTGGGTGAAGCTTGCTGACTTCGGTATCAGTAAGAAACTAGGAGCGGAGACGACCGGAACAACCCTGGCTTCAGGGACCCCATTATATATGGCACCCGAGCTCCTTCAATACGACTCTCGGAGCATCCTAACCGAGGATTACTTCAAGGCAGACGTATGGGCTATAGGGATAACTGCTTTCTTCATTTTGACAAAAAGCGTGCCTTTCAAAAGTCAGCCTGCGATATTCCACTATTCAGGGAATTTAAAAGACCTTGCAACTATTCTTGCTGATTTCCAACTCACTGAGAATGCTCAGAACTTTGTCTCTGAGGTATTAAAACCACAACCACGCGAGAGACCTGACGCAGAAAGGGTAAAGCAACATGCATGGATTCGTCATTGGCTGCCAGAAATCCCAGCGCCGGGGGCACTCAGCAGGTAAGCTTTAAATCTCCCACCTCAAACATAGTACTGACCTTCAAAGGCAGTCTACGATTTCTTCCTGTCGAAGCTCTCTTCAAGACTGCACGGGGGTGACAACAGAGATCTCGACACTAGCTTCACAAACCGTTTCGCAAAGATGGACTGGTGATTTCCATGATCTTGGCATTCTGCCGAAGGCCCCGGATCAGATACAGAACTTATACAACATTCCTTCCAGGGTAGGAGAAATGGAAATTCCGATTGCAGAGACACAATGGATTACCAAAATGGAAAATCATAGACCTGCAAGCATGGGTAATCTGATACGAAATCCACAAAACCCTGGAATATGGCGAGACGTCAATATTTTACAACAACTCCGAGGTTGGATTAGCACTGGAGATCTCGACATGGTTCGGTTGCTTGTATATCGTGGAATTGATATTAATGCTCCAGACGAAAATGGCCGAACACCACTGCACCTGTCGGCTAGCATTGGCAATGTGGAGATGGCCCGTGTATTGTGTGAAGGGGGTGCAGTCATCGAAACAACAAGTGAAAGTGGTCATACGCCACTTCAAGTGGCAGCGATGAAAGGTCATACAGAAGTGGCCGAGCTTTTGCTTGGAAAGGGTGCTGATATCGAGGCAAGCGACAGCTATGGCGGTTTCACTCCTCTGGGCTTCGCAGCAAGCATGAACCATTCCGGTGTCACGAGACTCTTACTTGACAAGGGGGCAAACGTTGAAGCAACGAACCAGGTTGGGCATACACCACTCATTTCTGCTGCAAGGAGTGGTTTTGAGGCTGTGGCAAAGCTTCTAATCAATCATGGTGCTCATATTGAAGCAACCGACAAATCAGGTGGTACACCACTCATCTGGGCTGCAAGAGCTGGGTCAGAAGGTGTCATTGAGCATCTTATCCATCACGGAGCCAACGTCAATGTAAGTGAGTACTCAGGCTTCACACCACTGCGCGAGGCCAACAAAAAAGGCCATGATGCTGTTGAGAAGCTATTGCTTAGAGCAGGTGCTAGTATCGATGGCAGCAGCCCAGAATTGAGTACATCGCTCCATGAAGCTGCACAGTGCGGTTACTACGATCAGATGATAGTCAATCTGAGGCGAAACGATGTAAATATTGAAGACAAAGATGACTTCGGGCGTACACCGCTGATTTTGGCTGCAAGGGAGGGACATATGGACACTGCATGGTTACTGTTCAAGTATGGGGCTAACATGGAAGCATTCGACCACTCGAACCATACCCCTTTGATGGCAGCTTCAGACCAGGGCCGAACGTCTATGGTAATCATGTTAGTGAGAAATGAGGCAGATGTCTTGGCGCGCGATATCGAGGGTAACACATCGATGTCTTTGGCTTCACGACAAGGACACATTGAAACGGTGGCATGTTTGTGTAACCGCAATGCCCCAGTCGATACTTCCAACAATAATGGCGAGACGCCACTGATTCTGGCTGCTAAGGGCGGTCATACGGATGTGGCCAGAGAACTACTTGACGCTGGTGCTGACGTCAACGCCAGTGACAACAAAGGCTTCACTCCGCTGATCACCTCTGCAGAACAGGGGCATTTAGAAACGGTGAGACTTCTGGTTGAGCGCAAGGCTCAACTTGACAGCACATCACTAGGTGCGCCTGCAGCTCTGATAGAGGCCGCCAAAGAAGGCCATGAAGACGTGGTGGAAGTGTTGCTCGAAGAAGGTGCTGCGATCGAAACTATGGATGTTTCAGGGGTTACGGCGCTGGTTCATTCTGTGAGACTTAACCACGAAGCGGTAGTGGCGCTTCTGCTCCAGATAGGAGCCAATGCTGAGGCAGAAGACGAGAATGGCGAGGCTTGCTTGATGATAGCCATAAAGAACTGCAACAAAGCTATTATGGATCTACTCACACAGCACGGGGCCAAGAAAAGCTGGTTATATTACCGTGCTCGAATGTCTTTAGGCTACTAATATCATTTTCAGTGGCATATCTACTTCACAATGTATGAGTGAGCATTAGTACTATGAAGGAGCAATTTATATAAAAGGCGAATAGAGAATGATAGACACAGATAAGGTAAAAGAAGTTAGAAATCTCATTTGCGGGAAATCTCAACAGATATCTCCGTTTCCTGTTTGAGATCCCTGGATGGGAACAAGGCCAGGGTGCGATCGTCGGGCTTGTATTGCAACAGGCTGCCACTAGGTAGAACTCGAACCTCGTACCCGTTCGAAAACGTTGAAGTAGGAAGAATGACCTCAGTCGGTGCATCGATGTTAGAATCGCTCGTGAAGTTCAACTTGAAGATACCCGAAGTCGCATCATAGCCAAATGAAGTAGGTGTCCCGGCAATCGCAGCTGGATACGCACGACTGTAATGTTTCTCCAGCTCTGGATATGGCTTGCCCGATGTCCCGTTATACAGATTCTCATATGCCCATCCGATCCAAGACACCATATTCGCGTCAGTTGCTGTCATGGCTTCCGCTATGCCAGCCATCTGCTTATCATCCCCCATCCAGAATGTCAACTCCGTAAGGACACCGGCAGTCTTGAGTCGAACATTGTCTTTGTGTCGGTTGTAAAGTGTATCCTTTAGCGGACCCAGCTGCGGTGGGTTGTAGTAGTGGAACGAATGTACTGTCTTGGACCCGTCGCCGAGAGGCACGTTATTGAAGCCAGAAAGAACGTCAAAGGTAGCGCCCTCGAACCAGATAAGGGTATCATTGTCAACAGTACGGATTTGTTTCGACGCTCTGTTCCAAAGTCCCTCCAAATTCTTGCGATCAGCAACTCCTGGTACGAGAAGTGTAGGATCGGCGTATGTGTCGCCAACCCAGGGTTCGTTGAGAAGATTGTACCCCACAACATTAGTGGTATCGACATACTCTGACGCCAGTTTCTTCCAGTAAGCGGCGAAAGCGTCTCCCAGATCGTCGAAGTTATTGTAAAGTCTCCCAAAGGCATTTGCGACAGCCACGGACAAGTAGCTCAGTGACCAATCGATTGTATTGCATTGTGACTGAGGTGATGGAAAGCCATCGGCGTCCGTGGTAAAAGCCTTCAGTTTCTGAGGAAACGGAAATCTTCTGAATCCAGTGATCCAGTCCTTCTTGACGAACCACTGAGCTGATATTAGTCGGTGCAAGATATAAAGGGTTCATTGCCTACTCACATCAGGTACACCATGACCGCAAAGCTGTTTAGCCAGTACATCTTGGTGCACGTCCACCAGCACATATATACCGTGATCTTCTGCCAATTTTGTCTGCTTCTTCATGATATCCAAGAAGGTCTGGTTGTACTCGCCGCGAACCGGCTCAGCACCAGCCCAGCTATGACCAAGACGGACAATATTCAGCCCCAGGTCGTGCATATTCTGAACATCTCGTTCGCCGAATGACGAGACACCCGGAGTCCACTCAAACGGCCTGAACCATGGTGCCTCTTTCATGACGACGTTAGTTCCATGAAAGAACCTAGTTCGTCCATACTCGTCAGCGATCTGATGAGTATCCTGGTCAACATGCTTGATCCGGGCCATATTTGGATGAGTCTTGTACCAGCCCTCTGCATCTTGAGCCAGTACTTTTGGAATCTCACTGCACGATAAGGCCAGAAGCCACATCACTGCAGAGGTAGAGAGCATGATGGTGGTGGTTGGATCGCCTGGACATATGCACCAGACCAGTATCTGACAGATTTGGCCACAAGACAACAAAGGATAAGAGAAACCTGCCCTGAACCAGAAACTATTCATACATTGACAACGGGAGCATTAATCCCATTTTATCAAAGATCTTTTCCATTTGGTCGTTATCTATTTCTTGGGTCTAGGCTAGCCGCATCAAGTAGGTATCTCTTAAAAGAACCAAATATTGCTACATGCAGGAGGGGAAAGCAACCCTTCTCCACATCCATACTGGCATTTGCTACCAAATTCATCCCAAATCCTGTTCTACAATACCAAGAGAGGTTGGTTTGATGCCCAATTGAGGCGTGGACTGTTCCTCGTGAACACCTTCCCGAGTGTTGTGCCGAGGTTTAGTTGTTTCCTCCAGCACGTGAGAGGGGATACAGCGACTTCTAAGAGGATTTGGGTTTCTATCCTACAGATTTGATTGAACTTACTCTATCCGTGTTAATTAGATTAAAATGTGGAGGAATCATCACGACCATTGCAGCTCTTGCTCGAGGTGCTATCACGCAACATTTATTACTCTCACCACAGATGGATACCGATGACTTCCAGCGTTTCTAGCGAGGCATGATAAAATTCGACTACTCTCCTCCCAATAGTGGATGTCTTGCGATATGCTCTGCTTATTACTCCCGGGAAGTATCCAATCCAACAAGCCTCTCCGACATGGCCCAGAGCTTTCGTTCAGCTTCCTCATCATAAATCCACGCAGCATGTCCCAGTTCAGGCGACGTCGGCTCTACATCCGGCCTCACCAGTTTCTCCTCCACAAAATCAGCCAGATACTTCCCACCACGACCTTCCCAGTCCTTACTAATTGCCGCATAAACAGTCGTAGCAGCGCCTTGAGCTTTGTTCCTCAAAGCATTCTTAATTGGTCCATCCAAGTCAATTGTGCTCAGGTCAACATATTTCCCCAGGTTGGTAAGTATATACCCGGGATGCACTGACAAGCCATGAATGCCTTGATCTGCATATCGCCGTTCAAGCTCGGCCGCGAAGTAGATATTCGCTGTTTTGGACTGAGCATATGCGAGCCACGGATTATAAGCCTCCTTCTCGAAGTTGTAGTCATCCCAGCGTATACCACCAGCGCGGTGACCCTTTGACGCAAGCGAGATAACACGAGATTGGAAAGAAGGCGTGGTAGCGGCCAGAAGAGCTGGCTTGAGAAGTTGGAACAGAAGAAAGTGTCCAAGATGGTTTGTTCCAAATTGGGTCTCGAAGCCATCTTCAGTTCTACCCTCAGGAGTAGCCATGACTCCCGCATTGAGGATAAGAATGTTTAGCTTGTCAACCTTGGCAAGGAAGTCTTTGGCAACGGCTCGTACAGACTTGAAAGAGTCAAGTCGAAGCTCAATTCCGTGGACAGGTGCTTCCGACTTTGCTTCAGGCCATGAAATGATGTCGTTGATACCCTGCTCGATCTTCTCTGGAGATCTTGCAGTGATGTAAATCGTCGCTCCGGTTGCGTGGAGGGCTCGGGCGGTTTCGAGGCCGATGCCTTGATTACCACCTGTGATGAGAATGACTTTGTCGGTGAGTTTGTTGAGAAGGTCTTCGTCTTTGACGATCTGGAGTGCTGTGGGTCGTGCGTCACCAGGACCTTGAGGGTTTATGTGAACTTGAGCGTAGCGAGACATGGAGGAAATGTTGCGATGATCGTCGGTAGACTTTTGAGGACGTGATCAGTTTGGTATATAGAAGCCTGTAGACATTCTTCCCATGACCTTTTATAATTCATAGCCTCCAACTATTCTCTGGTCTATCATGGTGTCAGTGTTAGTCCTGGCTTGGTCATCGGGCTCCACCTCTTGGCAATCAGCTTGGGCGGGTTCAGGGTATGTACGAAGCAGCTCAAGCGTTATCGTCAGCCATGGCCAAGATTGGAACTGCCTACTATTGCACAGCAATAGAATAGGGAGTCTTGTTTAGAGTTTGCAAATCTACGATTGGCTGGATTATGTGAGCCATCTAGCTTACCCGATAAGTCCGGACTTTATTGACGCGACTGCCCTGGCTTGAGCGACCGAATGGCTGATATCAGCCTCTATGACATGCTTAAAAATCAGGACGAAATGGATAAGGCATCAAAAGCAATAGTCTGATTGCTCCAATAATGTAATTCACCGAGAAACCTTGTCTCGCCCCAGGGAAATCACGTCATCGCAATGGCTCTATACTTGGACAATGGTAATGCAGATGACAAACGCGATATTACTATGGTATCTTAATTGCCGTACTTGGCGAATTGGACTTCAGAAGACGCCGATGATGCACTTCCTCTCGGTACATGCTGCAGATCACTCGATCCTTCTCCCTCTAGACTACCTCTATCATGATCACCATGACCCGGATACCTCTCACTACGGACTGATATCTCGGTCGTCTTGACTAGACTTGACTCATTGCCGAATACGCGATGGCTCTCTTCACCCTTCCCAACTCGAACCTCATACTCTCCGGTAATTGTTCCCTGAGGCCCAGTATGTTTTCGCCGGTCGCGATTCAATGTCTCCAAGCCTACATCTTCGTGGTGCGTGGCATTGTGACTGCGACCATAAGAGCTCTCGTTCCTTCCGCGGGTAAGTTCGACGAGACGATTGAGGATGCTGAACTCGAGCTTGAGCTTGACGCTGTATACGAGTGGCTTCCAGGCGGTCTGGATGTCGAAGAGGTTCGCAAATTCGAGGGCGAGGATGGATACATCAAGGAGGATGACGAGGACGTTGACGATGAGAAGGTGATTTAGTACCATGCGTGTCTTGGTGTTGCCGACGCTCTTCTCTAGTCTGAGTCGCTTGCTGGTTTCCCAGACGTACAAGCCCGAAATGATGAGCTCTTGAACAAAGAAGACGCTAAGCTGGATCTTCTCAAAGACCTCATATGGTTTCTGGAAGGGCTCCGGGTTCGACGATCCGACACCATAAACAAGGATGATTACAGTGAGATGCAACCAGGTCGCATTGACGATGATCATATACAAAACCATCCTCAACCTCTTCTGATTATGCATAACAATATGCAATCTCGAGTACAAAACAACAGACTGCCCCGTAATCATAGTACACCACCCAATAAGTATAAGCGTCGAGTAAAGATACGTCTGCGCCGACAGCGACAGGTGCAGGATGAGATATCCCGTTCCATTGAAGGCGATACCCCAAGTGGCAATGACTAAACTCCAAAAGTAAAGTCCGCTGCGCTTCTTGAAGCTGCCGAAGATGTAGGCGTTGAGCTCGAGGACATTGTAGAAAGCGATGCTGATGAAGACGCAGATCACGATTGCGACGGCGCCGTTTTTGGTGTTGTCGGCCATGTCATTTCGGTGCGGTGATGCGACGGGGATAGAAGATCGATCGGCAGACGGGGGGATAAAATGAGTGGAAGCGATGCGCTGCTTCAGCAGTAACTGGGATGCAAAAATGACAGAACCAACAGCAATTTGTTGGCTGCAAAGGCCTTAAGTAAAACTGACAACACCATCTTTTCTCAACCTCCATCTTCTCTCCTTCTGGTGGCGGTCTCACCATCAAGTTTCCTCCTTCCATATCACGCAACTGATGAGTTCCATGCTAAGCTCATTTGGTGACTGGATCTTTTGCTCTGTTAAAGTTCAAGGTTTGGCAGTTTTGGCTAATCAAACTCAAACTCTATTTTTCTGCATGTTGGTGACATCCCTGCCTCAGTTGTCGAAAGGGTGCATTACATGGGGTGATACTACAGTTGTACAGCGATGGTTATCTTTCTACTCCGCAAAGAAGAAATAAAGTAAGGTATCAAGGGTATCGTTACCAATGCAGCGGTAAAGATGAGATGAATCCTGAGATCTGGCATACCTGCATCGCTGGTTCTTCAAAGTGAAAAGATCGTCAATTCGCTCACGCATGATCTCGGAAAGTTCCTTCGCCACATGCCGCAGAAGTGTGTCACACCAGAATTACACACCTACTCGATTGAGAAAGTCGTAACATTCACAGCAGGGACCTTTCCCAGCGCAAGCCACAATCTCAACTGGTGTAGAAAATACCTCCAATCGCAATGCTTTCCCATACCCTCGTGTCCGTTATTCAGCGGCAGTTCCGGTCGGCGATTAATAACAACAATCCTTAATTGTTAAGAAATGTGCCGCTGCCAAGGAACTGGAACCACATTATGTAGTTGTGGCGTGGCTGCAGGTTATAGGAGGTTACGTTGATGTTGGTCGTTGGTTCAGTTAGACATTGATTCCACGGCCCCTGTAAGCAGGGTTGATACCGATTCTTCCAGGGCACTTCCCTTCCATTCTCCCGATCGGCCCTGTCCGGAAGACGTGCCCAGATCCCCGAGTCAGTCTAGAACTCCTTCAATCGTAAGTTATTCCTCCCCTGCTCAACGGACCAACATCTGCTGCTTTTCTCTCTCTTCCCTCCCAAACTCTAAACATGCTAATTTCCCCACATTCTACTGCCTCCATCCCCAGTGCCGAAGCGCTGATTGACCCGCGTAAGACAGCGACCCACGCTAGCTTAAGCTTAACGCTGCAGATCTTGCACGTTCTTGGAGTACAACGCCGAGACAACCCTCGTTAATGCCTCGTCGCTGTCATTTCAGGCGGAGATGATGAGTTCGCAGCGCGTGATTCATTGCGCATATTAAAAGTGTCTCACGCAGCTCCATCCATCACCTGTCACACCAAGCATTCATTCGTCATGCCTTCTACCATTTCTGTACTTGCTGCGGGGGTTCTCGTGCCCGTTTTGGGCGCTGTGGCTGCTAAGCTTCCTTCTACGGCTCAGATTATTGACCAGAGGTCGTTCAATGTCTTGAAGGATGTGCCGCCTCCTGCAGTGGCCAATGACTCTCTGGTATGTCACTGCAGCCTCTTTGCCGATTGTTACTAACGGTTATGAGTAGGTGTTTACTTGGCCTGGTGTAACTGAGGAGTCTCTTGTTGAGAAGCCTTTCCATGTCTACGATGAAGAGTTTTACGACGTCATCGGCAAGGACCCCTCTTTGACCCTCATCGCAACATCGGACACCGACCCAATCTTCCACGAGGCTGTTGTCTGGTATCCTCCCACTGAAGAGGTCTTCTTTGTGCAGAATGCAGGCGCTCCTGCTGCTGGCACTGGATTGAACAAGTCTTCCATCATTCAGAAGATTTCCCTCAAGGAAGCCGATGAGGTCCGCAAGGGCAAGAAGGATGAGGTCAAGGTCACCGTCGTTGACTCAAACCCTCAGGTCATCAACCCCAATGGTATGTCGGACAGGCGATAGGTATTGAACGACGGCTAACTTTCCGCCTCAGGTGGTACTTACTACAAGGGCAACATCATTTTCGCTGGTGAAGGCCAAGGCGACGATGTTCCCTCCGCCCTGTACCTGATGAACCCTCTCCCTCCTTACAACACAACCAGTAAGTCACATATACGCTCACAAGACGATGTCCAGACCTAACAATAACCAGCCCTCCTCAACAACTACTTCGGTCGTCAGTTCAACTCCCTCAACGATGTTGGCATCAACCCCAGGAATGGTGACTTGTACTTCACCGATACCCTCTACGGATATCTCCAAGACTTCCGTCCCGTTCCTGGTCTGCGAAACCAAGTCTATCGTTACAACTTTGACACCGGCGCCGTCACTGTCGTCGCTGATGACTTCACCCTCCCCAACGGTATGTCTTCCATTGAATCGCAGAGTACACCCAACTAATATTGCTCAGGTATTGGCTTTGGCCCCGACGGCAAGAAGGTTTATGTCACCGACACTGGTATCGCTCTCGGTTTCTACGGCCGTAACCTCTCTTCTCCCGCCTCTGTTTACTCCTTCGATGTGAACCAGGACGGCACTCTACAGAACCGCAAAACCTTTGCTTACGTCGCGTCTTTCATCCCCGATGGTACGTCTCCCAGTCCAGATACAATGTCATGTACTGACCCCTCCAGGTGTTCATACCGATTCCAAGGGCCGTGTTTATGCCGGTTGTGGCGATGGTGTCCATGTCTGGAACCCCTCTGGCAAGCTCATCGGCAAGATCTACACCGGAGCTGTTGCTGCTAACTTCCAATTCGCCGGTAAGGGAAGGATGATCATTACTGGACAGACAAAGCTGTTCTATGTGACTTTGGGAGCCTCAGGCCCCAAGTTGTATGACTAGAGTGCTTCTCTTCTCCATTGTTACTGTAGTAATAATTACTATTTACCGATCTATTTCATGCAGCACTATGGCTATTTCCTTTCTTGACCTTGCTTGTAGTCATGTCTACTTTCATAGAAATTCAATTGTGGGCTTCTGAGGTGACTTTGATGTGTAACAACAGATCAATCAGGCTGAAAGTATCCGCTTCCAAGCATCAGATCATCCATGCATAATTTGTAACCCCGCTTGAGCCCGGACACTCGTAGAGGGCCTCATTCTCATCTCAGCTAATGAGCTTATGGTGCTAATACCTGCACATGTACAGGTCAGTCGTACTACCTTATCTAATCATGCCCCGACTCCTCAATTCCTAAAATAATGTCATCAACCTCTCTGCTATTAAAACGTTCAGTGCAAGCCTTTTACAATCAAGCAGTAGAAAAGCTGAGACGTTCCATTTATCGACTTTCGGTTACATCACTAAACCATAGCGCGCAATGGCTTCCGAGGACACTGGCCATGCTTCATACGAGGACTCGTGCAAGGGCCATGAAGTCAGTACTAAGATCATGGATTTCAATACCAATGAGCAGGGTAAGCTTGGCGAACCGGCGAAGCTGGTTAACCGTTGCTTTTCGAGTAGTACCTGGAAAACACGACTACAGCCCGAGGACTCAGCAGCCTATGCCTGCAGATGGATGTATGATAATCACTCTGGTCTTCCATCAAGAGAGTACTAATGAGGTCCATCGAATCCGTAGCCATTTGAGAACTAGCCACTTCACTTTTAGTGACTTTATTGAAAGCGAGACCCTCGTCAAAGTTGAGTGCATAACTAACTGTAATTAGAATTTTGTCCACGACCTTCTTCTCGATTACAGCTCTGGTGACCGCGACAAGACTCTCTCTAGATTACAAAGAATCCAGCGGCGGCAGGAGATAAAGACCTCAAATGACCCGACCTTTCGGCCCGCGTTTGTACCACTCTATGGTGACGATCAGGTCGAGGATATACTAGGGATACCTGATTTTGAGCTAGTCAAATCGGATCTTCCAGCTTTCCTCTCGATCCCGACCATCCACTCTGACGAACCATGGTTACGTATATTCGCAAAGACCTTACCACCCGCCAAGTCTCTACTACAGTATCATTATCGGTTCGGGACCCTTGATACCACTTTTGAGAGGCCTGACCCTTATTTCGCCTCGATACTCGATGGCACGCGTGCTCCATGTGTCTGAGAGATGTGGTGTCTAGCACTTGATAACAGTACGTCGGGATCTTTTATTGGGCCATAAACTAACCGCCTGTTACAGAGAATCTCATCACGGCCTCATGGCTGCCGGCAAATAATATCTGGCCAATACTGAGTTCAGGTACACAGTATAGTGATCCAGCAACCTTGCGAGACGCATTGTTGCAATATTTCCAAAATCTCACGGATTCACCTCTTACTCATTTAGCAAGACTACTCAATTCGAAGCCAAACCTAAGGGTCCAGTGGATACCAACATCTCTTAATATCATTGCTCCTTGGATTTCCGTTTTTCTGCACGCTGGCAAGATGCACAAAATCCAATACAAGCTATTCGGAGTCAATTTCATGGACATCATGAGACTCGCTTCATTCTTTGATGTGCTTAATCGATCAATTGAGGTGAGCCACGAGAAATGAGTTAACTTGTCTAGAGCCTGCTAATAGAGATTATTATTATCAGAAGGAAGCAGTGCATAAGGAGCTATTTGCCATATGGAGGGAAGTCTTCTCTTTTTCGCCAGACTCCTACAACGGTGAACCACTGCCAAATTTATTCGCTCTTGATGAGCATATAACACATTGGGTTGAGGTTGAAAGAATCACGTGGGGCCAAGCAGAGCCCCCTGAAGAGGTTGCGCATTCTTTAAGAAACCTATGGTCAATCGCTATTCGCTTCACCATGAATTTCTATCTCAGTCCGGACCGCCTGATTTATCAGCTGGATCGACCTAGTATGTGGAAGAGAATAATTAAATACGCTCGCCACGACACCACAGCGACATCAGCCACGACTGAACTCTTGTATAGACCCGATGGAAAGACCAAAAAATGCGAAACACTTCAAGATCTTGAGAATGAACTGGGATCAGCCATACGAGCCCTCGAAGCTAACTATGGTACGGCACACTCAGAACTCGAAACTTCCAGAGACAACGAGAATAAGGATATGTTGAGGAGTATACAACCCTTTCAGGACAACCTAGCACTAGCTTGTCTGCTCCGAATGTGTACAATATCAACGCCTACTCGGTTATCGATCACTTCGCAAGATATCATGGATATGTTTTCGGTAAAGATATCTCGTCTTGTAAGTCTCATTACACATAATCACCAATGTTTAGTGGTTTTAGGACATTATACTTATGTGTCCAAGGAATGGCTTGTTCGTGACTCGGCCTCTCAACCACAAGTATACCAAATCTCCGCAATATCAGACGAACTTCAGATCCTCAAAGAGATCCTACATAGTCAAATGCAGGTCGTTCCACAAGTTTCACAGAGTCTCGCACAGGCGATGGTCAGTTCCATGTCCGTCAAAGCGGACAAAGGGAAAACGCCCGAAACGGAAGAGCACCATGCATCATTGGGCACTAGAAAAGATGATTCCGTGCATGACCAGCAAACTCAGCTATTCAACCTACTACAGCTAAAGTCTCAGCTGAGGCATAGAAAGCTGGTCCACGATATCGAAAGGCTGCAAGATGCTGCAGAGCGATTAAAGTCACAGGTACTTTTCCAATGTCAAACACTAGAAATGATACTAATAGAACAACCTCAGGCTGCTTTGTTTATAAAGATTAAAGCCGAAGACCAAAGTGTCGCTATATATGTCTTCACTCTTGTCACCGTTGTCTTCCTCCCACTTTCATTTGCAACGGGCTACATGGGAATGAACACAAGTGATATCAGAGACATGGAGCAGGGCCAATGGATATTTTGGGTTGTTGGAGGGACCCTTACGGTCGTAGTACTTATTGGTGTTTGGGCCATTGCATACAGGGGTCCTCGGTGGAAGAAAGCGAGACAGACTCAGAAGCTATTACATATGGATTGATGATGGTGCGCTTATACTGGCACATGACATCAGGGCAAATAATCTATCTTCGCATCTAGACGGCAAAATATAGTCCTATTGATTGGCAATCCTATACATAGTTCTGGTTCCATACTGAAGATGTGATGGACCTTTCTAGAGAGGTCAGAAATGTTATAGACTTTTGTCCTAACTTCAGAACCCCATGCTCATTTGTTTACTTTGCAAGATGAGATGAATGGATTCTCTTTGGATGGTTACTATACTGAGGCAGACTCTCCCTCAGATCTTCCATGATTATCATACCATGATCTCTACCAATGGAGGCCATAGGACCGCACATAACTAGCCAATCCGGTGCGGGTATCAACACAAACCGAAATATCACGTATTTTGTCAATGAAAAGCCAGGTATACGGAACCTATGAACACACGCAGTTGGAGATCGTATAGGTGAAACGTTAGCTTCATGACAATCAAAACCTTCAATAGTGTGACAGGAATCACATCTACATGGCGAATCTAACTTATCCCTATAATCAGGAGGGAGTAGAACAACTCTCCCCTATAGCTTGCTCAAGCTTATTCGTATCATTATAACCATGTAGCTGAGTATCATAACCATAGTTTCAGCGTAGTAAATACTTCCAGAATAGAAGCCACGAGGCATTTTCGAGGCGGTCTGAAGCGTCTTCGGCCATGTTTGCCGGCAAAATACTGATCCTCTCCACATTAGTGAGTCGGTGTGATGTCGTACCTCCATGCCAGGAACAAACCTTATCGACTGTCCCTAATAAAACGGAAATTATGCCATGACTACTCCGTACGGAGTACGGAGTACCTACCGTCCTACGGAGTACCTTGCTGCGTGATCCACATTACCCACTTGATGTTCTCCGTAGTCCGTACGTCTACGAGCTTGGCCAATAATAAGCACTGCGGACAGAAATGATAGAAACCTGAAAGCTTAACATCCACTACAGCGCCTGAACTCATGACTTGCAAGGGACTAAAGTGGATACTCCAATATGAAGCTCTTCGTGTTGACGACGTTGTTTATGAGTGATTTAAGCTTTCCGAAGGCTTTTAGTCCTCTATTTGTATCTGCCGATCAATTACTAGTCAAACAAAGATCCTGGGATTTAAATATAAAAGAGTATTCCAGTCAAGTTATTGCTATTGAATCTCTATTTCGGACTTAATCTCATAGCCTCTAATGACCTCAATTTGTTAGACATACAACCTACACAATGAAGCTGATCCTTCTCTTCTTCCTTCCAGTAGCTCTGGCTGCGGTAAGTGGTTATGTTCTGAGAGGTGAGATCTGTCTAATATTAATCGAATTGCTGGCCTCCCTCTCCGGATGGCGGCGATCATGGTCGTTGCTACTGGGGTACAGCCGCCTTTGCTTCTTGCACTGCAGTATGTATTCCCCCCGCCCAACGAGCTTTGCTAACATTGTTTTCTCATAGAGCGCACCATGCACTGGCAATGGAAACCAATGCACACTTCTTGGAGGCGGAGTTGCAAGCTGCACATAAGGGGTCCAGGGGCTAGTTTAGTCTATAGGATTTAATCTATATGTGATTGATAATTCTACGCGATCTTGTTCAGAGCCATGGGACACCGGCGAACTCGTCTCTGATATCAAAATGGTAGCCTGTCATAATAATATTAAATGAATTACCCTCCCTTCGCTTATCTTTCGAAAGTACATCCCATCTTGGTCACTGTCTGTCTCGTGTCCAAATACACATCACTCACATCTCATGCCTCGATGTCGTCGCATCCAGTTCAACAGGAGGATACTGTGGCGGCGGCGATCCATAAGTCAACACTGATCCCGCATTCTTCGCATCCTCCTTCGTCTCCAGCTCAGCCGCCGGAGGTGTAGCCCTCTTTCTTCTTCTCCAAAGATAAATCGCCACTCCAAGAATCGCAAGCCCGACTACTCCAACCCCAGCTCCAATGCCAGCTTTGGCACCCGTCGATAGTCCTCCGCTGGAAGATCCGTCTGAGAATGATTCAGCTGTTCCAGTCTCTGCTGGTGCCGAGACTGTCCTTGTGGATCGCGTCGACCCAGATGATAAGGATAGATCCTTTTCGCGATAGTTGAGCTGGATCATTGGTGCGTAGATTGTTATCCCATCTATAGACACTGTGCTGGTTTCATCTGTAACTGTCGCGGGGAGGGTGAGCCAGTTGAGAACAGTCTTTTGCTTCGAGCATGATGCGACTTGTAATGAACCCCTGGAAGCGATGGTTGTGCATGTTTGTGGACCGCCGGGTTGCGCGCAGGTATATCCGCTATTGACGTTAGTTCCCGATTAAGCGCAATGCCAAAAGACCCTTACGATGGACAGCATCCTATCACCCTCTCGTCATCTTGTATCGAGAACTGGAAATTGAAGTTTCCGGTCTCAGGACCCGTCGCGGTACATGCTGTCTCGTAGCCTTGAGGGCATTCGAATGCGGGAGAGTAGAAGCCCCAACCATTCACAGCATTTTCAGCGGCGATCGATGACTTTCGCGGTGGCCAACAGTCTGTATCGTCGAGCACGCCTTGCTACGGAGTCCTGTCAGATCAATTTCGACGCGTCAAGGAAATATTGACTTACCGTGTTATCCTGGTTGTCCCCGCACGTCTGACCCTGCCAGCCCTTCGTGCATGTCGAGCAATCGGTGACTGGCACGGTGCATCGATCAGGGTACTTCCACTCTGTTGTGAGAGGACCCAAGTTCGTACGTGCGCTCGGCATGTCGGTCTTGGTATACGATGTTTATGTGGAGGATAAAGGAATTGAGACGAGATCTTCAGGTCAAGAAATGGCGAGGATAAAAGAATTGACCAAGGAGAGAAATCAGAACGGGTCAGCCCATCTGTCACCCTTGTTAGTTCCGTCTTACTGCTCACACCTATTTCCCTTTAGAGGCACTGCAGGCTTACTTGCGTCCACCTCATCAACGGTGTAGCCAATCAACAGCATTGTTTCTCATTTCAAGCTTTTCTGCCCAAAAGTAACCAGCGAAAACTGTCATCACCACAGGGATTGCAAGGCCGTTGCCGTTCTGGGAAATTATGGCCCCCAAATGCCGAAAGGATTCAGACAACCTTGCAGATACGGAACCACATGGCTGAGTTATGTTGGCTATGCCTCTCCGCCTTTCACAAGGATTTTTTCAGAGGGCCAATCGCAACTGCGCCTCATCTCGCCATCCCTGAATTGCACGTCTCACTGGGCTGATTCGAGGGCTATGCCAGATCCTTCGGTCATTCTTGCAGCATTTAATATTAGGTGAGCTCCACTCAAGGCTCAACTAGGGCTATCGAAGTAAGACAGTTATCAGTAATCATTCGAGTCTTTCCAGCGGGACTGCCATTTGCGCTTTTTCGCTAGAATGAGTTCAGATCTCCCAAGCCTCGATCTGAGATACCTTGGTAACGAGGAAGTCTGGCAAGCCTGCAAATCATCCCATGTTTGAAACATTAACCGTGATAGTATGTGGACTGCCAAGAGATCGCTGAAGAGTCCCAAGAGAGATATGAAGACGATGTGCGGCATCACTCGAAGGAAGGCTGATTTCCTGCGGTCGAACATTCCTTCGAGCATCACCCCAAACGAGTACGCAGTCGCGCAGTTCATGTAGGTAGTATTCCTCTCCGTACGAACTGTAGTATCCATCTACGCAGCGCATTATGTCTGCGCATTCATTATCCGTGGAGTTGTAGATACTCATCCATGGTTTCAGATCCCCAGACGACGGATCCATTGCCAAGCCGCAGACTACATAGATCCGATAGATAAAGGTCTTGGCAGTATCGGCTAGCTGGAAGTTGAGAAATCCAGTGAACTGTTCGCTCCTGTCCGTGACGAATTCCTGACGCAGATGATCCCATAGATCTGCTGGCTTGGCTGCAAAAGAAACGAGCTTGAATCCAGGACAAATATTGAACTGTGATGCTATATTCATTTCGAGACGCCTTGCCAAGTCAGTGGAACCAAAGGGCGTGACGTGCTTCCGAATAAAGATCTTGTGACGTGGACCAGCCCATAACAGAGAATCATGTGTTTCAAAGAGCTCATGTGGTCGGCTACGGACGAAGCCATCAGCTGTCTTTGTAAGGTAAACTCCAACCTTTGGATTCCCATAGCCATCTGGTATTTCGCACGCGAGGTTGAGGACGTATTCCTTATTCTTGCTCTCGCCAAGAAATGTCTCCAGTCTAAGGCCCTTGTTCGTCATGCTATATTCGTGACCGTATCTCATTGTTGAAGTGCGGCGGAGTCTTTTGCAGTGTACGAACTCGGAGGGCGATGAAGCGAGGATACCGCGAAAACCTTGTGGTCGAACTTCCCGTAGGGGTTTCCCTGCGTATAAATTGGCTTTCCATGCAAAGATAGAGAGGTCGGTTGTTTCTTTGATGATTTCCTCTTGAAGTCTGCTAAAGGCCTTGGTCCCTTCTCCATAGAGCATTGGCATATTGACACCGAAGATCCCGAGAAGGCAGTATGCTAGATCCTCTACTCTTGTGGTCTCTCGGTCCGCCGCCCATGACATGCGCTTCGCAACTGGTATGGTCTCCAGGATAGCGTTGTCTTCTAGAACTGCAATATCGATACCGGTGAGGCCCGAGATTCCGCCTCGCAACCCTGCTTTGGTTCCCCGGTAATTCCAGGCACTGTCGTAAAACTCAAGATTTCGTGAAGCAATCAGTTCCTGCAGTGTCCATCCTCTAGTAAACCATCGGCAAGACGACATGCCAGAAAGCGGGTCATCCTGCGGACCGCGATGAATTTTCAAATCTTCGAGGTGAGCAAAGCAAACTTCTGACAGCTTGTACCAGTTGAACATTGAGTTGATCGCTTCAGCGAGCTCTGCGCTGCTCCTCTTGTCAACACAGCAAGTGTCGACCCATGCGTATGCAATCCCTCTCTCTTTCGCCAATCTGCAAGTATGTATGATCTTGACATAGCCTTTCTTTCCCTTTTCCTGGCCCGTCATCATGTCTTCGAATGTGACTTCATCATCGCCCCAGGTATGCGACAGAATGGCATAGGGAGTTGATGATACGTTCTTGACCTCTAGAGCGATTGTCGTCGTGTTGATAAGCCACATGATCGGTCTTGGCACAAATTGGAATATTCTCAAAGCCACAAAACCTTATTTGGCTGTACCTCAGGCTCGAGTTTCTTGCTTGGTAAATTATAACGATAGCTTTGTACCAGGTTGACCTCAGAAGCGGGGTTGGATTCAGCTGACAGCTGAGGTATTTCAGGTCATCGGGAAATAGTCGGCATGATGATGACCAAAACACCGGGCCATGCACCAGCATCAAGCCGCTCTGAAACATTTCGACCAAGTATATGAGATCTTTCGAAGAAACCTGACGGTGGCATACCATCAAGGTCAGTCAATGATGCAGGGTAGTATTGCCAAGTCAGGCGACTTACATGAATTTTAGCACTGATCGATGCAACCTTTATCTTATCTCCAGAGAAGGGAAAAAAGCAATCATCCAATAAAAGGCTCATCCTATAGCAGATACGAATCAATCTCAGACTCATACTCAGATTGTCTAAGATTACCAAGCTTCGTGGAGGATTACCTACAATGGCAATTCACAGCGATACCTCTAGCTTCCAAACTTTGCCGCTTTCCAGGCTAGCGCAACCACTCCCTCATCGTAGCCGAGATCCCTTCATTGGCTCCATGAATTAATATGAGGTAACAAGATCGATTCTATGGGTCCGGAATTAGGAAGAATTTTCGGTGGAGAACCAAAACATGAAGTCATAAGAAGCGTTCCCCAGAATCTCCATCTCTTGGATGTTCACTTGGCATTTCTAAAACTGCAAATATTCTTAGCCAAGAGATCTTGCCAAGGAGTTTCACTTGGCGTATTGATCAGAAAATATGTTTGTTGAAACGGAGAGGTCTGAGGTTGCTCAGAGCAATGAGTCGTCAGGTATGCTGCATTGCGAAGAACTGTGAAAGGTGAAGTGCTGATTGAGATAGAGCAACCGATAATCGTCCAATGGAACGGCCCAAATGATCCAGAAAATCCTTATAACTGGTCCCGCAAGAAGAAATGGTTCGCCGTTGGTCTTGGTCTCTTCGCGACGTTCATCTCCATGATGAACGGGACAATCATCACTACAGCACATGAAGCAATTGGCGAGGACTTTAATGTCAGCGATGAGAACTTCCCTCATTCATATTGGCCCGTGGCATCATGGGGTCTCGGCGGTGCACTATTTTCACTGGTTCTGCTTCCCATCATGGAAGACTTTGGGATGAGACTTGTGTTTCTTCTGGTATACACTGTCTTCCTCTGCTTTCTCATTCCCGTTGGAGTGGCGCCTAACTATGCGACTTTGATCATCACTCGCTTCTTCAGCGGTGGATGCTGCACGATTCTTGCTAACGCAGTAGCTGGTATTATTGGTAATGTCTTCGCCACAGATCGAGCGAGAACAATCCCCACTGGGTTGTATATCATGATCTACTTAAACGCCAGCAGTCTTGGACCCGTCATTGGCGCTGCTATCTTCCAATTTTTGCCCTGGCGATGGATTGGTTACATCGAACTCATCTGGACGGGCGTTTTCTTCCCCATCTTCATTCTGGCGATGCCTGAGACAAGAGGTTCGGCGATATTGACTGCTAGAGCGAAGAAGTTGAGAAAGCAAGGGAAAAATGCGTACAGTCAAAAGGAACTTGAGTCAAAGTCGATTCTTCACGATATCTGGACGAGCATTCAGCGGCCACTTTACATGCTCTGCACCGAGTCGGTTGTGTTCATCTCAACTATCTGGACTGCCTTCAGTCTGGGAGTCATCTACGTTTTCACCCAATCTGTTGAACAAGTCTTCACTGCTCTTTACGGATGGAATGCTATTGAAGCTGGTTATGTCCAAGCTGCCATCGTCATCGGAGAGATCCTGGGCTTTGGTCTTTGTGTTCTGACAAACAACTGGTATTACGCCTCCGCATCACGCAACAAGGAAGCCCCCGGTACACCAATCCCCGAGGCTCGACTCTACGCCGCCGTAATCGGAGGTTTCATCGGCGTCACAGGCGGAATGTTTGTCTACGCTTGGACAAGCTATTCCTCAGTGCACTGGATCGGACCCGCGATTGGACTTATGCTCGTTGGACTTGGCACCGAGGCTGTCGTCGTTAGTATCGCGAACTACCTGATCGATGCTTATAGCAATTATGCTGGAAGTGCTATTGGAGCTACAGTACTGGGCGAGAACTTGGGCGTTGCGTTTTTGCCGCTTGCTTCGAGCAGCATGTATACAAACCTGGGCTTTCATTGGGCTAGTTCGCTGTTGGGCTTCATCTCGCTGGTGTTGGCTGCGGCGCCTATTGGGGTTTTTATCTGGGGCAAGGAGATTAGGGCGAGGAGTCCGTTTATGAAGTCTGCGATGTCGAAGCCTATGGAGTTTGCGATCTCGCCCTCGGAATAAGCAGACGGATTTGAACAATAAATACATAGATATATAAATTGAATGGGCCACTGTTATCACATGAGACAATATGATACGCGCAATCAAAGGATTTAGTTAACACCGACGGTATAAAATCGTGAAACTCTTTGACCTGCCAATTTCAGCAGCATTACTGCTATGTCTCGGATCAGTCGGGTCCTTTTGTCCTGGCCCCAAATCCTTCTCACGTTGAGTCATTCAACCCCAACATTTGCAAGGTCTGAGCAAGCCACTTTCTCTCACATTGGTTCGCTTGGTGATGGGCGTAAGGCCGCTAATTTGCCGATCTGATAAGTAGGATCTGATAACCAGACATCATGACCGATAGCTCCGCTACCTCCGTAAGCACTACCATTGTAGGGGGAATTGGCCTCCGACCGTGAATACTGGCTGAGATGCGGGATATAAATACCTTCACATTAGCAATACATCTTCAATTGAGTATGCTATCCGTGCTATTATTATTGATACGAGATGACTACCGATGTGAAAGAACCCGTTCTCGACACTGAGCTTGGTGTACTGAACACTACTCAAGCAGATCCATACCTCGTCGCTTTCAATGAACTCGACAGCGATAATCCCAAGAACTGGCCCGAAAAGCGAAAATGGGCCGTGACAAACGTCCTCTCCATAACAGGCTTCAACCGCATCCTCGTGTCAACAGTAATGGCACCTGCACTCTCCGTCATCGCCAAGGACCTCAACATGACAGCTACTCAATCCGTCATGGCCTTGAGCATTTACCTTTTGGCAACTGCCTTTGGTCCACTTGTCATTGGACCCTTGTCTGAAGTCTATGGACGCAAGACAATACTTCATGTCTCCAATATCTGGTTCCTCGTATGGAATCTCGCGTGCGGGTTCGCAAACTCAAAGGAGATGCTTATCGGTACCCGCTTCCTCGCTGGGTTCGGCGCAAGTGCTGTTTATGCCCTTGGAGGTGGTGTTTTAGGCGACATCTGGCGCCCTGACCAGCGTGGCAAGTCTCTTGGATGGTATTCTGTCATTCCTCTCATCGGTGCTGCAACCGGTAAGTCCAAACCTCATTCCTTTGAGCATCACGTCACTAAGTCTTACCAAAGGTCCCGTCATTGGCGGCTTCATGACTGATAGGGTTTCTTGGCGATGGATGTTCTGGTCTACTTCCATCTTCCAGGTCGCAATGGCTGCTATCTCAGTCACTACGTTCCGCGAGACATATGCCCCTGCAATTCTCAAGATGCGGGCTAAGAAATTGAGCAAAGAAACGGGTCAGCCGTATTACACCTACGCTGAGCGCATGCAAGAGGGACATACTTTGAGAAAGGTACTCACCCAGGCTATGACTCGTCCCCTTCGTCTTCTAGCATTCCACCCCATCATCCAAGTCGCTGCTGTTATCTCCGCCATTGGCTATGGTCTTTTATACATCGTCCTCTCAAGCTTCGCAGACGTTTGGACACAGCAGTATGGACAATCTGTTGAGATAAGTGGTCTGCACTACATCTCTTGTGCATTAGGTGAATTAGCAGCATCACAACTCGGTGCGCCATTGATGGACTACTGGTTTCGCAGAACCGAGCGACGCAACGGCCAGCATTTACCAGAAAATAGAGTACCACTGATGGCAATGGGCGCGTTCATCGCGCCAATTGGGTTTATCGTCTATGGTTGGTGCGCTGAGTTCAGAGTTCACTGGGCATGGGTGGATGTAGCCATGTTCATCACTTGTTTTGGTATGCAGATCTCTGGTATGCCGCTACAAGCGTACCTGATCGATGCTTACCCGGATCACACTTCAAGTGCTATCGCGGCAGAGCAGTTTCCTCGCAGCTTGGCAGCTTTCTTGTTTCCGCTTTTCACGCCCAAGATGTATGCTGCGCTTGGGTATGGATGGGGAAACAGCGCTATGGCGTTTGCGGAGTTGGCGCTTGAGTTGGCTGCGCCGTTGTTGTTATGGAAGGTTGGGGCTAGCCTACGAGCGAGGGCAACGTCGAGTTTGTAGGGACGAGTGGCTTGGTGGAGAGAGCATATTGCCCCAACCGGCTAATGGGTCTTGGTATTTGGGACTGTCAATTTGCATACTTTTTGTCTGGTCATTATTACAGCCATGAACCCTTGTTGAAGCCACCAACCACTGGGCTTCAAGTTAGTATCTTGCCGCTCGGCTAAAATTAATACTCAAACCTCCATCGGGGATCGGTGTCGCCTCTCCAGTCCTCCACCTCCCCAACGTGCTTGATCTCCTCACTCACCGCCGCCCGAGCATCATTCTGCTTCTTCAATCTCCAGCCAAGTATAGTCACAACCACAATATTAGCAACAAGATATCCCAAAGCCATAGAATGTCCAACCACAAATCGCGGCCCATCACCAGATCGATACAGCTGCGTTCCCATAACTGCACCAAGGTTTCCAATGCTGATCTGCATAGCATTCGCAATAGCACGCTTCGTCTGGCCAGATACGTTGATGGCGGGCCAGCTGAGTACAAGAGCGGTGGCGGGGTAGATTCCGGCTGCAGCGAAGAATGTTCCCACATATGATACGCCTGGTCTAGCGGTGGGGTTGGTGTTGGCAAGAAGGATGATGTAGCCGATCGCTGCGACACCAGCTGAGCCGGCGATGAAGACAGCGCGTTTGGCGAGTTTCTCAGAGGCGATAGCGACGCATAGAGTTGTGACGAAGGCGACGGCGTATGGCGGGATTGTCAGCAACTGAGCGACCGCTGCTTTGTATCCGAGGTCCTTAATAATAGTAGGCTGATTCCGTTAGTAGGAACTCCCACCCATCTCAGGAGCATGGCGACTTACTAAGAAAAGCGAAAGAGTGTACAGCGGCAGACTCATGGTGTGAAAGCCCAACCCGTAAAGCCAGCAACTCGGGTCGCTAAATGCCTCGCGAACAGCAGCCCAGCTGAACTTCTCTTCCCGAATGGCATCACTGTCTGCATGCAGACGCTCATGGATAAAGGAGCGCTCTGGTTTGGTGAGGAACTTTGATGTATCGGGGTAGTTCTCGATGAACCAGTATGCCGCAACGGCGACTACTACTGTCGCGATACCTTCCTGATTCATGTCAGCGTGATCGCAAGAGAGAGTTATGACTGTTTTACCAAGATGAAGATCCACCGCCATCCGTTATCCCAGACTACGCCTGCCATTTTACCAATGCCCTGAACTCAGTCAGTAAAGTTACCGCGATGAAGAGAATGAGGCGTACATATGCCAAGATACCACCGAACGCCCCAGCTAGTGATGCAGCGCTAAAGAAGAGCGAGATGCGATATTGCCTCTCGCGTCGCTTATACCACATGGAGAAATAGTACACGACACCTGTTCACCATCAGCATCACTGTTCCAACATTACACTGCGAGAACAAGCCGACCTGGAAACAACCCGCTCTCTGTTACACCAAGGAAGAATCGGGCAATGAAGAAACCAATCTTATTCTGCACGATACCGAGAAGAGTCGCGACGATACCCCAAGCCACAGTGAGGGTTGGCAACCAAAGCCGGGGCGTAGTTCGCTTCAGAATAATGTTGCAGGGAATCTAGAGCTGTCAGATACATACTTGGAGGCAGTGATGGGCGACAAACCTCAAAGAGAACATAACCGATAAAGTACAGCGTCAAGCCAGTGAGATACTCATTACCCGCTGCCAAATATCAGAATCCAATTTCATAGCATACTCTTATTGATCTTACACATATGGAGATCATCAATCATTCCCTCAATACGAGCATTGCCAACTGTCCGTTTATGTCAGCTTGATACCGCGCCGTTCTGATACAATCGGCCATACCATTGCTGCGGTCCAAGAATGACAGTAGATACAAGATCCCAACTGCCGGTAAAAGCTTCAAGTCAAGCTTGCGGAGCAGGGCCTTCTCGTTTATTTGCGAGCTGGAGTCGATGGTGCCGGCCTCATCGCTGAGGTCCGGCGGCGAATCGTTCTTCAGGTCAGCGGCCATCGTGCAGAATCGCGTCTCGAGATTCGATGGTACAGAGTGCCAGGAACGCAAAAGTCGGATGGAACATGTCGAATAAATATGCTTGCGAAGTAAGAATGATGTCTCAGTCTAGTAATATTGCACCATCCGTCCCTTGTTCAGATCTTCACGAGGTTTCATCCATTTCAACTTGTCATTTCAATGCAACGCTGATCCTAGGTACTTCTGCAACCGCTGGCAACACCACCTCATAAAAAGTACCGCAGACGAGATCTGCATCAACTACTTCCCTTTCCACATTTAAGAGCGCTGCACAAAGACATTAGAGTGCAGTGATGGATGCACAATCTAGATGCATCGATCGGAGCATTTTCCCCAAACGACCCAAACATGACGTTGACGCGTAGAATGAACCACTGCCGGCACTTTATCAGTCCCATGACATCACCATTTTGGTGAAGGGTTTGTCTTGAGACGAGAAGTTGATATGTCGCCATGTTAGTATCCTTTGTCGTGATCTCGGGCGGGCCAATGGGAGCGTTGGTGATAGCGGCTTGGCTTACCCGCTTGGGGTAGCGTGGGGAACCATGAACGTGGGATTTCAGTGGAATATCAGAGCAAATTAAAGACTTTTGATGCTGAACTTTTACCGGATACATTTAATGAGCGAATGAGACTGGAGAAGATAGTCAAGCGGATATAACGAATTGGAACCGATGTCGGATTAACGCCACTAGGTAGTAGCCGTAGGAAGTCGACCAGGTCAATGTTTTGTTCTTCCATCAACTTGAAGACATCATTCAACAATCACCTCTATTTCCAATCCCAAGTAAAGCCGCAAGCATGACGAATAGGACACTGATCTCACTTTTTACTAAGAATCAAGGCTGGCCAAAAGCTCATAGATATCGAGCCCCGTACCTAGAGATCCTACTATTTCACGTTTAAAGGATGATTACTACTTCAGATATATTAAAAACTGCCAGATAATATCTAAACTATACGGTATGGATGCATTTACATGTTTTTACTGGTCATATTGAGATTCCTTTTCCTACACTGAGGGAGGGGTGGCGACCGTGATAGCGATACACCGGTTACCATTTAAGCAGCGGTTTCATAGAACGGATTATAGAACGATATTCAATTAATAGTTTTTAAGCATTCCTAAAGGGGTTTTATATCTATAAATAAGACATCCTGTAATCAGCCCCTCTTCAGCTCGTACTACTGAGGCCTTTCATATCCGTGCAACATAAGCTGGCTGACAGGCCAGGCTAACCGTTATCAATCTATTAAATACTACTCTCTGTAGGCTTCAGACTATTCAGACTGCTATTTTATTTGAACTTTGTACTAAAATGAGAGTCAACAAATAGAGCTACTGCTGCGGTAACGAGATAGAAAATGAGATTGAAACCTTATACCATATGCCGAAAACCTTGTTCGTTATGTAAACCCGGTGCGTTACGCGTTGCGGGGAAACGACTTTGGGAAACGGTACACAACGGCAAAGAACACGTATTCATTCAAATGGAGGTTATGGGTTAATATCTGATCTTTCCGACAGACGTAAATCCCAACCGGAGTGGGATTTCCGGAGACCGTTCGAGTATCTACGGGTTAATTACCAACCCCCCCGCATAGTGTAATTACCCCCCTAACTTATGGCTTTACTATAGCGTAAGCCCGGTTAATCTTCAGCAGCTATTCAGTAATAGAAAGAGGAAAAAGTATAAAGTTAACCCCCCTTAGCAAATAATAAAAATAGTATTATTAAATAGCATTTTTTTATTTAATATAGAATTAATAAAATCCTTCTTATTTAATAAAGTATATAGTTATATTTTTAAGTTTTGATTTTTTAAATTATTAATAATAAAATAATTATATTAAATTATAAAAAGAATATAAAAAGTATATAACTTATATAATTAATTAAATTAATTAAAATATAATATAGACTTTTATGTAAATTTTATTATTAATTTTATTATTAATTTTATTATTAATTTTATTATTAATTTAATTTAATATAAATTTAATTATAATAATAAAAGTATAATTAAATAAATAATAACTTTAATTAAACTTAAGTTTATTATATTTTATAAATATTTTATTAATATTAATAATTAATAAAAAAATTAAATTAAAAAATATTTTTTATAATAAATATAATATTATTTTAATTTTAATTTAAAGAAATTAGAAATTAATAGCTTTATATAAAGCTATTAATAATATATATAATATACTAATTATTTTATTAAAGTCAATTTTTAAATTATTTTATTATTTAATTTTAAACTTACTTGCCTTTTTAATTACTAATTATCTAATAACTTAATAGCTATTTATAAGCTATATAAATAAAAGAGCTATATAGTAATATTATTTTTATTATAATAGAGGGGGGTTAGGGAGACTTTATTTTCTACCTTACTTTTGCTATAATTTGGGGAAGTAATTACACTGCGCGGGGGGGTTGATAATCAAGGCGAGTATCTATTACATCCTCATAATCTTACGTAGACCCGACTACACCGAGACTACACTCTTCATTTGACACTACGCTAAAATTCTCACCCATAAAGTCCATAGTCGTTTCAGCCTCGTTCATTTCTCAGCCTGAACTGTTTTTCTTTTAGCGGGTTGGAATGGCGTCCCTCACTATTAAACCCAACCCGCCCAAGGACGGCATAAAGATCATCCATGCTGGTCTCTACCGCACAGGAACAGCCTCCATGGCTGCAGCATACCGTATCCTCGGCTACAAAGCCCATCATGCTCTACGTAACGAGTGGCACGAACCCTGGGGTAAGCTCGAGCAAGCAGCGGAAGCTACCTTTCCTCACCTCAGCCATCTCCCTGACTACACTCACCACGGTCCTCGCCCACCGTTCACGAGAGAAGACTGGCAGAGTCTATGGGGTACTTATGATGTCGCCACTGATATAGCGTCGACTTTCACTTTGGAGCTAATCAAGGCGTATCCTGATGCAAAAGTGGTTATTGTCCAGCGGAAATTTGAAGATTGGTGGCCTTCGTTCCGCTCCGAGATATTGGTCGCTGTCTTTGAGGCAACTTGGCTACAGAAGTTCTTGGCATGGTATGTTTTGCGTTTTCGGGCTTTACATGCCATGAGAAAAAATCTCGCTGGTTTCTTCTCTGTCAATGAGTACTCAGTGGGGGCCATTACGCCCGAGATTGCAAGGTATACGTATGAAGAGTTTTATAGAAGGATTCGAGAAGCTGTGCCAAAGGAGAGACGGTTGGAGTATTCGCTTGGTGATGGATGGGAACCACTTTGTGAGTTCCTGGGGAAAGATGTGCCGGATGTTGAGTTTCCGAGGGTTAATGATCGTAAGGCTCATAGTGAGGATTTGGAGAGGCTTATGGCGGAGCTTATGAGGGTTTCGATGGGAGTTCTTGGACCTTATCTTGTTGCGGTTCTTGCGGTTGTTGTTGTGCTTTATGCCTGGTAAGGGTGCATGTCAAAGTCATCAGAGTACTGGTTATTATTCACCATCTAGCCGCTTCATGAGAGTATTTCAGGTAGAATAGAAAGTCCCAAAATAGAAATAACATCAATATATACTACTTGAATATTATACGATATTATGTAGAGCACCCAATCGATCTCATCCCAGAACTCCGTCATGTCAGCACCAGGACCAAACATCATAACTTCTCATAGCCCATCACCACAAATCATAAACCCTCATAGGCATACCTCTCTTCCTCAACGGAAGAGAATTGCTATTCCTCGTTACATTCTGGATAGTACATCCCTCCGTCTTGTAAGCCTTATCGTACTGCCCCGTCAAAACAGTAGCTAACCACTGAATAGCCGTAGCAGCATTAAGCACAAAGTTTTGCGAATGCGTACCAACAGTATTTCGCTGATACAGGATATTAGCGCCGATGCCGCAGTATCGCTCGATGAGCTTATCGGTGTTGGCAATCGGGCTAATCTCATCGTGGACACCCTGGTACGCAAAGATGGGCCACTGTGGAACGCCGTGATAGCCCATCATTCCATCGCGGTTGATGATGCGCTGAACGCGAGGATCGAGGAATAATTTGTCGCCGTCCTTGAAGAAGTCGTAGATATCGACTCCTGCAAAAGCAGCGCCTGCTTCAGCGAGGGTGTAGTTCTCGGCAGCTAGGAAGGCAGTCCTGTTGTTCTCTCCGGACGTCTTTAATTGCGAGAGGACATACTTTTGTACTTCGGGGTACTGGCTAGTCAATCCGAGGATAGCGCTTGGCGCAAGACCAGCATCGTCTTTGCCGGAAATAGCATCCATGACATCGGTAACGTTAGGTGTCAAGCCACCAAGCGCAGCACCAACGATGGTATCTTCAAGATCAGGTGCATACTGCACAGCAAGTTCAGAAGCCCATTCACTAGCCAACGCACCACCAGAATATCCCCAAAGCGCAACGCGAGGGTTCGTCGTGTTCAGACCAAGACCGAGGGAGAGAACAGCGCGGATTGAATCAAGAGTCGCATGGCCGGAGATGACACCTGCTGTGAACGATGCAAGAGGACCTTCGTAGTCAGGAACGCTGAGAAACACGCCAAGACCTAGAGCAGCGTTGAAAAGCTCGAGACTGCTGACACCATCTGCGGAGTAAACCGCGTAACTGGGACTAGCATCCACATCTGCTGAATCATAGGGAACTTGGTACGAGAGCAAAGCGCTCTGGTTGAACAGCGTCGCAGCAGTGCTGTTGGCCCCAAGCTTAGGCACAAAGAGCGTCGTGACGGCCCATGTTGGCTTGTACTGGCTGTCCGTAGTGCGGTACAGAATATTATACGTCGCAGAGCTGTTTCCCGTAATGCGGGTCAAATTTCCCGGTGAAGGGCGTAGACGAAGAACAGTGCCGGGCTCTTTATTCTCATAGCCTTCTGGGGCGGTATACCATGGATCTTCACTGGGTGGAAGAGGTTCCGAAGAAACAGCTCGTTTGTAAATATGGCCTTGAGCAGCAGCAGTGAGGCCTAGTAAAAGAGTGAGGACGCGATGAAGAGCCATTGTGAAGTATGATGTAATTGACCACCAGTCTAAGCCTTCTAGCAATGGCGGGTACTGTCTTTTTAACTTAATTCTACATCATTACGTATGACGCCGAGCCGAGGCTTCCGCCAATCGTGCCCCCCAGAAACTAAGCATGGTTCAGAAAAAAGGCTTAGAAGATGCCATTTCGATAGTGCACAGCCTAGTTTGGCAGTCATGACGATGAGTGTTTGGTGGCTGGACGAATTAGCTTGTCCGACGTGACCAATTAGAGGAGCTAAAGTCCGTAAGATTGGTCCGGTTTTCCGTTGGAGTTGCAGGGTTAAGACAAGGGTAGGGACAGAGTCCGACGGAGGGAATGGTTTATTTTTGTTTCCGAGGATGACGTTGGATGGGAGATGAGCTTTGTGATGTTTCGGTGGGGGAATGGGTGCTGGGCTGTTGCTGGGCGGTGCTTTTATCTCTCTTGGTGATGGAACTGGGGTAAAACCACTGTTGAGGAACATGGCGGCAAAATGGGCGTGGGTGAGAAGCCAAGGCTGAGAACCAGAACCTTGGACTGACCGATGAAGTACT